>JAOTQQ010000041.1:811669-856566 GCA_026546715.1 Gallinago undulata | reverse complement strand
AAAAGGTGTCTCAGTGACAAAATGTTCATAGAAATGTTTTGCTTGGAGGAAGAAGGAATTGAGGGAGAGTCAATTTGCCCTTAATAACATCATTTAAGTTTCTGAGCAAACAACAGACCTTCTCGTGCCTCAAACACCCTCCTAACAAATTAAATTACAGGTGAAAAACGTGTCAAGGGGGCAGTGAGGAATTCCAGTCCTCTTCCTCACCCCCAGCAAAGTCCTCATCTTCCCGAGCTACTCAGGACTGACCGTATGAATCATATCAAACGTGACTGTAGTTTGGAACCGTCCCACTTCACCCCCCCGAATATTTTAAGGCCACTCTTCTGCTGACTGCCACAGCTCACCGGAATCCAGCAAGGCCGAGCATCTTGCCTTCTTCAAACTGGACGTTCTCTTTAAGGCAGTATTTAAGGCCCCGCTTTCGAATGACAAAGATACGTTTCTTGATGATGTTAATATATCCCCGTAGAGATTGAACTCTAGAAAATAGAAGGAAAGGTCCAAACTACAACAACAATAGATCAGAAAAAAAATGAAGAAAATAGTAATTACGGCCCTGGTTTGTCTTCTGAAAATTTTCTTAACTGCAGCCTAACAAATACTTTCCAGAAGCACTTTACTCCAATTTGCATTAGAAGAGTGATAACAAATAACTAAAGAGTAAACTGCAGTGTAAAATTAATTCTAGTAACACCTTATGTCTCATTAGGCAGTCAATATTTTTGGTAATTATCACAGATTTTTGATTTCAGCAGCATTCACTAGTACGTTATTCATTTAGACGACCACTAAACCTCACTTTCTGTTGCCACTCTCTCTGGTTCATTCAGTTTAAGTCTTTCCCAAGGGAATTCCTCCTTTTCTTCCAGGTCTTTGCCTTCCTGATGCTCTTTACGACCATGTTCCTTCCCGTGTCCCTTCTCTTCTCTTTTCTTCCGCCTCATCTTTTCCTGGGCAGATTTTGACATGGTGACTTTTATCTGCAGAAAATGAACGCGCCCGTTATGATATAATGCACAAGTTGCCCAAGAACTCGTTACCCAGTTCCAGATATTGCCTAAGGTAAGCTTGTAAAATTACTATTTTCCCCATTATTCTACAAAGCAAAAGGCAATTATTCATATAAATATTACATCCAATGCTGAAAAGAGCTAAATGTCGCTTACGCAGAAAGCACAAAGAGAAGCACCACTCCAAGTTTAAACATTTAAGAGAAGTAGTAATTTAATCTAAAACATCTGACCAGTTAGAGTATCAAGGTGTAAAAGACAAAGGTTTCTATTTCTCTGGCAGCGTGAGGTAGTTTCCTAGAATTTTAAGCAGCAAATACACAATCTACACTAACTCACATTTAAGCACACGGGTTTTTTTTCCACCAGTGCTGTCTGACAGTGCGACTGCCCCTTTTCTCTCCTGTCTTTAAGACAACTATGTTCCTCGTGAAAGCTCAGTAACTCTTAACATCTTCTCCCATTTACTGCTCTGGGTGTGACCCCTCCAAGCATTCACACCTTCAGTGGCAATCAGAAAATTAAGACACTTTTCATCATTAAAGATAAAGTAAACTTAAAATTTGAATTATTTTATTATTTAATAGCTAATGTAAAGCACTTGTTTTAAAAGCTTTCAGAAAGACTTTTGATTTTCATTTCAATTTTTTTTTCATTTTCAATTTTTTTCATTTCAATTCAATATCCAGGATAGCAAAATTACAGTTCATTCTCTTCTCTTGATTCCAGCATTGCCTTCAAAAGCCGTTTTAGGACCAGCTACTGAACTACTGGCAAATACGGGCAGATCTATACAGTGCTTAAAGAGATCCTCATATCGTTGTGGTATTTTTAAATCTAAAACATGCCAGGACCAAAAACCGTTTTACACGGTCCACTTAATTTGATATCAACAGCACTGGTAATTGGTGCCACTGGTAATGGCCCATTAGAGAGGTGAAGACAAGTTTCCCGTGCCAAGACCAAATCTGTCTCCTGTGTCGGTCCTAATCCACAAATGGCCCCACAGTCTTGTCTGATTTCAAGCGCACGAGATAGCTGCAGGTACATCTCCTGACTGAGGAAACGTAACCCGGTCTTTATTTAACACTTCTTAGACAAATAATCATAGAATCATGGTTTGGGGTGGAAGGGAACTAAAAGATCATCCAGTTCCAACTCCCTGCCCCGGGGCAGCACAATACCCAACATAACACTGAATCACCAGAAACTTCTTGTTTGGGCTTAATACAACATTCTGCAAAGATTAGAAGAAACCAATGGGTTCATACTGGTGTCTGCAAAATGGTTAAATAAGCAGTTAGAGCAAAAATTTGCATGCGGTCAATCAGATGGTGACAAACTGTTAAAGCAGCTTTAGTCTTCACTTTGGAAGGGAACTCATCATGACATCAAGAGAAGGACCTGTTACTGTTGCAACTCACCCGAGCCAGGAATTCATCTATTTTCATCAAAACAGATTTAATCAAAACATCTTGTTTACCTTAACAGAGACTATAAAGCTGCATTCAGCTGTACTCATACATATGAAAACAGGGAGGAAGACAACAAAAAGGTTCTCAAGGTCTTACCTCCTTTTCACTGTCACCATGGAAATGGGACACACTGCTCTGTGGGACGCTCCTCCCGTGGATCCCTGACGATGGTTCAGGCTCCTCTTGGCCACCCTGGTCATCTCCATTTGTGACACAGGCTATGGGTTGGCTGTATGCCTGCGCTGAAGGAGGACTTCCAAAAACACCTGAAAGGCATAACATGCTGTGCCCTCTCCAAACAAATCCTTTTATTCAGCACAAATCAGAAATCCAAGAGTTATCCAAAAAGATAAAAACATTGCTACTATACTGTTAGTGCCAATTTCCACCCAAAAGTGCTCTTCCCTTCTTCTACCGGGCAGGATGGAGGCAGGTACAAGTGCCCACCAGGCTAGAGCCCCCACCCAACCTTCATGCTTTGCTGCTATTCCGTGTTGGAATGGGACAGTGTATCCAGCAACTGCAAAACTTCCAAGCAAAAGCCCTTTTATTTCCATTTGAACTGGAGATTCTTCACAATTTAAAATATAAGGAATCTACCTTTCCCACTCTATAAAAGTTTATTTTCCCCTCATTTTAAAAACATTTTAAGATACTTTTGGTTTTGCAATACCTTTACCAACAATTACAACCGCATCTTCAGCCAGGACACTTGGCGAAATGAAATCTAGATTGCTCATCTGTGGAAAACTAGACATTGACTCCACAAGACCTTAGAAGAAAAGAAAAAAAAAAATCACAGAATATAAACCATGTAGTTTACACTTTGGTATATGCTTTATTCTTCTAAAATGTCATCACACACTGACACCTGAATTTATCACTTTTACAAGTCAGTATATTGTCAAGTTACTGAAGTTAATGGGATTTACTAAATATCGATACCCTCAAAGTCTTGGAAAGCCTACAGCAAATAAAACTGCTGCCTAAAGATGGTAAAGAAAACCATTGTTTGTAAGAGGATTCTAAAATCTACTGATTCCACTGAAAAAACCAGAAGTTTCTAACTGACTTAGTGGAAGAACAGAACTGTTTCTTATGTAATTCAGCACACCTGAATCAATCCAGAATTTGGTAAATCCCACCCAGCCCCTGCCCCAGCCCCTCCCCAGACGAGCGCAACAGTTTGGAACCCAACTTTTAAAGCTGTCCATTTATTCAGAGTGAGACATGGAACAATTTGTTCCTTCTTCCATGCCATGTACTATCGCTTGACTTTTAATTTTAATTTAATTGGCAGTCTAATTTCAGTTAATGTCAGAAAAAGAACCCCAACTTGTCAGTGTAAGTACAAAGACCAGAAAAGAGTAAACCACACTAAACACCTGAGGGGTATTTTCTATAAAACCTCTTTTACAAAAGGTTTTACACAGCCTCAGTTTTTGCCATAAATGGGAGCCCAGCTTAACAGCGATGTAGCAAACTCACAAACCTTTTGCATGCTTAAAATTCCTTTGGTGTTCTGCATTCTGACTTTTAAAAATCACGTGTGACACTTCTCCTGGCTTCTTGTCCTCATAATCTCCACATCCGTTGCCACAGTTCAACCGTTGGCCAATGACGCTGACATTCTCATCAGATGCTTGCCATGAAAAAGGAAAAAAAAATCAAATATTAAAAAAAAAAAATTTAAAAAAATACTTTTTCTTATGTGCTGCATTTGCAGTAGTTACATTTCCAGAGCCCCTCAGGCTGGTTTATCTGCACAGCATGAGCATTTTTGCCTACTGAAATCTAAGCATTTCAGCAAAGATGCTCAGGTTCTGCTTGTTCTTCACAGGCAAAGGCTTTCAGCTACAGATAAACCCAGCCTGAAAATCTAACTCAATGCCTGATAAATAATTTTTTAGTTGAAAGTCTTTCGAATAGAAACGACTGAATACTAAGTAATTCAGCATTAATAGCCAAATTAAGTCATAAGTCGACTAAGTGAAAACAGTCAAATGTTAGTTAAAACACAGGAAATCTTCTCATGCCCTGGAGGTCCGAGAACTCCTTGACCACGAATTTGTGCTCTGTCCCAATGAAGTGTAGCTGTTGCAGTGTCTCATACAGCAAGAGACTGACCCACTAATTGCTTTGGGTATTTGGCACAACAGCACCCTCTGACCCCTGGGACCCTCAGGACGGGGGGAGAGATGAGCTCCAGTGCTGAGAGCAGGCAGGGGGGATCTCAAGGTGTCAGCTACAAAAAGCTGCACAAACTTCCATGTGCAAAGGATGCAACAGAGCGGACTTTGGGAAGAGAGGTCAGAAAAGCCCTTCATGGACACGGCTCCCTCGGTCCCTTTCCTCCATCCAGCTGAATACAAAATTGATTAAACAGAAATAATCCCAAACAATCACTTTTTCTGCCCACTGAAGGAATCTGCAGTTACTGCACTCCACTGGAAGCCCCAAGGTCCTGGTTTGAGACCAGCACCACTTACAGCATCACTTAACTTCAATTTCCTATCAGGAAATTAACCGCTTGCAACATTCTGACCCTTCCTGCTCTTACCCAGCTGGTGTCTGACACGTTTTCACACAAACCTGCGCTGGATTTTGAAGTGCACATGCGCACAGGCAGCATTTGCATTAACACACTTTATCCTGACACAGAAAAGCAGAAGCCCTTGAGCTCCTTCTCACCTGCAGCACCCCAGGGTAACCTCCATTTGACCAAAGAGCGTCTAGTAATTACATTTTTTAAGTGCTGAGGGGACAGGGGCTCATTGAACAGGTAAGAACAGACACAGGGAGCGAGGAGCGGCGCGAGGTGGACGTTGTGCAGGGAAATACCTGTGCTGGAGTTGTGTTCTGCCACATTTGGGTCCCTGCCCCTCGCTGAAGACACTCTTGCAGGCTGTGACTTGCTGCCAAGTAGCGGAAAGGTGTCTGACCTGTTAAAGTATAAAACAAATACTTTTAATTATAATCCTAGACGCTAGTCTGAACCCAGTTTAGTAACACTTTTTAGCAAAGACATGGAGAGATCTCAGTTTCCCCTCCCCAGTGTACTTGGGGTACAAATATTTTCAGTGCACTTCCACGCACGGTCGCCCGAGTGGAAAAAGAAAATTAATTCAATAGAAAATACTTGATTACATTACGAAGAACAGCATAAAGACAATGCCTAGGGTGAACTTCACAGCAGGACTAAGCTTAGCATACGTTCGAGGAGCTAAGGAGCAGATAAGCTGATCCTTCTCCAAGTCAATACACAGAAGCTGCCAACATTCCTGTTGCCCAACTACATGGATTTTGTGAACAAAAAAAAAGCCAATTCCCAGTGCTTGCAAACCAGCACCTCAACTAAACTCTCTGAAATTTTTACGAGCATTCCAAGGCTGTTAAGGTCTTCCAGGATATGTTTTGTCACTCCTACAAATTCAGTCTTCCTGCCAGCTGCCCCCTCTCCCCACGCTAGTTCAGAATTCCTGTAGCTTCAACTCCTGTAAAACATTAAGCCCGTGTCTCGCTGAGCAATGGAAATGGAACGTTGTGCAGGACGGGTCCTGCTCACACCCTCACCTGGAAGAACAGCACACACAGAATTTTATAGTCTTGACTTTTTAGGTATTCTAGCATTTTTCCTTTTAATGATTATTTTAAAAACCATGACTTGATAGTAAAGAGACTTCAAAGCTGTGAAAACCCTCTCTTTGCGAACCATCCCAGTCTCCCTCAATGTCTCAAAAACCTTTCTTTTCAGTATCTCCCCCTTCCAATTCTGTTCACACGGTTGTATGCCAGGTATATAAAGATATATTCAGTACACACAAAATAAAAGATGTCTTTGGATCAGAGCTACAAGTGGCTTCATCATGGTCTCCCAGAGCAGAAACGGAGATTCTGCACTGCAAAAATTTGAAAAATTCTTCAAAAACTTACTTCATTAAAAAATGAAATCGTTTATGCTGCTAATCACCAACTGGGCCATTGCTATTTACAATCTGAGTAGCACCTGTCATCACAATTGCTTTTTAGAAGCCCTCTGTGACAGTATTTTAAATTAACAACAGATGATCAGCAATAACATGGTAACAGTTCACAATTCACAACAATAAGGAACATCCACATTGTCTCCTTCCTACCGCAAAACCACAGCCCATTCCTCCTTCAGTTTCCAGGCTATAGTAAGCCAACCTTACCCTTCCTCTTACCTCCCTCTCCTTCTGACTCATTTCTTTAGGCTGTGGGTCACATACTTTCTACGGCAGGATAAAGTCTTCGTGAAATATTTACTACCCGTGGCAGTTCCTCCCCAGCCGCGCTGGGTTACTATGGCTGCACAGAGGAACTCTGCCACGGGAACAGCCAGCACGACCCAGAATAATATGATTAAGCAGCTGCTGTATAGAGCAATGTATTTTTAGACAGGAAATAATCCACATACAAAAGTCAAGCTATGAAGCGATAAAAGAATATATTACAGATTTCACTGGCTGTAGGATTTCACTAACGGCAGCAGAGACCACGTGTGGGAATTCAGAGCAGCGCTGACACCCGGGTCCCACTCACGTTATTCTCCTCCTCGGGGGGCCCGGGGCCACGGGTGAAGTGGGGGAGTCCTGGCTGTGAACCTCGCTTCTGCTGCAGGAGCCCCCGCTCGGGGAGGGAGCGTGGGAGGGGGACTCCGGGGACAGATCCAGCTTCGCTGCAGAATCGGGACTTTCCAGATCGGGAATGGTCCCGCTCAGCTTGGCCCTCTTCTTAGCGGCGCTGTTTCGTAGAGATCTGAGGGAATTCTGCATCTAGACAGCATCGGAAACAAAACGGCAGAGTTTATTCACCGCAGGGGGGAAAAAAAAAGCCTTTTTAAGCAAAAGAAAGTATGTTTCTGAGTGTTCAGATTCCTGCAAAAAAAAAAAAAATAAAAATCAGCTGCTCTTGTCTTTTTCTCGTAGACTAAAGGAAGCGTCTGATGGCTGCTAACACCCAGCTGGGACATCAGGCTCTTCCCACCCCCGGGGCACAAAGGTGCCAGATACACAGATGGAATCCTGGAAGCTGTGTGGCACAAGGAGGGCTCCTGCTCAAACAGGCAGGAAAAGCTGTCATGACTACAGCTCTCCTGCACCTTCATTCCTCCTCTTCCCGAGCGTGTCTGATGTAAAAAAAACCCTCTTCCCCTCTGTGTTCAGCACCTAGGTTACTTTCAGTAGTGACCCCAGGAAGGCAGACCAAGACAGTAAGGCAAATGAACCTTCATCAAGGAAATTATTCCTTATTTTGGGCCCTTTTCTATAACTAAAGAAAGGATTATTACCTGTATTTGGCATGAGATTTAAAATGAAGTCAAGGCAACGAGAACAGAAGCCGTATAAAGGCCCATAGTTCTGCCTGGGTACTACGATAATTGAAAATATTACAACTTTGGCTCTGAGAAAAACAAGGGAAACGAAAATGTCTGATATTTATTGCTTGATTTAGCTTCTATCAGACACCCAAACGTTTCTCACTGAAAACCTGCTGAACTGATAAGAGTGTCATAAAATTTAAGTCAGAAACACCATTTTCTGGCTCTTGTTTAGAAGAAAAGAAAAAAAAAGCTTACATTATATCAACCGTTACAATTGTGTTCTGTCAGATTTAAACCAACCTCTTCTTGGTCCACCTCCTCGTCATCAACATTGAGCTCTGAAAGGTCGGCCGCAAGCCTCCTGTCCTCTTCCTTCAGCCCCATGTCCTCACCCTCCTGGTTTCTCCACTTGGCCGGGTTGAATTCCATCCTGTCGGGCAGGGGGCTGGCCAGGCGGGGAATGGGGGGCACGGGTCTGGGCCCTGCCAGGCCCCTGCGGGAGGTGGGGTGTCTCACCAGGGTGGGCTTCAGCTGCAGAGGAGAATGTTTCTCCAGCAGGTTCTCCCCTGAAGAAGACATAAACAGATGTCAGCCCTTGGGATAGGTGGCAGGAACCCCCACTATAATAAACCAGAACATTATTCACTATTATTCACCAGAATCATAGAACTGTCTGGGTTGGAAGGGAACTCTGAGATCATCGAGTCCAGTCATCAACCTAACTCTGATAAAAACCATCCCTAACCCATGTCACTAAGCACTATGTCAACCAGGCTTTTAAATCCCTCCAGGGATGGCGCCTTAAAAACCTTCACAGCTCATCTCCACGTCACACCAGAAACTCCTCCTACAATGAGGTGAGTGTCAAAAACCACACTTCTGCACACAATTCTATTTACTATTAAAAATACATTACAATGCCAGGTTGTTTGGCTGAACATGAGAAAATCTACATAAAACCAGTAAGAAAAGAAAACCAGCTGTACTGAGTTTTGAGGGGCCTGACCCCTAACAGGGTAAGTAACCAACACTTCCGAGTATTCCAACAGGATTTCAGAAGGGTTAGAGGACCCACCGCCTGGTGCACACCTCCGCTTCCTTCATGGGGACATTCTCGCTTGGGGCACCTCCAGCACCCTGCAGTAATGGGCTCCATAACGAGCATTAAAAATTACTTCCTTTTATTTAAAAGCTGGTGTCACCAAACCCTTCCTTAACTCCTCAGTGCACGGATGCACACACGTATCCGTGGGGATAAACACACACTCACCCAGAGGAAAGTCAGTAGTAGAGTGATTCTCTCTCCAGCTTCAGTTTTGTCATTCATAATTCAAAAAAACTTTCAAAATTCCTCCTCCAACATCAATTTTCTAAATGCATCAAAGCCCGTTCCTGAAGACTTACTGATGCACATTATTCAATAATTAATTTTACGAAATCATTAGGATGTTGCCAGACTTGCCTCACTGTATGGCATTCTCTGTTACCTCCTGGCTCTCCCTTTCCCATCTCCCTGCATTTCAAGCTCAGGCACCAATCACTGCTACCGTGTCTCTTTCTTTAAAAATTATAAGTTAGTGTTTCAGGCCAACACACACTTAGTACCTTTAAAAAGTACTTAACTTTCCTAATTAAATAAAAAAGACTGGTGGCCCTGACAACCTCTCCTATAAGCTGCTGTAACAACAGTAAAGTGATTCTTTGTTTTGGGTTGCGGGTGTGTTTTTGTGTTTGTTTGGGTGTTTTTTTTGGGGGTGGTTTTTTTGTTTGTTTTGTTTTTGTGTTGGGGTGTGTTTTTGTTTTGTTTTGGTTTGGTTTTTAATGTGGTTGGACTCGATGATCTCAAAGGTCCCTTCCAACCACTAAGATTCTGTGATTCTAAAGAAACAGAAGAAACATGAAATGCCTATGGATAATATAAAGAAAATCAGGAACTAACGAGCACTCATCTGTGAGAGAAAATTACATGCTCCCAGTGGCTTCCAGAGCAGTAATCTAGAAATTTTCCAGATATGTGCAAAAATATGTGTCTCAATGAAGATGAATTTTAAAACAGATTTCTTTAAAACAACAATTGTAAAATTGTTTGCTGAAACTGCTCCTTTGTTTACAGAAGGCATGCTCATGAGGAATCTGGAATCAGTTTAAGCTAAATAGATACTAAACTTATTTTTAAGCTAAAATAAGATTGCTGTTAGTAGGTGTTTGAAAGAAATCAGCTAAATTGTTTAAGCAATTGTAATTAAATTTAAAACTATTTCTGCTTAACCAAAGTATGCATGAGGAAGCCAGAGGAACCAGACCACAAGCAGCAGCCTCTGCCACCAGCTCTCGGTGGGAACTGGGACGGAACTGGCACCGACTGCCCCCAGCAGAGAGGGAGATGCCTGTAACTGGGTTTTAGAGAGCCATTCTGAGGGTGGGAAATGCAATACAGAGGTTTGCAAAGGCAAATAAAGAGGCAGAAAAGTCCAAATGCAATGAGTAATATTTTCTTCCACAAGTATTCATTAGAGTATTAAAAGGAACAGTTAATTCTATATTGGCTTTCTTCAAAAGTGCTAGACTTTGGGGTTTGGTTTTATTTCAGTTTGAAGGCAAACTTTTCACTGATACATTACTGCCAAGACCAGTGCAGCTGGGACATATATATTTATGCTTTATCTCACAGAATGCTATGGGGTTGGAAGGGACCTCTGGAGATCATCTTCTCCAACCCCCTGCCAGAGCAGGGTCACCCAGAGCAGGTCCCACAGGAATGTGTCCAGGTGGGTTTTAAATGTCTGCAGAGAAGAAGACTCCACCACCCCAGGGGGCAGCCTCTCCCAGGGCTCTGCCACCCTCACAGCAAAGAAGTTCCTCCTCCCCGTTTAGGTGGAACTTCTTATGCTCAAGTTTGTGCCCATTTCCTCTTGTCCTGTCACAGAGCACCACTGAAAGAAGATTGGTCCCATCCTCCTGACACCCTCCCTTGAAGTATTTATAGGTGTTGATCAGATCCCCCCTCAGCCTTCTCTTCTCCAGACTACAAAGACCCAAGTCCCTCAGCCTTTCCTCATAGGAGAGATGCTCCAGGCCCCTCATCATCTTCGTAGCCCTCTCCTGTACCCTCTCCAGCAGTCCCCTGTCCTTCTGGAATTTGGGAGCCCACAATTGGTCCCAGTGCTCCAGATGGCACCTCTCCAGGGCAGAGTAGAGGGGGAAGATGACCTCCCTCCACCTGCTGGTCACACTCTTCTCACATATTTAAAAGCCAAAAGGAATAAAACATTCCAGGACATAAAACTACCAAAATACAAAGATCTTTCTTCTTAAAAGCAGCCTCCAGTGGGGTGAGCAGACTAGTGGGGCGATAAACCCTCCCGTTTGTAATTGTAATTGGGGAACTGCACCACTGCAGGCTTTCTGGCTGCTGCTGAAGCCACCCGAAACGCTGTGGTTCCAGTGCCACTGCTCCCACCTGTACTGTCTCCGGACTTCTGGCCGAGAAGCAGCTTCTGCGAGCCAGGCTTAGGCAGCCCCTCGAAGCTCTTCAGGGGCCAGGAGCTGGAGAAGCTGATGGTGTTGTCCTGTGCCCTCTGCGGAGAATGGGCCGGGGAGGAGCCGTGCCCGGGGCTGCCCCTGGGCGAGGAGAGAGGGCAGGAGGGCAGGATGAAGGCTCCCTGGCTGGCACCAGGGCCTGGGAAGGACACGGTGTGCTCTGCTTGGCTGCAACAACTTCTCTGGGTCTTCCTGGAAAAATTCAGGCTGGCACAAACTGAGCAAAGAGAAAGAAAACAAAATTTATGGTAATTACCCTCTTTGACAGCTCTTATAATAACAATTTACGGTGAAATAATACTCCTAGACAGTCGAAATTAAAGGTCAGCATTTTACCCACGCAAACAGACAAATCAGCTTATTTCATTTTGCAAATTGCGCCGCCCCTCAAAACAGCAATTTCCCTTTTCTTCATTTGATCAAATGAGCCTGAGCCTAAGCTATTTCACAGCCATGTTTTAAGAGCTATTTTTAAAAAAATGAATGATGCAAGTAAAGTGAACGTGGTTCTGCTGCTTGCGGCTCTGTATTCCAAGCCTGCATAAAGTAAAATTAGCCAACGCCACTCTCAAACCTCAGCGACACAAGACTACAAATAAAGCACAGATGTTATAAATTCAACTTCCTTGGAAGAAAAAAAAAAAAAATCCAAAAATTATTTTTTTCCAAAAAGTAGTAGGTCAGAAATGGAAAGATAAGTGCAGATTTGGAAGTAGAGTGTTTTGTTTCCCATGAAAACCAGAGGCACATTCCCTGCACACACTCAAGCCTTTAACGGTGCGACAAGTTTTACCAGAGCTCCTGGCAGCCTCCAGAAGAGCGGGGCTGAGGGAAGGGAACACTGACTTGGTATTCAGAGGCAAAAAAACAAAAGGGGAAATTTCTCCTTTCTTCCCACAGGCAGGAGAAAAACAGAGTAAACAGAGCCCTTAAGTGGCTAGGAGTAAAGTGAGCTCCAACGTGTCTTCCAAGGCAGCTGTCCCTCACCCAGCACATCTGGATCTAATGATACCACATCTAACCATCTATTCTACCATCTGTTCCTCCGGACAGGGAGTTTATTCCTCCACTAATTGCACATCTGACATTTTTATTACTATTACTACTGATGAACAGACAAGTTTCTATGTATTCCAGGTCCCAGTTTATCCTGTCCTCCGGCCCTAGGGTTGAGGTGCACTCAGTCAAACCCCTACTCTCCCTGTTGTCCACCAGGCTGGACACGGCAGCACCCTGGCTACCTGTGCAGTGCCACCACCAATTAAAGCAACGATAGGGTAATTAAAAGCTTTACATGCATCGAGACAGTGTCTGTGCAGCATGGAGAGGTTGCAGAGATGCCTCCTCCTGCTGGAACCCCCTGCTGTCCCCACACCACGGGGGGAAAACAGCAGATCAGGGTTCTCACCTGACCCAGGGGGTAAATAGGGGGCTGATCTCACCTGTAACCTTAACAGAACTCTAAAACTCCATTTTTTCAAAAAAAACCCCAATGTTCAGATTCTGTTACAGCACCACTTTTTATATAGCACACTGACATGGTCAGACACCAAAGGTGTGGGCTGCAAACTAATACCCAGGAATAAAAAGCACTACCCAGGAGGGAGGCACAACTACCTCCGAACAGGGACCAAACAACGTTTTACTAACAGCTTTTATTTCTTAAGGTGCACAGAAATAAAAAGACATTTCCCAAGTAGCACGCACTGACTTGCAATAGTTAGAATGCACGTACCTTTGTCTTGCTGACAGTTATTTAATCCCAAAAATTGTAATTCAGAGTCCACGCTACCACTCTTCCTGCGCTCCTGTGTGTACCCAAGCGTTCCACGTTTCCCTGAAATCTGTGGCTGATGAGAGCCCATAGCACCTGCCAAAAGACAAGCACAAATGACTAGATAAGTACTTAACATATGGCGTACAACGAAAAAGATACTATAATATTTAACGGCAAATTAAGATCCTAACTTTCGGTGTAAAACGATAACTACTTTGAAAGTCTTTAATTGAGGAGTTCCTAAGCAACCTCCTAATTCTGTTGATAGGCACAAGCTGGGCTGTTCTTCCAGGGCACTATTCCAACTGACAACTGCAGGGGGTCAAAGGAAAAACCCAGACCACTCCCCTCTTGGAATGTATGACAATAAAGGGAAGACAACACCCTAAAAGCCCCCAAAGGCAGTGAGTTTCTTTAGCGTGCTGCCCCTGCCAGCAGAGCAGAGCAAGCCCTGCATGCCACACGTGTCCCCGCTCCCCCAACAGCCGCTGATGCCAACCGCTGCCAAGGGACGGGAATAAATCAGGTCTGGTCTTGCCCGCTCTTTTCACATGCCTTTCGGCTATTAAAATACAAATCACCGAGCCTACACTGCTCGTGTAAATTAAGTGGAGCACTAGACCTGTATTCTACAGACCTGGTTTCAAAAACAAGACGTTTTTCAGCTTTTTAAAGCAGTCTTCAGAGCTCGCTCCTCAGCCAGCTTTCTACCCCAGCTGCTGATACACAGCAAAAAAAAAAAAAGGTAATATGCAAATCTAGAATAATTATGATAATTATGCACTGATCTGCTCTCCTGAAGTTCCCACCATACATAAATATGACCTTCCTGACAAATTCTCCAGTTTATTCTCCAGTATATTCCCTGATGCCACTATCAGCTAACACGTGACAGCGTACTTTTTTAGGACAATAACTGCTTATTCTAGCCAGCATCCTATTCCTGCTCAAAAGTCAGTAAAGTTCCACGTCTCCTTTTAATTTACTGCTTTACCTGCAGCTCATACTGTATTTCACAGTGTGAAAGAATGTTGGTTGAATTTCTCTGTTGCTGACCTACATGGTGCTTCTTTTCCCCAATCCTGTAAAAGCACCAGACAGCTCTGCAGCTCGGGGATCTCCCGGCCCTTTTGTTCCCACAGCCACACTAGTTCCTTTCGCTCTTGCTGCCTCCCAAAATAGCTGATCTACAAACTTTCCAGGGTTTACCTAAACTAGTGAAAAATCTGGGAAAAAAGCGGCCTCCGTTCTGAGTCGGTGGACACTTCTCCACCGGTGGGAATGGGACTGGCCAGTACTCAATTCTTTGTAGTAAATGAGAATAAATAACAAAATAAACAATCAGCAAATGATGAATCACGCTCACGCAGCTACAAACTCATGCTCGGGTTCTTCTGCATCTATTTTGAAAACAGCAGATCAAATGCTTTTCTATGTTAATACTCACCAGGACAAAGAGAAGAATGCTCGGAGTTGAAGTCTATACTATTCTGAAATAAATTCCTTGAAGCTCTTTTTCTACTAAAAAATAACTCATCACTGACTGATGCTCCTGGAGAGGGCCTTAACTTTGGAGAATGAAGAAAATCATTGCATGTAGAGAACTGCAGAGAAAAAAAAAAAAAAAAAGGAAAATAAAGGAATATTCACATGTGGCAAATGAATGCACAACTCCTTTTGGGTACAAACAGCAGAATTACCCACGTGATACTGTCACCTGGACCCCAGCACGGGCCAGAGAGCTCTCTCCACAATAAAGCTACACAAATCACTGTTGACGTGTAAGAAGAGAGAATTCATTGAAAAGAGAAGTTTTTCTTCCCCATCAGTTAGACAATAAAAACCCAGAGAGTGTGTACACGAGCCCTACATTCCACCCACAGAAGGAAATGGGATTAATCACATTTGTACCCGCAGAGAAAGCTTCATGGACAAGGAGAGCAAAAAGCAGGAAAGGTTCCTACAAAAAGAGAAGTGGGCACGGAGCGCGGCGGCTCATCAATACGAGCTGCCAGCCTGCCTTTGATAATAAATATTATCCCTTTGATAATAAAGGGATGTTGATTTTTAAATGCAAAACATTTTGATCAATGTTTTCTTCCCCAAGTTTTAGTCAGTGTGCAGTTCTTACTCTAAGACAGGTTGACACTATTCACTAAAACAGGAAAAAAAACAAGCCAAACCAGTAGAGAGTTGCACTAGCCATCAGTTTTAAAAATTAAACATTACCATTTTGAATGATGTGCACTAAGCTATGTAAGTTTAAATAGACAGCAGTTCCTTGGGATGTGAAAAAAGCGTGTTTTAGATTTACTCTGAAAGCTCTATCTGGCAGTATCAGCACCTTGCAATGAGAACCGGTTAAAGGAAAAATATATAAATATAAATACTTAGAAAAGACCATGCTTTAAATGAAGGTTTCTTGCTTTCTGATTTAATTAGTAAAATCAGTAATTTAAATCATTTCCAGGCTACATTAAGTCCTCTTTCATAGACAATGCTCCACACAGAGGTCATAAGAGAAGTCTGAACAGAAATGGAAATATTTATTCAATACTGGAAAGAACAGCATCGTGTTAAGCCTAAAAACCTTCTTTACTCAATATACTGATTGTGCGAGGGCAGAATTTGTAGTCTAACACATACATAGTACATTCATTTATAAAAATATCTACTTTTTAAATTTCACTGAGGATCTCAGTTCACCGTAAAGACGGATTCTGAAGCTGGGAACTCCCCACAGACTCTTGCACTGTGAAGCCACAGCTCCCTATTAGTCCGTAATCCAGTTTCCCCTCAGTGCACAATGCCAGCTGTGAGAAACCAGTGAGAAACCAGTAAGGGCAAACTGGGCACAGCCAGGGTGCAGCCCACCCCGCAGAGCCACCCGCTCCGAGCTCTGCTCCGTGTCCCACGCGCAGCACCGATGGCACGGGAATTTAACAGGCTCCAACGCCTGGAGCGTTAAATGAGTGGCTCAAATCAATAGCAGCTAAATGCTCTAATAGCTTGATGGGGTTTCATTTAATATTTCGTACCTTAACGGGGGTTCACAGAAGCATTATAAAATAAAGCATGGCCAGAACTTGAAACGTGAAGCGGCACAGTCCTGAGATGACTAACATGGCTACAAGCATATTCTAATTGTTTTTAGATCATTATAACATTTACTTTGTTGTGTAAGATGTTTAAAAATAGACATTTTTACGGTTAGGGAATATAGACAAAAAGCTTTAAGAGTTTCCACAAAGCCTTCGTGTCCCTTCCAAGCCAAGAAGAGTCACACCACCTTCGCAAAATATCCACACAAGCCAAGGGAAATGAAATCTCCCCTCCCTACCCACGAGACTCCTCCTGAAAAAATCAGCTGCCCAATTCAAACTTTTGAATTAGGTATTTCCAGTTCTGCTCCCTCTCAGACCCTCCCCCCTTAAAAACAGAAAAAATAACTCACACACGGTCCCTGTGGCAGTAGATACATACGGGAAGCAGCACTTTGCCTGTATTTCCATTAGTGCTTTACAAACCCCAGCAGTCCCCAAAGCAGGGGGCACTCATCCCTGCACCGAGCGCCGAGGTGCTCAGCAACACGGCCACGGGAACGGAACAGCCTCGCGGCTCCTGGGAGGGCTTGGTGGGTAACAAAAATGGCAAAAATTTCATCCTCACTTAGAAAAATGCCCATTGCAATTCAGCGTTACGCACTGCACGTCCTGGGCTCCCAGTTGAGCAGATGGGACTCAAGTCATCCTGCAACGAGTCAGAGTCTGGAGCATGCAGGGTTTTAAGCAAATCCACCAAAATGCTCAAAAGCTTAAAACTTGACATAAACCTTCCTCCCTGAAAGGCAGTGCTAATGCAGGACCCCGCTTTTTAATTGGCCTTCGGGGATTAGACTCTCACTTAAAATATTTGTGTGCAACTGTTTAGTTCTAGGCAGCGAGGGAAGACTGCAGGAGCCTCCCTAGAAAATGGACCACCTGGATCCTGTTTTTAGTGAAGCAGGAATCCAGCAGGGATGAAATGCTTTGGCAAGACCAGAGCAGGGAATAAGAAGTTTTACAAAGATTTTTGGCTGTACAAGAACAATGAATGAAACGGCAGCAGCACCACCAGCGACACTCCCGGCTTTTTATTGCCCAGGTATCCCCTGGAAACACCAATTTTACTTTACAAATGAGAAAAAGAACAGTGGGAAAATGGGTGAAGTGGTTCGTTCCAGGTTATTACGAGTCAGAGAGGAGATGAGAACTCGCCATTCCTGCTTCCCAATCCGTGGATCTTTCAGCCCATAAATAAATATTCCACCCGCCCAAAGTACTTACGCCCTGTTTTCCCACACAGACAAAACGGTATCTGCAGAAGGAGCAAACTGCACAATGCTGACATGATTGTACAGCTTTGCTCAATCCCAGCCACAGGAATAAAAACCGTCAGCTTTCTCGCGTGGAAATGAGAATTACGGCGATTCTAAACCCGCTAAGCGCCGGCATGCAGGGCACGGGAAATAAACACAAACCTAAAGCTGCCAGGTTTTTCACTGAGGGCGATGGCAGACCCTGGCAGAGGGATTGCTCAGAAAGGCTTCGGGTTCATTTAAATTCCACTAATACCATCAATGTCGGAAAATACCCCCTTCACCCAAAGACACCTTCCCTCGGGTACCGCAGCACAGCCCAACACCCCCCTCTTACCTCCCCGGCCCCGCACGAGCCAAAACCTCCTCCTCCTCCAACGCCCACGGCATCAGCCCCCCACAGCCCCCTCCCAGGGAAGAGATCAACCGCAGCACAGATCTATAACCTTAGCTCCCCAAAATACCCTCCCCGCCCCCAGACAAACCACGGCTGACACCTCAGCTCACAGCGGGAGGGCAGGTCGACCTCCACGTCCCTTCCGTCCTCGCTATCGCTGCGGAAAACAAAGAGCATTTGTTCCCTAAAACTCATTTCCCAGAATATTTAGGACTCACTTGAGGTCCCTGCGAAGTCCAGCTCCTTAGTTCCGTGGAGAACAGACCAGCATGTAAATGGAGAATAATTCCAACCAAAATTGCCAACCAGCGCGGTTCTGTGACACTACACCCAGTTCCCACTGACTTTGTAACGAGGCTCAAAACTTCTGTAAAACCTTCAAATGCTCTTGTTTCCCCCCAAAAGGGCACCGCTTTCACCAGCGGGCGCAGGGACCCTCCGTGTGTGTGTCTCCCAGGGGAAAAGCCCCACGGTGACTCCCATCCCGCAGTAATTACTGGACAGGGAATGTTCTACTCCCAGCACGTCGCATTTCCAAGGCAAAGACAAGGCAACCCCAGCCAGGAATTCCAGCCGTTAATTGATTTTAACGAGCAATGGGCTCGTTTGCGCGTTCCAGCAGGGCTGCGCAGACAGGAAGGTCCTCAGGGGTAGCATTTATGTTTGTAAAAAGTACTTTTGCAGCCCAAACCGCAGTGGTTTTGTTCCGATAGCTTACATGGGAACGGCAGAAGACGGGAGGTAGCAAGGGAAGTGTCCTCACACCCATCTGCGTGACCTCCCACCCGTGGCACAAGCTGGGAAACCACTGGAGAATGCAACTTCTTTGGTCACAGCAACTAATTTCAATTACTTCCCATCAGCACCCAAGAAGATGAGTAGACCATGGCAAGTCCTAAAGAAAACATCAGCGTTTACTCCAGAATAGGGTCTGGTGTGGTTCCCGTTGGAAATATTGACACTTCCCAAGGCTACACCCACGGGATTGGGAGCTGACATGGTCCATGAGTGTCTCCAGGAAGAGAACCCTCACATCAGTGCCTTCACACACCCCATCCATGGGATTTACAACAGACTGACCCTGGCAGCCCGGCTCTGCCAGCTCGGGTGAGAAACGGAGGGCACCACTCCAGCAAACCAAGTGTTCCTCTGACACTGCTAGAAGGCTCCTCTAAGTATATGCTTCAGAATGTAGAAATGCAGACAACTTAAAAAAATAAAATGCAACAGTTAGCATTTTGTTAATTCAGCTGGAAAGCAGAGAAGCTTCAGCCTGCCCGCGCAAGCTGAATGGTGACTGCAGCTACCTGTCCAGCGTAAGGAGGACATCAGGCTACTCTGGGTTGGCTTTAGAAGAGGGTCGGGTCAAAGGCAGAGCCCGACGGGTGGCTGTGACAGACGGGTGGAAACGGGGAAGCTGAAGCTCTGTGAACAGTTATTAAGCTGTAAACCTGCAATAGGGGTATATAACGCACCAAAGCGCGGAATCATGCGCTCTAACCAAAATGAGAAGAAGTCAGAAAGGAGACTCACTGATGAAATAAAGGCTGGTATAAATATTTCATTTAATGACCTTTCTAAGGAGGGGGTGCCTCGTTTTGTAATGACACCTCAAGGCAGAGCACTGCTCAGCTGTCACTGGTGCAAAACTCTGTGCCTGTGTAACTTATCCCAATTCAGCCGCAGCATTGGGACATGGTTGCTCCTCGGGTGAGCTCCTCAAAGCAGGACACCAAACAGCCCTGCTGCACTCACCGCGTCCCTCCAGACCTTTGGTGGCCACTCTCTGGCTCCAAGAGAGACAGCTGGAGGCACTTCGTTCCCAGAAAAGGCCCTCAAGGTTCACCTCTCAGCCACGCTTTCTTCTGCCACTACAACTAGGGACTGGACTCCTTTTTGAGTGCAGAACAAGGGCATCCCCTGGACATCAAGGTGGTGACACCTGAACCATCCCTCACTTTAGAGCTTCTCACTAAGGGGTCTGTAAGGTTGAACGTAACTATGGTCTCACACAAACCCAACAACTGAAGAGAACCTCTGCGCTTGCATCTCTAGCACCAAACTGACTGTCACTGGGCGGTGACACCTCCACCGCTCGAGGTGGCACCACACGTGGTACCGGTCACAGCTGGACATTGCACAGGATGGACACGCTTGGTTACGTTCTCAGCAGAGCCACATCGCCCTTCCGAGCCCTGCAGCATTGCTGGCAACCAACATTCACACATGAAACAAGCATGAAACAAAACCAGTCTCAAGGGACTTCAGAAGTTACAGAGAAATCTTTCATCAAGAACCCAATTCACCGTCACTGACGGAAGCTGCAGTTAAAGACAAGCCCCTGAAGGCAACGTGCGTTACCTACAGAACATTTTCAGTACACATTAACTTACACATGTTCTGCTGCCCATCTTATCTGATCGGGAAAGTCTAGACACGGCCTTGGACAATCACTGTGTAACGTGACCCTAAAAATACTAGTAGAAAAACAACTTTAAACATTAAGCTCGTTTCATGCATCCTTTCAGCCACAGAATGACTCCAAAAGTTAATTTTTAAGCAAATTCACTTCAAAGGAATGTCTGAATTTAATTATTAATTTTTTACGTTTGCATGAACAAGTCGACTACCCAAATTTTATGCATCATATACCTCCCTGAAAACAGTTAAGAAGAGATACAGGGCTAACTTTCTTTATTCCTTCCTTTCTTTCTTTCCTCTTCTTTGATTGCTAAATGCCCCGAGAAGAAGAGCTTTATTTATACAGCTTAATCTCTTTCAGTTAACAAGGAATGTCTTCAAGTACAGGAACCACTGTCCAAGTTCACTCGTCCCAGAGTGCCTTAAGTGAAAACAGAGTTCACCTAAATCCATGGAAGATACATACACTCCACAGGATAAAAGCTGTCCCATGGGATGGATGTGACAAAACAAGCACCATCAAGGAGACAGCACATCCTGTACCAAAAGTCACAAACCCAGGTAAAAAAAGTATCCCCTGCCCTGGAAAGCTTGATAATCTATTAGACAGATGCAAGAGAAATGGGATGTGAGGAGAAGGTATCAGAGCTCTCAACAGCCAGCCATCAGATAAATGTTTCAATGCTTAAACCACACTGCTGTTTGAAGTTCCATCACAGTAAATGCTGGTCCAATAGGACTCAAACTCCTCAAATGAATTTATTTCATCCTACATTAGGTCCCTGATCACAAAGACAGCCCTCTGGGCTCTACCGACTGCACAGACCAGCTCTCCATTGACCTGGGGCTGCTTGAAGAACCCCGGTGTAGGCAACTGAAACGAATCCCTGCTCTTTTCTCCCTTACCCACGGCGAAGGGCAGCGCTTGCCTTACCTTCTAATAAAAAGCCTCCCTGACATACTTATTTTTTAAACAAGGCTACTCCTTTCCCTCACAGAGGGCAAAGATGCAGTAGCTACATTAAATCACTGCCTTGCACTGGAGCACTGTGACAGCCAGGCCTTCCCTTTCCTGATACCAAAGTAAAGAGGAACCACTGGAAGTTGAAATACTAAATGCTGGCACTATTTCCGCGTGGCCCATGAGTGCCACCAGCACCAGTTATCAACTGCCACTGGAGAGGGAGATGCGTGACGGTCACAGCAGCCTACACAGACTAAGTTGGGACAGGACAGGACAGAGACACAAAGCTACTCTGTGAACCAGGTCTAACTGCAGGTGGGCAGCTGGGAACCCACAGCCATTTTTAAAACCACAGCTCCCAAAAGCCAGCTGAAGGGTAATGGTAAAACCTCACCTCTGCCAGTAGCACGCTCTTCTTAACTGCCCACTGGCAAAAGAACAGCTTGAATTTTCACACGGGGCTGAACCAAATCTGTCAAACCCCCTGATTGCAAAGTACCCACTGCTGAGTTGTACCAGGCTTCAGCTGTCTGGGTGTTAACCATGGCAACAGGACTTTTGGCACCGTCCACCTCAGGTGACCCGTTACCACTAAACAAGCTGGTAACGCAGGTGGAATTTCGGTACCGTCTTCATCTGTGTCCGAGTCAAAATTGGTGATTATTCTTGCCAGCACTCACCTGCCTGGCCGCAAAAAGCTACGTGGAGGGGAGTTACCCTGCCGTGCAACTGGAACTCTGGTCACCTGAAGGCTTCTGGCTACTCAGCCGTCTCCCAAGTGAGGGTGCACAAGAAGCAGGAACACGTTTCCCTTGGCAGAGCGCAACGGACGGAGTGTCCACATCCCGACACCTCCTGATGATCCATCTGCTTTCTACCAACTCCAATATGCACAAAAGCAACCCAAAATGGAAGCGAGAGGCAAACGGAACGAGTCAGAAAGCAGAAGGAAGAGACAGGGATCTCCAGGAGACAGAATCTCCAGGAGACACAGGATCTGCTAGAAAAAGAGTCATTATATGCAAAAAAAATAATAATAGTTCTTATTAAAAAGGAATAAACACAGTGACAAACAGGATTTTCTCCCTGTAGAGGTATTTTCCTTGCCACCTGCTGTGTGCTGGGTGGCAGCAGCAAAAGCAAAGTGAGACTGGTTAAAGTCAGAGCTGGAGTCCCCCCGGCGCAGCACAGAGACTGGGGCAGGAAACCTGCACCCAGAGCCACGGGCAGCTCCTGCTCAGAAGAGCCCTGTTACCCAGCACAGGCTGACACTGCTGCTGGCCCGATTCTGCAAAGAGAGATGGCACAAATATAAGCTCTGGATCTGTTCAAAAGCAGGAACAGAATGAAATACGTGGCATAATACAGAAGGATGTAGGAATAAGAATGATCACAAAAGGAAAACGATAATTTAAGCTTGAAGTATTTGCATGATGTGATGTAATTGGAAAAGGGTTCCAAGGAGAAAAAAAGAAAAACTGACATCCCACAAGGATTCAGTCACAGAGATAAATGCTGGGATGACAAAGAGACAGACCAAGGAGCTGTCAGATGTAGGAAGTCGATCTGAAGCTATTTCCATTTTTCCCCATTAGGTTTCACATTGAGGAGGTAACCAGCTCTCTCCCACAAGAGGTTCCTGCCCACCTTTGACAGTAATAATAAAAAATTACACCCCAAATCCAACATTTGCACACTTGGCACCTCAGATCCCCAGCAGTTCGGTTGGTTATCACCCCCAGATTATGAGATGGGATTTATGCCCATGAAGTTCAAACTACACATATATAAATACACACTCACCTTTGGAGATCACCCAGTCCAACCCCCTGCCAAAGCAGGGCCACCCAGAGCAGGTCCCACAGGAACGTGTCCAGGTGGGTTTGAATGTCTCCAGAGAAGGAGACTCCACCACCTCTCTGGGCAGCCTCTGCCAGGGCTCTGCCACCCTCACAGGAAACAAGTTCCTCCTCTATATAAAAGGAGTTTAAGGAGGAATATAAGAAGTTTAGGGGGAACTTCTTATATTCAAATTTGTGCCTATTTCCTCTTGTCCTGTCACTGAGCACCACTGAAAAAAGACTGACCCCAGAAAAAAAACTTTTATCATATTAGTATCAAGGATGTTACCCAGTAAACCCAGTACCTCATTACGACTGACTCGAAGGCACAAATATATAGCTGTTTCCCCAGGTCAGATTTAGCTTGAAGTTCACACCATTTCTAAACACCCTTTACATACGCAACAATACAGAAACCATAAATTAATGGCTTTTTCTGCTTCTCTCCAATATTGGAAACTTTGGGCAATCCTGCCAATAATTCACAGGGATAAATATGGACAAAAAAAGTTAAAAAAACAAACAAACAAACAAAAGCCCTTTTCTACATCACTAACTGTGACCTCGAGAGAGGGCTGTCCAGGAAGAGGAACCTTCCACTGTTCCGAGCAACAGCCAGGTTTTGGTGCACGCATTGGCTTGATTTTTGTTCATGGTCTACAGAAACCCACAAACGCTGGCAGCAGCAAAGAGCAGCAGTAGGGGACTCGGTCCAGTTTGCTGAGAGAATGCTGGCAATTAGCTATTAATTCTGCAGGTTGCATTAGTTAACACCAAAAAGCTGTTTCAAAAAGAAAAACCTCCTTGCTCGAGAGGCGTTGCCTACACAATTTGTTGTCCAGACCCTACTCGCTTTGTGCGGGAACTCAGTTGCCTGATTCACCAACTCAAAAAGATACAGATCTCTTTGGAGTGTGAGTGAAGGTAATACATTCCCCCCCAAGGACACGAGCCTGTCACGCACATGAACTTCAAGGGCTTTACTCTACAATAACATTAACTCACGTTTCCTTTTATTAAGAGGCTTTATTAAAAGCCAGCCTTCACAAAGCAGTGCTGCTCATGACCTCCTCCAGCACAGGAACAAGTTACCAAGCAACTAAGAATTAGATTTCCAATACATAAATGGGGGAGTGAGGAATTCTATTCTATATAGCTTTTGATTTTCTAAAAGGATCCACTTGCTTAAACTCACTTGCTGGAGATAAAGTTAAGTAAACCTGTTCAGTTAAAAAAAAGAAAAAAAAACACCCATGCACCCCACAAAAAAACCTCACCCAACCAAAACCCACAACACACAGATACACGTCTTAAACCCAGGGGCAGTATCCAAACCAGACATCACAGAACAGAGCTACTGCCAAAGCAAAATGGAACTGACCAATTTTGCCAAGGTTCCTTCCCTTTGCAGCTGTCACAGTCTGGTGACAAAACCAGAACTCGTGTCAATCAGAATTGCTATTCCAGCCCGACCTACATTTTCCCTCCTGGAATCAGAGGGAGGAACAGGAGCCACATAGCCATTTGGCAACCCGCAGGTTTCACTGCTGGCCAGCACACCGCCAACACGCACCGGCCCAGCCCTGCTCTGGAGCTCTGCCTTCAAAGCCTGAATTACAGTAATTTGTCAGTTTTCCCCCAAACAACTTCTGTATTTAGGAAACTCCTGGCAGTCAGTCAGGAACTCTCAAACGCAAATACACAAACAGAAGCTATGAACTATTTTCCCACTCCTGGGGTCATTCCCTAGCTCTTAGCTTGCCTTTGTCAGAGACGGGTCACTAGGGTTAGACAGAAAAAGGGTCTCCTGGAGTCCAGCTAACTTGAAAAAAAAGACAGGTTCCTACTAGTGCTAAATGTGACATAAAGAGTTCTCAAATTTGCCTTCCCAGAGTGATGTACACTTAGCAACCCTTGCACATAAAGCATTAGCAGCACTAGCCGAACCTCACAAATACCTGACGTTAACGAACCCTTGACAACTTCCAAATCCCCCTTTGGAACATGCCTTAGAATAAAGGAGGCCAGCAAGCTGGGAGTACATACCTGCTCCACACCCTTTGCGAAAGGCATCTTGGTTCCCAAACCACCTTCCCTGTCTCCAGCAGGCTCATTTTCCCAAGGCAGCTTGTTTTTCCCTTTGCCCGCGCTCAAGACTCTTCTTGGACTTACTCCCCGGTCGGCATATGCCTCATGGGAGCCAGAGTTCTGCAGAGCATCCTCCCTCACGTGATGCCCACAGTAACTGTGTGCGCTCTGAGTCCTGCTGCCCATCAGCAGCCACTCCGTATCCGCGCCGGGGGGCAAACAGGACCCCCTATTGTGACCAGATGAGGGCAAGGGCACGGCGTACTCTACAAACCCTTGGTCGACCAGCTTCGGCAAGGTCTTCCTGGCCAGCCTGGCCTGCACCGCGTGCATCACCCCGTCCCCGTTGTCCTCCAGCTCCACGGCATCCACCGCCTTGAAGAGCAGGGTGGTTTTGCCGGGGCCCATGGAAGAGGCCAGCACAGCAAAGGCCTCCATGGCAGCGTGCCGCACCCTGCGCTTGCTGTCCACCAGCGCTGGAGCCAGCCCAAAGGCCAGCTTGGCCAAGTCCAGCTCCTCACTAGGGTAAGTGAGGAGGGCCACGATGCAGATGTTGACCACCTCCTCGCGGACCTTGGAGTTCTTGTGCTGCAGGTGCTCCTGCTGCAGCAGCAGGCCCAGCACCGGCTGAGGACCCGCTGCCTTCATCAGCCGCAGGAAGAGGCCGTTGTACTCCTGCCGGATGGCCAGCTTGTTGTCCCCCAGGACTTTAGCAGCAGCGGAGACCAGAGGTGCCAGGAAGGGCTGGACCTGGTCGTCCAGGCGCAGGGCCAGCAGATGGATCACCTCCAAGGCCCCGAGCACCACCTTGAAGTTGGAGTCGTCGAGGAGGGTGTAGAGCAAGCTGATGAGCCCCAGGAGGCTGGGGGCCGGCGTGGAGGCCACCGCGGCCTGGCTGGCACCTTCGACCACCCTCTTCAGCTCCTCCACGGCTTGCGTGCGGTTCCTGTAGTCCTCCTGGTCCAGCAGCCGGGCGTGCAGCTCCGGCGGCAACAGCCCCAGCTTCAGGCCGGTGCTGCCGGGCTGGGCGGGGGGCGGCGGCGCCACCTCCTCCCCCGCCGGCTGCCCCTCGGGCGGCAAGGGCTGGCCGCCGGTCTGCCCAGGGCCACCCAGCTGCCAGGCCAGGCTGCGGGAGAGCTCACCGAGACCGACGCCGCGGCGGGCGGTGGGGGGCGGCGTGAGGGCCCGCAGGGCAGCGGGGGGCGGCCTGGGGGGGAGGGGGCGGCCGGGCCCGCGGCGCCGCCCCTCGCGTAGGGTCTCGCCGCATAGGGCCGGCGGCGGCCCCCACGGCAGCTCGACAGCGGCAGCGTCGCCCTGTCCCGCCGCCCGCCCGCCGCGCTGGGGGCCGGCTAGCTCCTCCATGGCGCGGGCGGGCGGCGGCAGGGCCAGGGCGGCGGCCATGCCCCCGCCCCGGCAACGCGCCGCGCACAACACCGCCGTCGCCAGGGGCCCGCCCGCACTGCGCCTGCGCGGCGTCGACCACAACGCAGAGGAAGGGGGAGCGTGGTGGCCGGCACAACGCCTCGCCTTCCCCCTCTTCAGCCGCCGACGCTTCGAGACGATGAGACGCCGCTGAAAAAGTCTATAGCCGCGGGACGGGAGCGGGCGGCGCCGTGGCTGCGCCACCGGTGAAGCGGAACTGCCAGCATCCCCCCCCTTCACGCTGTGGGGAGTGGTACCGCCCGGGCGTGGGGAGTTGTGGGTGCGCGGCCCTTCCCCGCCGCTGATTGGTGGCGGGAGCGGGGCGGTGGCGCCCGGAAGTGACGCGTTGCCGCTGCCGGGCGCTACCGTCGGAGCGGAGGCGAGTGAGGCGGTGGCGACCGCGGGCCGGGCCCTGCTGCGGCCTGGCCAACCCCGCCCGCAGGTGAGCCGGGACCGCCCCCATCCTTCCCTCCCCGCAGGCTGCAGCGCTCTGCTCGTCCCGGTGGCGGTTCTCGTGTCTGTTTGCGGTGCGGCAGGGGCCGCTGTATCCGGGGTCGGTGTGCGGGATGGGTGGACGGATGGAGCGGTGCTGTGTCGGGCGGCCTCGAGCCCCCGCCGCCCGCCCCGAGGAGATACTAGTGAAGATGGAGGGGTGGCGGCGGAAGGGTGTCAGCCCCCTCCGGGGGTACCGGCGGGGCGGCCGGTGCTCAGGCGCTGGGCATCCCCCTCCCGCGAGCTGCCCGGGGAGCTGCTGCGGCGGGGGTGCGGGGGGGAAAGGCGCCGTGCCCCGTGCGGTGGGCTGGGGCCGGAGCTTTCAGCGCAGGGGCGCAGCGCAGCGGCGCGGAAAGCATCCCGTTTCATAAGCAAAACAGTTTTGTGTTTGCAAATGATTTCTTGCACTTCTTCTTTTTTATTTTTGGGGCGCAGCGGCGGGTTCTGTGACCGGGGGGTGTTCGGAGCTAAAGTTATCTGGGCGCTGCTGAGGTTTTCTGCTGTCTCGGGAGCGACAGAACCGGCCGGGCCGCTTGCCGGGCCCCCCCGCTCCGCGGCCTGAGGGAGGAACCGGCCGGCGCTTAAATACCGCCCTCACCAGCAAAGCGCCCGGGGCTCTGCCTGCTCCTTCCGCAGGAAGAAAGGGCTGTGCTCGGCATCGCCACACACCACCGTTTGTAGAAGGGTAGCTCTTCAGTAAGCGAGCTTAGGTATTTACATTTCTGATTAACCTTTTTTATTTCCGATAACTCTTTCCCTCCTCTTCGAGATAAGCTTTACCTCCAGGCTGCGGGAAGGATCTGACAGCCCAGAGCTCGGGGTGAGGTTTGGTTTGTGCTGGGAGCACGAGTGGTTGGACTAACATTCTTTTTTTCAGGGCTGGTTAATGTTCTGGCTTCTGAATTCCTGCTCAACGATAAAATAAACGCGTGCAGACCTGCAGTGTGGGGCAGCGGTGCCGTGCAGGGGCTGTGCGAGGTGCCACACTGCCCATCTCTGCCCAGTTGGTACAAAAAGTTTTGTTTCTGCGGAATAACTTAAATGTAGTTATTTATAACAGGCTTTACAGGTTTTTGCATCTGAACTGCAGCCATTCCCTTCGCCTTCCCTGTGGTGTTACCTGGTGGTTATCATTTCTGTGTCCGTACGAGCAAGCTGTGAACTGAGTGCAGACAGAAGAGGAACAGAAAGTGGTTTAGTGGTTGAACAGCTCTTCCTCCCCTCCTCCCCCCATAAAATGTGTGCCACAAACTTGTTATAGGGAAAATGTTGTTGTACAGAATCTCAACTTTTGTAGATATGCTTCAAATATTTTTTTAGATATGATTTTTTTTTTTCTAGTAGGGGTTTGTAATAGGGGAGGGATGAGCTTACTTATCTTTTAACGGTAAGAGGTTTTCTGTCTCTAGCTGTGAGCCTTCACTTCTCTGTCAGCGCTATTATGTTCTGCATTTAAATGCTGGCATCTAATTTTATTCTTTCAGATTAAGCACTTTGTAAGTAGGCTCGCTGCAAATTAGATGTCAGTTAAGGAGCTGTAAAAATGATGAACTTCGTAATAATAAGATAAAAGAAGTGAGAGTTTCAAGTTTGTGTAGTCATTTAGCAAGTCAAAATGAACTAAGCTTTTCAGTTCAGAAATTGGATGGTTGCAGTGTTCTCTGTAGAACAATAGTTCTGTTTCCTCATGGTCCAGGATTCTGACACGTTCATACCCTCCACCCTCTCACCGGTATAATAATTGAGTCTGAATAAAGAGCTGTGGAGCTGCTTCTCCAACAGGTAGTGGTGGGCAGCACCAGTTGAATTTTAATGATGCTGAAATTAGAGCAGGTATCACAGTGCCTTCAAGTGTCACAATGCAAACTCAAACTTCTCGGAGGAACCGTTTGAGGGTTTTGTGGAGCGGTGGGTAGGAACAAGGATCCTTCTCTCTGCCCTTACCAGTGATGTTGGGAAGCACAGGTAGCTCCCAGTGCTGGGAGGACATGGAAATGGTGGTAGACACCAGGATGGTCACCCTGGGAAGCATCTCACCATCTCTTGCCTCTTGCTGGTAGAGGCAGGCCCAGCTCTCAGTCTTCCCAGCATCTGATCTCTCTGGTGGGCCAGTGCACATCCTCTGGGGTTGTTCTCTCGTGGTGGAAGCACCTCAGTGAGGTGAGGCAAGGATCTCTCACTTCTCCTATGCCCCTCTGCGTGTTCAGAGTCCAGGAACCTCTGCTCCAGCCCCCCTTTCTCTTCAGGCCAGGTCCCCACTGGCTCTCTGGTTCTCTTGCTGCTTTGTTCAGAGGGGGGGACTCCACTCTTCCCAGTCAGGACGGGGGACTGGAGAGCTGGTCTTTGCTGGCAGGTGGGGCCCTGCCCGCAGCACTGGGTGCAGGGGTAGCACTAGATAGGCTGCAAGGCGAGTAGCACAAAGTAGTCTAAGAGCTTTTAAAACTATGTCTCAAATAAGCCAGTTCTTTATTTATCTCTATTTCAGCCACTGTTCATTTCTCTCAAACATCTCATTAGAGTCTTATCATGTATGCAGTGCTTCAGATAATATGCAGTTTACTCCAGAACAGAAAAAAATCCAGGGTGGTGGTTGTTGGCTTTTTTTTTTTAAGTCAAAGATGAATCTAACATACGCTATTAATAAACACTTGATTGTCCCTGGTTTTAGCTTCCATGAAAAAGCATAGCATGTGAGGATTGAAAAAGTAAATTGGAAAGTAATAAACCTAATTAAGACAAAAGCAAAAATGGAAAAAGTACTTTTTTTTTTTTAATGTTCTGTATGGCATGTCTGAGTACCATGAGTAAGGAAGCTGTTGAAACGAAGCCCTGAGTAATGCGTTAAAAATTCTGTTTGTCACAGATGGACCAGTCGTCTCCAACCTACATGCTTGCCAACCTAACCCACTTGCATTCTGAGCAGCTCCTGCAGGGCCTGAACCTCCTTCGCCAACATCACGAGCTCTGCGACATCATCCTGAGAGTCGGCGATGTCAAGATCCATGCCCACAAAGTGGTGCTTGCCAGCATCAGCCCCTACTTCAAAGCCATGTTCACCGGGAACCTCTCGGAGAAGGAGAACTCGGAGGTGGAGTTCCAGTGCATCGACGAGGCGGCGCTGCAGGCCATCGTGGAGTACGCCTACACGGGAACTGTCTTTATCTCCCAGGACACTGTCGAGTCGCTTCTTCCGGCTGCCAATCTTCTCCAGATCAAGCTGGTAGTCAAGGAGTGTTGTGCGTTTCTGGAAAGCCAGCTGGACCCTGGCAATTGCATCGGGATTTCTCGGTTCGCAGAGACCTATGGCTGCCACGACCTCTACTTGGCCGCGAACAAGTACATTTGCCAGAACTTCGAAGATGTTTGTCAGACGGAAGAATTTTTTGAGCTTACGCATTCTGAATTGGATGAAATTGTTTCCAATGACTGCTTGAACGTCGTGACAGAGGAAACGGTCTTCTACGCGCTGGAGTCCTGGATCAAGTACGACGTGCAGGAGCGGCAGAAGTACTTGGCGCAGCTGCTGCACTGCGTTCGCTTGCCGCTGCTGAGCGTTAAGTTTCTTACCAGGTTATACGAAGCAAACCATCTCATTCGCGACGACCACACGTGCAAACATCTGCTCAATGAGGCCCTAAAGTACCACTTCATGCCTGAACACAGACTTTCCCACCAGACCATGCTGATGACACGGCCTCGCTGTGCTCCCAAAGTTCTGTGTGCCGTGGGAGGGAAAGCCGGACTGTTTGCGTGCCTGGAAAGGTCAGTGACGGGTGAAGCTGTTGCAGCACGTGAGGTTGGCGTGACGTGAGGTTGGCGTGACGTGAGGTTGGCGTGACGTGAGGTTGGCGTGACGTGAGGTTGGCGTGTGTTTGGCATCGCCCTGGGGCAGGATTAAGATAATCCTGTAGTTTGCAGGACAGTAGTTGCTGCTTTCCTGTGTCAGAACTCAGAAGCAGGTGTTTTTTGTGTTTTTTTTTTTTAGCAGGGATGAGCAGTGAATTCAAAATGCTTTTTGACTTCATGAGTAATCTTCAGTGTTAGGGAGTTTTGCTTGTGCCAACACAAATAGCTATGAAATCATTTTCATTCTGTCGATTGAGAATTTGGGTAATAAAAGTGGGTAACAGAAGTTTGTATGCTGCTACTTTATCCTTTCAGGTCATAGAATTATAGAATGGTTTGAGAGGGAAAGGACCTTAAAGCCCATCCAGTTCCAACCCCCTGCCCTGGGCAGGGACACCTCCCACCACACCAGGCTGCTCAAAGCCCCATCCAGCCTGGCCTTGAAACCCTTCAGGGATGAGGCAGGTCTTTTCATTTTACATGTTTTTTTTCCCCTATTTATTGTTATTCCAGCCAATAAAATAGTAAAATTTAACCTAATGCGTGACAAATACGCAAATACGTTAATCCCAAGGACTTTTCAGTTGACTTAATCAGAGAAGGCAAAGAGGTAATTCTTAGCAGTGTCAGGTTCTTGATTGTAAGATGTGAAGTCATGGCTTTAGGCTCTGCACTGAGCAGGACTCCATGTCTGTGCTGGCACAAGCAGCAAGTGCCCATCTTTCTTTGCCTGGTTTTTGAAATGAACCTGCTCCTCAGCTTCTGGAGTACGTGGAATGGAAAGAAAAATAGCTTTCTTCCCTATACTGCTATGGCTGGGTTTAATTAGAAATGTATTAATGTTTCCAGAAATGGTAAAGCCATGTGTGGGTCTGCAGATATGTGTGTGCTTATCCTTACGCATGGTGAGCAGACCCTTACCCGTGTACAGGCATAGAGTAACCCAGCTGGTTCTACAGCTGAATTCTGGGGTAATGTTTTACTCTGAGATGCTCTGTTCCATGACAGTATTATGCTGTTTGTACGCTTAAAAACCTGGGAAGATCTGCATGTTCTTTTTTTGCCGTGTTTAGAGATGTTCTCAAAGTTATTTAAAGTTAACTTTCCCGATTCTAAACAACGTGTTGGGGCTGGGAATTGTTTGGTTTTTAGATTTAAAAAAATGAAGGGGGTTTTGTGCATCATAAAAAAAAAATAAAAAATAAAAAAATAATCTGTTTGAGTGAATAAAGTTACCCTCTGATATTCTTCAGCTCTGCTTCTTTCACAGCTGCTTCAGGGATGGTACCAGCATTACGTACCACTAGCGCCGCTCTTTTCTAGCGGGGCTGTGGCTGTCGGGAGCCTGTCTGGTGTTCAGCAGGCCCTGCTGCTGGCTGTGCAGTGGCTCTCAGCTCCCCAGCACTGGCATTTTCTTCTCTGTTTTTTGAAAAAGATCGCATTTCCTGTGTACTAGATATTCTTTTAAATTATTTAAGTAATTTACTAACTAAACTGTTTAGCTAGATTGACTAGTTGCTATGTGTGTTAGGCCAGACCCCCCATATTTTGACATTGAGAATAATTAAAAGAAAATGCAAATAACCAGTGTTTTGAAAACAGATTTTTGAAATTAGTTTGTTCTGCTTTGACATTTCATTTAAATTGTATGGTGCATTTAAAGTATGTATTTATAAAACTACCAATTATACTTTCTGACTGTATAGTTGTACGTGTATATATAGACATGTGCTTCTCCCTCTCTAATTCTCCTTTTCTCTCCCTTCTCTGTGGCTGTTCTGACTTTTTTTGGTGTGGTTCCCCCACCCCACCCCGCATCGAGTTTACCCTTCTTATCCCGCTGCTTTTTATTTTTGGCTCACTCCAATCACAGCCTGCCTCCAGAAGCTGCTGTGCCATCAGGACTGTATTTATTGTCTCCCCTGGCCTTACCCACAATGTTGTCCTGCCTCCTCCCCAATCTGCACTTCCCAAATTCATCAGCCCAGGTCTCAGGCATGGGGCCGTGGCTCCTTGCTGTGTTGCTGCATCGCGCTGTAGGATGGTTTTTGACTCTTTAGAACAGTGTTTGATTTTAGTTTGTTTGGACCATTGGAAGAAGCAGCAAACATCAGATGGGATGTGAAATAATCTTAATATTGTGTTCCTTGATGCTCATTTGCACTTTGCAGAAAGTCAGATTTGCTCACCTAGTCTTTTTTTTTTTTTCTGTTTCAGTGTTGAAATGTATTTTCCCCAGAACGACTCCTGGATAGGCCTGGCCCCTCTCAGCATTCCCCGCTATGAATTTGGAATATGTGTCCTAGACCAGAAAATCTACGTTGTAGGAGGGATTGCAACCCACGTGTGTCAAGGCATCAGCTACCGCAAGCACGAGAACTCGGTGGAGTGCTGGGACCCCGACACCAACACTTGGACGTCCCTGGAGAGGATGTTTGAGAGCAGGAGCACTCTGGGAGTGGTGGTTCTGGCGGGAGAGCTCTACGCCTTGGGTGGCTACGATGGGCAGTCTTACCTACGAACTGTGGAGAAATACATTCCCAAGGTGAAGGAATGGCAGCTGGTGGCCCCCATGAACAAAACCAGAAGTTGTTTTGCTGCGGCCGTCTTGGACGGGATGATTTACGCCATCGGGGGTTATGGCCCTGCCCATATGAACAGGTACGTGCTTTGGTGTGTGGAGCTCCACGTCGGAAGGTAGAAATGGGTAAAACTCACTGGGAAGCTTGGTGTTCTGCAGCCAATTAAAAATCATTCCAAGATAGATTGGTAACCCACAACGGGCCTCATTAATCCTTGTTCTGCAGCGTCAGTCTGACAATTCAACTGGGAAATCTTTATTATGACTTATCTTTGTGTTCCAGCTCAGAGCTGGTTTGTTTGGAGTTGATTTTTGGTTTTTAAAAAACCTTTAAGAAGGAAAAATAGTACAGACAAAGACATATATGTGTATTATAAAGCAAGGTGGTACAGGACGCCTAACCCTGCAGAAGCCCATGCTGGCTAACTCAGCAGATGAATGTTGTGTGGGTTTATTTGCCCTGGCCCCAGGGTGATGTTCCTGTGCCTGGTGCTGCCTCTCGGTCTCTGAGCTCTCGGGAGAGCTTGCTCAGCATTGCAGGAATCCTGCCTCAAACCTGCAAAATATCCAGATGCATCATTAGCTTTAACATTGAAACTGCTGATTTGAAACGAATAGGATTTTTCACATGCTTAATATGCACAAAATAAATATATACATCAGGTGGAATCTTAAAGTAGTCTTAATGGTGTTAATAAAGCTCAGGATGACGGTTACTGGTGTGGCTCCTGGGTAGAAGTGGGTTTGCTTCAGACCTTAGGCTCAGAAGGAGGTTTCCGGGTACCAGCATGCTCTTTAGTTGTTCTGTTCCACATCGCTCCGTGTGGATGGACAGGGGTAGTTAGTTACGCAAAGAAATCATTTGTGCTCTCTTTTTTTTTTTTCCCATAAAAATGGGAACAAACCAGCCATATGTCCCTCCAGGAAGCAAATTAATAACCTACAAGTCTAAATAGCTGAATAAAGAACGAAAATGAAAATCTTGCTTATAGGAAGGGAGGATTGATGGCTTAGCGGTGTTGTTTAACAACATTGCACTAGTTATTAATTGTAATTCTTGATATATTTTTATATAGAACAGTTTGTGAAGCAAAGGATTAGTTTCCAAATAGGAAAGTGTATCTAAGTAGTTTTCATTTGGAAAATGAAGATTTACCACCAGAGCAATAGGAAATGTCTTTATCAAGCTGGTACCTTTAAAGGGGAAGCTCTTAATGACATGAAAATTCTGCAGTAGCCTTATTCCTTGTGCTACATCTTTACTCTTCCTCAGTCAGAAAGGAATTGCCAGCAGCTCCTGTAGTTACTGGAATCCGATATTTCATTATTTGCCTTTTTAAATTTAATTTGCTTTTTATTGAATAATTTTGGTTTTATTAATTATTCAAGGGTGTGAGTAATATGCCGCGCCGTACAGTCATTAGGCTCATACAAGCTCCAGCAGGAGCAGGAAGCTGACTGCTGTGTAATTAAGCACCTTTTCTCCAACTCTGCAGTGCTTCTGGTTTTCTCTTCCCCTCTTTCCTTCCCCTTGTGCTACCAAAGCTACGCTTCGGACAGAGGATGGCTACGTGCCACCAGTGTGTTAATGACTGGCCATCTGTACAGCTCCAGTGATTAAAAATAATGGTGATGATTCATTTCCATTTTATCCTGAAGGCCTCTTCTATCCTTAGTGTTTTGATCTGCAACCTCTTTATTGCTTTTCCTAAGGGATTAGCTCGCCATATCTTTTTTTTTTTTTTTTAGCTCCCTGTTATTTTCAGGCAAGCCTCAAGGAAGTTTTTGATTTGATGTGTTCCTCAAATAGACACACTTCAGGTCTGCATTGGGTTCGGTTTTTCATGAGTTGTTTTTTTTTTATAAATAGCAGCAGTCATCCTTGAAAGAGCTTTCTGTTCTGAAGCCATCTTTAAGAAATCTCCCTTTGGTTCACTGTGTCACCTGAAGATCCAGGTCAGTGGCACGAGGACATCAGGGAAGCGGCCGAACTGCAGTCGCTGCCTCAGGATGAAATATGTTGAAGCTGCTTTTTGGCAGCGCTCTGTTGAGAACCTTCAGCTGCTTTGTGTTGTCCAAGGACCCTCGGATGTGATTGATGCTTCTGAGGTGGTAACACTGCCTTTGGTTCCCTGTGTGCTGCCGTTGGGCTGAGCAAAGCCTCACGCCGCAGAATTTTCCATCGGCTCAACACTTCTTTGTTGAAGTGTTACCGCACTACTCCCATGTGTGGTAATATCAGTTGGCAGAACTAGATGTACCTCTGACAAATGCAGATTTCTCCCCGAGTGAAATTCAAATGTCACCAAAACCCAAGCCTCACAAGTTGTTTCTTTCTGTTTTGCAGCGTGGAGCGTTACGATCCAAGCAAAAACTCGTGGGAGACGGTGGCTTCGATGGCTGATAAACGGATAAACTTCGGTGTGGGCGTCATGCTGGGCTTCATTTTCGTCGTGGGGGGACACAACGGTGTGTCTCACCTGTCGAGCATCGAGAGATACGATCCTCATCAAAACCAGTGGACTGTGTGTCGCCCCATGAAGGAACCCAGAACAGGTGGGAGGGACACGCAGAGCTCTCAGCAGTTAACTCAGAGTGTCCTTTTGTAAAGAAACTGCCGTTTGACCCGACAGAAGCTGCATTGAAGTTGCAGTGATTTGTTTGCAGAGCGTTGTACTTTGTGAATTTGGCCACAGATCCCTTAATCGGCTTTGTGCAATAGTCACAGAATGGTTTGGGGTGGAAGGGACCTTAAAGATCATCCAGTTCCACCCCCACCTCCCACTAGACCAAATTGTTCAAAGCCCCATCCCGTAGCATATTTTTTCATTAATTTTGAGCGAATTTCAGCAATTATGTGGTTACTGTTCTACTGTATGTCAGTTTATATTGAGACTCAGTAGTGCATGCTTTCTTCTGTGTCCCTGCCGAGGAGTACTGGGACAGAAGAACATTGGGTTGTTACAGGAAAGGGTGAGAAAAGAGTCAAAAATGGGAGTGTAAGACCTGACCAGAGAACCACTCTCCATTTACACCCGTTTTCTTTAAAGGCAGCCCGAAGGAGGAGGCTGCGAGAACCTGTTTATTCAGCCTTTGGGTCGGGGGCTCCAATTAGGAGCAAAACTACTACTTGGTGGTCATGCAACTTTTTTTTTTTTTTTCTCTTTCCCACAGGTGTTGGTGCAGCTGTGATTGACAACTACCTGTATGTCGTCGGCGGTCACTCGGGGTCGTCCTACCTGAACACGGTACAGAAGTACGACCCCATCTCGGACAGCTGGCTGGACTCCGCTGGCATGATGTACTGCCGCTGCAATTTTGGTTTGACTGCTCTTTGACCAACAGCAGGATTTTACGGACCCGATGGAGCAAAGATGGAGCTTAATCTGCTTGGAAATAAACCCTGCTGGCGGAGACCGTGAGCTATGTTTTCTGAAGCTGGGAAGTTGGAGGCTATGCGGTGAAGTTGGGATTGAAATGAGGAAGGATTTGTTTTCTTCCCAGAATGGGCCTTTGAAGGCACGGAAAGCTTATTCCCAGCTGGGTTTAGAAAACATCCTGTTAAGGGCAGCAGATTTGAGAGAGTACTGGACATGCCCGGGGTATGGTTAGAAAACTTACTGTGTATCTAACCCTTTCTCTTTCTAGAGCTTTTCTCTCTTCCTCCTGCCTACTCTGAAACATGAAGTTTACCGTGCGTGGGGTGAGCAGTGTGTGACTGCGGCGCGTGCCTGGATGGGTTGCTGAGAGTTGTCTGGTTGGGTCTTCATATTCAGAAAATGCCAGTGCTTCATAAATTTTTTTTATGAACAGTATCTAAAGGGCTGCCTTGTTTCTGTATCTCAAGGTTTGTAAATAATAAACGCCATCGTATGTTGCCTGTACACTCTCCTTCGTTACCCGCTCGCTGGTAGGAGGGCTGGGATGGTAATTAGGAACTACTTACAGACACTTACAAGGCAAATTTATTGCCTCTTAACGAAATTTTTAGATCCGCTGAAGAGAAATCGCAATTTTTACTTTCCCTTGTATTTTCTTTTTGTGGATAAATGAGCGCTAGATTAAATGACTTAATCTTGCTGCTCTGCTGTGTGTTTCCCATCACAATGCGAGGGAAAACGGCAGCAGTCCCGCATCGGAAGGTGCCGCGGCAGCGCTCGTAGCATGACAGAAAATAACTACTCAGAAACGAACCCGTCCCATCCTCCTCCCGAGCGCACTTGTGTCCGTATTCCCTGTAACTCCCTTTTTTAAAAGAATGTACGATTGCTTTCTCGGAGCGTCCAGCTATCACAATGGTGCTAAACCTGGGAGTTCGGGACAGGGCTGCTGCTGATGCAGTGCCGTATGCAGACAGCAGGAGCGGTTCCATTCCTCTAGTGGGTTTCTTTCTTATTTGCTTGATGCATTCGTGCCTATGGAACCTGTCAAGAAAAACCACCATGTCCTGAATGAGCTCTACGTTTGTTACGTTACTATTTTATTTTTCAGAAGATCCACGTTCGTTGTTCCTATTCTCACAAATACATACGTAGGGAGCGAGTGGAGAGCTCCCAAATGGGGTAGTTCAGACAGTTCTGCCTTTGACACCAGCTGCAGTGAAGGAGGAGCACGGGGCGAAGGCGGAGCCCGGCGCTGAAGGTCGGTTCCTCTGATGAACCACCATCTCGAGAGAGACAACTTTGTGATAGCCCTAAACTTAGCCAAAATTTGGGCAGGTAAATAGGAAGTGATGCCGTCGGGTTATGAACCTTATTTAAAATAGATGACTGAGTAAATACGACTTTTAGTTAGTTTAGAATGTTTTGGCTTGTTTTCTGATTTTTACCTAGGAATCATGGTTACATTGAGTTTCTGTTTTGATGTCTGTGTGTGTCTCACCAGGCCTGGTACTGAAGAGTTTTTCTGCCTCCAGAGTTATTTTCCCCTTGTTTTAACATGTTAAATTAATGTTTGTTTCCCTTTGTTTTTCAAGCCCATATAGTATTATTTTTTGAAGGTGCAATAATATTTGAAATAGTTGCTTTAAAAGCCATTTCTTTATAAGTACGGGAAGAGGAGGGTTTCGAGTGTCCTTGATTAATTCTGAGTTCCTGCAGAGCTGGTTGCAGCCGGGCAAACAGCGCTGGTCCTTGTTCTTCCATGAGCTAAGGGGTAGATTTTAAACAGGCGAGGAAATGAGGGGGTTTTCACCGTAAAACATTATTCACAGATAACAGGTGTTTGCACAGATTGTAAAATCCTGCGCAGATTCTTCAGATTTGGTAGAATGAAGCAGGGCTTTAAAAGCAAATAAAAATTAACAATGTCAGCGTATTCATCGCAGCGTGTTTGAGCCCCTGAGCACTCTGATAACTCTGGTTATCTAGCAATAATAGCCTGACTGAATTATTGGGACACAAGTAGCTGTTGGGTGTCTGTGTGTGGGGAGCAGGAGGGGAGCAGTGGGGGCTGGTGGGTGTCTGAGCCCATTGCCTGCATCCTCTTCTCTTCCTGCTGCGGGAAACGCACACCTGGATGTTCCCACGGGCTGTTTTACTTCTCGGTCTCTTTCACGGGGGTGTCATGGAGCATCTTATTGTCCAATATATGCCTGAGATCAAGACACTTAAGCTAATAATAAAAGGCAAGAATTCCTTTCTCATAAGAGAAGTTTATGCCTTTTATTGATACAAGGCTGTCCGCGCAGTTCAGTCTATATCGTACCTTGTAGAATTTGACTAGGATAGGATTCCATGAGTGAAGATGCTCATAGAGAGTGCTGACTGGAGGTACTGGTAAACACTGTTTACTAATGTATGGAAATCGTTTTGACCATTTGTACATCAGGAAAAAAAATACCTCTAGCTCGGGGTTATTTGGTGTTTATGGAAACATCTTGCATTTATGGAAGTCAAAGCACTTAAAATGGCAAACTGTTTTATTCTCTTTCCCTGGGCAGTGGCGATGCTGAACCCAGTGATACAGGCCGACCCCCAGTGTGTAACGTGGCACTGCTAATTTGAAGAGTGTGAGAGCAGCATAAACAATTTTTTAGTGGGCAGGAATGGTATGAAGAACAAGAAAAATGCCTGATGAAATATACTGCTGTTATTTGCTGAAGTGTTGAGCTAGAAATGAATTGAATGGTGTATCAACCTCGGGATCCTGTCACTTCAAGTCACACCATCCTCAGCTTCGGATCCGGGTGCTTGTTGTCCCGATCACTGAAGTGCTGGGTTCTGGGAAGATCAGACACAACAGTCAGTGTAAATCTGCATTTGAAGAACAATACTCTCATTGTAATGTCTCTCTCGCGGTTTAAAAATTAAGGACCTTCAAAGAAGATGTCACACAACTCCAAATTATCATCCAGTTCTATTTCTTAATCACTCAAAATTGTCTGCGAAGCACTTTAAAAGGGGTGTGAGTTTATATGTGTACATACAGTTCCTGAATTTCTGGCTGTTTTTAATGAAAATACTCATCTGTAGCTGCTTGACAGTCTCCTCCTAGGAATGCTTTTCTCTCAGAATCTCTAGTTGGAATTTCTAGAGGGGCACACGTGTCCAGCGCGCGTTAGGAACCGCCGACGTTCTGTGGGAGATAGCCTGTTACTTCTGTGAATTTCCCATCTGTAAGTCCCCATCCACTATCTGAAACAATGCAAAATGTCCAAGCTTGCCTTAAATTCTTGATATTTAACTGAAACGCAAAGAACTGGATGATAATTCCTATTTTTTTGCCTTATGCGCTGTGCTGTATTTTAAACCCAAGGATATCTATAATTTTTAGCAGGATTTAATAATTGTACAGAGAATACCAAATCGTACTCGGACTTGCCCGGAGTGCTTTGGTTGGGAGCATAAACCCATCTATGTAGTTTTGTGTCTGTAGAGTGTTTTTACGTGTACATCTTTTTTAGTGGCAATGTTGCGGTTTTGTTATTGTTTACAGAAGTGGCGTTTGAGTTCAACAGGAAAATAACTGTAACCCGCCTTCTCGGTCTTCACTGGTGTTCTCCAGGTGTTTGCTCTCGTGATAACGCTCTGTAAGTACCGTTGTAACTCCTTCATCCAATGTGAAACGATTTAGTAAATAAACCTGGAGGAAAAAAACCACCTTATTTTTACGCTTTGATTGGGTGAATATAACCATGCTGGAGGCAGTGATGTCTCTCCGAGTTGTTTCTGGGAAGCGGTGTCTCCAGCTGGAGCTGAGGGAGGAGGAGCAGGAGGGCTGAGCTGGTTGGAGCCCCTTCCCCGGAACCGCCTCGCTGGGGCTTTGCCTTGGTGGTGCCAGGAGCTCCCGTGGCAGAGGATTTTAGTAAGTGGCTTGTGATTCCCCTTCTGTGCCCGTAGCCAGGGCCAGTGGGGCTGGGGAAGGTGGAAGGGAAAAGGAAAATGCCTCCGTGTCAAGACTTAAATTTTCCCAGCAGGAAGAACAGCGTCTCAGCAGAAGGGGCAGAGCTGGTTCTCTAGAGGAGAGGAAAAACCCCTTCTTTTCCCCCCTCCCACAGCCGTACGTGCAGGCTGTGTTCTTGGCTGGTGCTATTAGAAATTCAAGTCCTGTGCATTTTGAAGTAGAAAAATGATATTGCTTTGGGTGCTGTTACTTGAGAGTTAGAGCTGAGTGCATGCTTGAGTGCTTTATTTAATTGGAGAGGGAATTCAAATACCAACAGCTTTGGGTGACAAACGTGGGTAGGTGTTTTAGCCCCGGCCCCTCCAGGCTGTGGAGCAGTTGTTCAGCCCGTTCCGGGCGTTGGGAAGCAGCAGGTATTTCACTGGTGGGGCCTGGGCTCGCCGTGGAGAATCCATCCACACTCGTTGAACAGCACAGAGTGAAGAGGGCTCACATTCTGCATTATTAATAGATATAGCTGCTATATGCGAAATTAAACGCAATAGCCTGTACCTACCTACTGCACTGCTCTGCAGGCAGCAAGGAGACCGTGAAGAAAGAACCTCTAGGCTTATGAAGTCCCTTTTCCCAGTTCCCAAGGGTGGCACCGCGCTCTTCGTGCCATCACCAGGACATTGCCAAGGAAGCTGCCCTGAGCAGGTGTCCCAGTGGGACTCTGTGGAACAGGCTGATTCCTGGGGGCTGCCGGGGGTGTGAGCAGAGCAGGGACCAGCAGAGACATCTCCTCTATGGCTGAGAGAGTTGGGGGGATTCAGCCTGGAGAAGAGAAGGCTCTGGGGAGACCTTAGAGCCCCTTCCAGTCCCTCAAGGGGCTCCAGGAGCGATGGGGAGGGACTCTTGGTCAGGGAGGGGAGCTGTAGGAGACCCCCTCCATCCCCGGGAGAAGGAAATTGGGCAGAGCCTTGTCCTGCTCAAGGGCCACCTTGCCTTTAGGGACAGGACAGCCCCCTTGTCCCTGTCCAGGGCTGGTACCTGGACCCAGGATGGGAGATGACATTGAGTTAGGGGGGATTTACATGATGCTAAGGCCCCCTCAGACCTGAGATGGGGTGTCAGAGGCTGTGGGGTGTAGCTCCTCCAGTGATGCACACCCCTTCCTTGTCAGCAGCAACTGGAGGAGAGAGGGATGTGGGACAGGACCCCTGTCCCCTTCCTGGCAGCACCCCCAGATCAGAGGGTGCTCCCAGGTGCCAGGGAATGATGTGGCTTGTGGAAGTGTGCATGGGGGAGCGGGCACAGCTGGGCCCCCTCGCCCTGGGAGGCTGCAGGGGCAACCGAGCCCTGGCTGGGAGAAGTGCTGGGGCCGAGCATCCCAGTGCCCCTGCTGGGGCTGCTCCCACCCTGTCACCCCACCACAGGCTGACTCTCTCCTTCAAAGCCCACCCAGGAGGGACCCCAGTGGGTGTAGAAGTGCCCCGTAAGAGCTTGTGCTGGGTCTCTGTACTGGGAGATGCTCTCTGCTGACTGGGAAATGTCCAGCTTTGCAGCCGGGCTGTTGCAATAACGGGGTTTAGCTGGAATCAGAGGTATCAATGGGCCACAAAGAGGTGTTTCTGCCCCTTCTCGTGGTCACCTGCAGAACCTGCTTTAACAAAGGGGGCTCTTCCCAGCTGGAGTCGGGCTCCCTGCCCACGGCCACGCGGGTGGGTATGGGGACTCCCTGCCACACGGCCCCCTCCTGATAAAACAGGCTCTGTGGACTCTCACGGCAGTCGGCTGCCTTCCTCGCTCACCACCTCCTCCTCCTCCCCACCAGCTTACTGCTGACAGCAGGATCCCCCCCGAAGAGGGTTCCAGGGGAGTCTCTTTCCTTTCCCTGGAGGCTTTCCCTGCCCAGGTGTCTCTGTAGGGAGCGACAGCAAACTCAAGTGTCTCCCAGATAGAGCTCTCGAGCTTTTGCTGCGTTCCCGGTGGTGCTGGGAGGAGAGGTGAATAGTTGGAGGCATGCCGGCGCACACACAAAGCCTGGCTCCAGCTTTCCCTGCCTTACTGTTTATTTTAAATCCGGGATCGTCCTAAATGAAAAAGTACTTACTTGTGCAGATTAATTTGGAGAGCTAGAGATAATATTATTTTATAAATTTCCCAGAAGGTTTGCAGATACTCACGTTAAGCTAATTCAGTTTGGGCTGGTCCCCAACCAGGAAACAAACAGTTTTTTTTTTTTTTTTTTTTTTTCCTCCTTTTTGCTTCAGAGCCGTCCCCGAGCCCGGCGAGGAAGCCGTGAGAACAGGCGATGGAAAGAAGGGGGGTGAAATCCCAGGAGAGGGGAGGCTGTGCGGGCTGGATGCTGCCAGGGGACCAGCTCCCAGTCCTCCTGGTTGGCAGGGAGGGAAAGGGAAGGAGAGGAGGGGTCCCTGTGGTGGCTTTTTCCCTCCAGTGGCTTGGTCCCTGCAGTGTTTTTTTTTCCCCTCCAGTGGCTGGGTCCCTGCCGTGCCTCATCTGGGCTGCTGGGCAGAGTGGGAGAAAGCATCTTCTTTCACCCAAAAACCTTCCTACAACTGTCCCTGTGCCTGAGGCTGCAAAAAAACACGGCAGGGACCAGAGGGGCTGGAGGCACTTTGGGAAAGGGGCATTTGGAGGTGCAGCTCTAGGGAGGGTGTGGGCACCCCCCTGCCCACCCTGGCACCTGGACCACTTTGCTCTGGACCACAGCTGGGAGGGGAAGGGCATGTCCGTGGTGTGGCACACTGATCACCAAGGCCACCAGAGCAGCTCAGCGTTGAGGAGAGCTGCCATGGTTGCTCTGGGTTGGTGGCATGAAGCTGCAGCCATCCTCCGTGGGTGGCAGTGACCAGCTGGGGGGCTCTGCAGCTGCACAGAGGAGGCTGCTCCATGGGGATGAGCTGTCCTACACCGTGTCCCTGTCACTGGTGATCTCCAGGCTGTGCCAGCTCAGAGAAGGGCCAAGGACGGACAGAAGCTGGTGCTGGCATCATGGGGACAGGGCCGTGGGACAGCCCACCAGCAGTCCCAGTGCAGCACAGGCTCTGGGCAGAACCAGCTGTCCCCAGTGTGGGAACTGCAGGACGCCAGTCTCCTTGTGCCAGTGACCTCCGTGTGCCAGGGGAGGGGAGAAAAGGTTCTGTAGGGTGCTCCAGCATGAGACCTTGGGGGTCCCCACTGCCCTCCTGCCATCCGTCAGCCCCCCTGGTCCTCCCCGGTGCCTCCCCACAGCCCAGCCCCAGGCCCAGTGCAGACGAGCACACAGCAGATGGGGAGATTTGGCTTTTGCCTAATTTACATCAAGGTCACGTTTGCATCGGAGCAAATTTTGGCAGCTCCCTGGGATTTCTGGGATCTCAGGGGCCGGGAGCCCGGTCTCACCTGCGCTGGGGCAGGGAAGCAGCTGCGCTTTTAGGGTGAGATTCCTGCTCCCAAAATATTTGAAGGCAGCCTGGGGGGTGCCCACTTGCTGCCCGTCCTCTTCCCATCACCTTACATTGCAAATGCTATTTCCACCACCTGCAGTCGCAGCAGTGTCTGGAGGGGGAGAAGGGGACCCCACGGGTTAGGGTGTGAGGATGGTCAGATCCTCACCCAAAACCTCCGGCACGTTCCATTTTTTTGTTTGTTTGTGTGAGTTTGGAGAATTAAGCACATGATCAGTCCTGGCAGCACAGCACTCTCCGGGGGAAGCTGGTACCTTCCTACTGGCACTGGGTGGCACGTGGAGCTCCAGCTGTCCCCACAAAACGTGGTGGCCGAGTCCTTCAGTCCATCGCTGTTCCCTGGGGTGGGAATAACCCTCTGCCCCATCCTCATCCTGCCCCAGCACGGGCAGTGCTGCTGCTCCTCCATCACCCATCTCTGGGGGGAGCAGTGTCCCGCCTTGAGCCTGCTGGAGACAATCTGACTTGGTCTCTTTTTAAACAACTTCTCCGCTCCTCTGGGTTCTCTTCCCTGGTCCAGCTGGTGGGGGGAGTAGCTGT
>JAOTQQ010000041.1:787775-800648 GCA_026546715.1 Gallinago undulata | reverse complement strand
CCTCCCAGCAGAGGGGCTCCAGCCCTCCCAGCATCTCCGTGGCCTCCTCTGGCCCCGCTCCAACAGCTCCATGTCCTCACGTTGGTGGCCCCAGAGCTGGAGGCAGCACTGGGTGGGGTCTCACTAACATGTGCCCAACTAGCATTTCTGTATTTAGACAAACATGAAAATTACTTGATTTGGGAGTATACAAAGTTGCCTGTTAGCAAAAAAAAAAAAAGAAAAAAAAAGAAAAAAAAAGAAAGGAAAATAACAACTGTAAAAAATCACATTTTTTAGACTCGCTGTGGCCAAGAGCATCTTCTGGTTTAATGTGATCATTTATAATCTGAAGGCAGAAATCTCATGCAATTTGATTTACATGAAACAAGTCAGAAATAAATTTTATGAAGCTGGAGAACTATGAAATGTCAAACGCAAATGAATTGCCTGGAAGGAGAGGCGGCCTGGGACTTACGGCTGGTACCTGCACGTCCCCGAGCCCAGGCCAGAAGGCCATTCGAGGCAAAATTAATTAGTGGTGCTGAGCAGCGTAAGCGCACAGATGGTGCCATAGGCATGTAATATTTCCTTTATTGTTCTCTGCTAAATCCAGGTAAGTGAAGATGTATGAGCCCGCAGGCAGTTTCATATCTGATGTCGGGGGAATTAGTTTAAAGATAAGCAAGTGTTCTTCTGATGAAGTGCAGTTTTTGAGCCTCGCTTACCCTTGCCCTCTGCAACCAGAGAAAGCAGACTCCGACCTATCTACCGCAGGGAAACTTCAAATCAAGAGTAGGGAGGAGCACAAGGAGGGTGTAATGAACATTTCCCTTTTATATTCTGAGCTTTTATTTCTGCAGGTCTTCCCAGTATCAAATTTTGATGAAGTACTGGACTACCTTTTGCATCTGACTGTAGGGTAGTTGTGCTTGCCACGGCCACGCTCCACGGAGCGCCTGCGGAAATATGCAAAATAAATGTTATGAAAGCAACACGATTAAATTTTCTGACAGTGGTTGCCACGATGCTCAGAAACGCATGAAATGAATGAGAATTGTTCATTGTTTTGTTATCTGTGCCAGGTTGCCAGGGAGAAAAAAAAAAAGAAAAAAAAAAGAAGATATTTCCTGAAAATTAAAATAATTTTTCAATATGTTAGATAAATATCAGTAGTCTTGAAGAGGTGTTTGAGCAGGCATGAGAAATATTTCAATTTTAAAAACCAGAAAGGTTAATCAGAGGGGTGTGGGGGGCTGGCTGTGTGGGAGCAGGGATGCTGCCCGTCCAAGCGTGGATGCTCCACACACTGCTACGTCGGGAACGGGCTTCCAGGGCTGGTGGGTCCCTCGGCTGTGGTGATGCCCAAGGGTGTCCCACCACCCGGGGAGGGCACGGCTCACCTCCTCCATGAAGAAGCATCCCAAACTGGCCTGGGCTCCTATAACCGGAACATTTTAAACCTAAAAATCTCCTTTTTATTACAACTCTAGGTGGGAAACCATGGGGGAGCAGGAGAAACCCCCGACCAAAGCTGTTGCCCTTCAGGCTGCTGCTCTGCACTGCGCACGTCTAACCCCGCTGCCGGTCTGTATTATCTCTTCCCCCCACGAACAGCCAGCCAAACCTCAAACACATGAAAATTGAAAGTGAATTTTGAATGCAGCCCAATATTTTATATGCACTACTGTATCGTTTGTAATTTGCTTGGCCTGGAGCAGAGAAATGGCTCGTCAACTGCACGGAAAATAAGGAAAAGATAATGCCGGGATTTTTTCTTTATTCTTGATGATAAAGTAGATGAAAACCCACGCTTTAAAGGACGGACAGGAGCTGAGCCACTGGTCTGAAAAGCCCCGAGGGCTGTGTGGGAAGGATGCGGCCACACATATATGGGAACAGTATAAATCTCTGAGGCTGACAGGGCATCACCTGTACCCGCTTTGGGCAGCGTCCTGAGGGGACACCAGCCACGTCTCACAGGAGGGAGATGCTGCAGAATTCTTCAAGCGTTGATCAGTAACGGAGGAGGAGGGAACAACTGCCCAGGGAAGCAAGTCAGTAAGAGATCCATCTCTGACAGCCATGTATTTGGTGGCCGCCTCATTTTTCTTCATTAAACGGCACCCAGCTCTTGACAGTACAAGCTTTCTCCACATGCAAGTTTTAGTAGTTGATGAAGACTTGCTTGCTGGGATATGAATAAATCACAGCAGCACTTCCCCCGGCTCCATCAGGGGAGTGCACATCAAACCACCACAAGGCACAAAGCCCTGGCTTCGCTTCGTCAGGCTTCACACGCAGCAAATGTCATTTAGACCGGGCTGTGGCGGCTCACAAACCGTTCTTGAAGCTCTTCTCAGAAGTACCCTGTGCTCCGAGTGCAGCCCGGGGGCTGGGGAGCCCCGTGCGGGAGGAGGCACGGCCAAGGAGCATGCTGCTGCTCCTCCCTTCTCTCGTGGAGACAAGCAGCGATGTGTTTATTGATACAAACCAGGGATTTAACAAAGCTTGACAGCAAATGTGACAGGGGTCTAACAAGATTCAGTGGCCAGGCACACGGGGTTATTTACTGCACGGAGAGAGTCAGACAGAGCTGTCAGGGAGACCCTCCCCTTGAGCCACGAGATTCAGAAAGGACCCACTGGCTTCTAAACTCCTTCTCAGAGAGTCTGGGTGCAGCTGGATCCAACCCTAGTCCCAGGCTTCATCAACGGTTTATATCTAAAGGATTATTTATGCACAAGCAAACTTTTATATCACTTAGCTGAGTTTTCAAAGTTTATCATGTTATTAGTCACTTACCGAAGATCTGTTGTGGCAAGAAGTCTCTGGATCTCGAGAAGTAACCTTGAGCCACATCCCTGCTCAAGGGGAGATCCTGGTGAGCAGCTGCTGCTGTGCAGGAGAGCTCCGAGGACTCTTGGGCTGTTCACTATTTATGGAGGTGAGATGGTTGACCTATAGTCATCACAGAATCACAGAATCTTCATGGTTGGAAGGGATCTTTGAGATCATCGAGTCCAACCATACACACCCAAAAAAAAACCCCAACCCAACAACCTCAGGCACTACAGCATGTCCCAAAGTGCCATGTCTACACATCATCTCTGCACATTGACCACAGCACCAGCATTGCTCAAGTCAAACCTCGGCTATTGTGTTGTTTTCCATCCGCCTGAAACCATGTTGAGCTGGGGGCAGCCACCATGACTGGATGCACCCATGGTGACCACCATGGGTGGTCATCACTTGGGCAGGGTTACAGGAGATAGGGAGGGGGAGCACACACTTTCTCTCACCTGCACTAATTGGCTTTTTAACGCAATATCTGGGGAGTGGGAGAGCTGATGGGGCTGAGCTGTGGAAGCTGGGGTCGTGGGGGAGCGTGGAGCACTTGGAGGAAGAAGGTCCTTTCTTTTGGAGAGAGATGGCTGCGTGCCTTCCCGGGCAGGGGCTGTGGAAGGAGCCCTGCTGTTGCTGGAAGGAGATTTGCTTTGCAGGGGGGTGCTGATATATCTGTCTGATTTCCCGCTGTGCTCCAGGCGGTTGTTAATGGGCACAAGTTTATTTGTTATGACTGTGGGACCGCGCCGCATTTTTTAACGACTCCGATAAAAGATTTAAGGGGAATGGAGATGAGAAAAGGAGAGCATATTGGACTCAGATGCAAATCTCAGGCCTTTTGCAGATTTCTAATATTATTTCCCCTTCGGAAGGGAAATCATGATTAAACTCCCTCCGCAGCTTGCTGTGGGTTGCGGTGAGTTTGAGTCTGCTCCTTTTTACGGCTTCTTCATGCACGGCTTCACTTCACCGATGCAGCAAAATATCATTTGCCTTTTCTTTTCTCCTCCCCCTGCTGGGACGGGGGCTGCGCAGGGATGGACCAAGGCAGGGGACCTCTCCCAGCCCCGTGGCCAACCCCAACCCCTCGGTGGCTGCCGTGAATTCCTGCCTCCCCCCGACCTGGGGATCTGCCCGTCTCTGCCTTCCCCTGGGACCCCGTCGGGCCATGCAGACCAGGAACGAGCTCCTCCTCTCATTTGTAGCTTGCCAACCGTGAGGGAATTCATCTAAATAGGTCAAATATCACACACAGCCCTGGGAGCCGGGACCTTTATTCTGGGCCGGGGAGCAAAATCTGAAAATCTGTTAATGTGAGGGAAATTTCTGCTGATGCCTCACCGCGTAATCCTGAGCTTCTCTGCTCTGGGGCAACTGCTGTGGGGATCCCGCTCTGCCCAGTCCCCCCCCCTCACTGGGCCATGCCTCTCTCAGATTTTAAGAGACTAACAGCGTATTTTTGCTGGAGAAATTTACATTTTTTTTATGTCGAGCGCCAAGGTAACAATTTATGAAAGCCTTGAGCTAGCCTCCTCCTTCCAGTGAGACACTTGAGCATTTAGGAACAAAGTCTAACTTGCAAAGTTATTCTGACATTGTAATTTTTGCATAGCTAATAAACCATGGCCTCTTTAACTGAAAAGTGGGGATTTTCATGGAATGCTACCCTTTTCATTACTGCATACATCTTCGACTTAATTTGGCATGGGACACATCAACCTTGGCTTTTGGAGACAAGGTTAGAGCCTGCAGAGCATGAAAATGAGTTCTTCTAAATACTCTTTTTTTTTTTTTTTTTTTGGCCATTTGCTACTCTACCGGGTGCAGGTTTTGAAAGAACACAGAAACAAGAGTTACATTTCACATGGCTTGACATGAAATTATTAAAGGAGGTGTAGTTCCTGCCCTCTGATGGAAACCGTCTCATTTTTATTCCCCAAGAAGACAGAGCAATTTGAGCCAGAGAGTAGAGCTGTAGCTAATATGCATGTATTTTACTGAATACTTGGAAATAGTCTCTTGTCCTGGAGCGCCTGTTCCTCATTGGAAAATATAATTTTCTTGTAATTGCCAGATTATTGTTAGGAAGAGATGATTTCATGTTAGGCTAGCTCTGTGGGCAAGCCTGTTGTGGGTATTTTGCCACCCCAGGGGTTGTGGGGAGCATGGGGTCCTCTTCCAGCCCCCATGGTGGGGCTGCTCTCTGCCATGGGCATGGAGGGGGCCAGGAGGGCTGGGCACGGTCAAGGTCCTGTGCCAACACAGGTGAGCGCCAGTTCCAGTGCCGTGGTCCTCAAGCAGGACCCAGGCTGGGCACCCACATCTCATGGTGGGCACAAGCTGCCCAGAGCACAGATCCAGAAGGACTTTCCTCTGCCCCCATCCCTGTCCCCATCCCTTCGAGGCCCCAGTGGGGACATCCACCCCCTCCCAAATGATGCTCCAGCGTGCTCCAAGGGACCAAAGTGTAGAGGCATTCGCATTAAATGGCGAGGGTGCTCCATCTATTAACTGACAGATGGAATAGACCCTGACCAAAGCAGAGCCGTGGGGTGTCCATGGTGTCCAACCCATCGTTGGAGGGGGTGAAGGAGCCAGAGCTCGGGGCAGGGACGTTACCTGCCCAGGGCAGCGGAACAAGGCAGTACACACACAGCATTGTGAAATACAGCCTCTTTCCTCCAAAAACCCCCCCGTTTCCTAGGGCCACCCGCTGCCTTGCCAGGGTGAGCTCCTGAGCTGCTCCACGGGTTGGGCAATAAAGCACGTCACCAGGTTAAGCACGGATTAGCGGTGATTACGGCCAGCAGGCTCACGCTGTGCCGCGTTACTAGGGCTAATGAACTAAAGTGTTTATTTCATGCTCCATTTCTACAACTAAATGGCTGTAATATATAACGTGATTATTCCAGCCTTTCTTCAGCGGCATGCTTACGGCCATCAGAAACGTGAAAAGTACCATTACGGGGAGAAAAGTGCTGCACGTGTATTTCTGTGAGCCCGTCATTAAGTGTTAAATCAGAACATTTACATGCTGTGGAAACAAGGAAACTGAGAAAAATAATATCTAAGGATTTACTGATACTTTCTACTCTCATCTTAGTAAGTCACAGCAATCTTTTGGGGCTGTAATTAATGTGTGTTCTGCCCACTCTTGAAAGCCTTAATATACTTTTGCCCTGAATTTGCCATGACACACTCTTCAGGTTTTGTTATTTTCCTGTATGATTTATGGCCATGTGACTCACGTTGTAAACTCTAAATATTGATAGGGTGGATGTGCACCTGCTGAAGCACTTCTGTTCACTTTAAGAGATTTACTGCCAGACTACCCAAAAAGCCTACAGCTCCTCCACTAGTGAGAGCTGCTATTTTTCTCTGTGGTAGCTGAGTTTTGGGGCTCGGAGAGGGGCGTCCAACCCTGGAAGATGCTTCCTCGAGGGACGGTTGATGCCCCAAGCCTGACAGTGTTGAAGAGGCATTTGGACAATGCCCTTAATAACATGCTTTAATTTTTAGTCAGCCCTAAAGTGGCCAAGCTAGATAATCATAGAATCGTAGAAGGATTTGGGTTGGAAGGAACCTTAGAGCTCCCCCAGTGCCACCCCCTGCCCTGGGCAGGGACACCTCCCAGCACACCAGGTTGCTCCAAGCCCCCTCCAACCTGGCCTTGAACCCCTCCAGGGATGGGGCAGCCACAGCTTCTCTGGGCAACCTGGGCCAGGCTCTCACCACCCTCACACCAAAGAATGTCCTCCCCAGATCTCATCTCAATCTCCCCTCTTCCAGTGTCAAACCATTCCCCCTTCTCCTATCATTGCAAGTCCCTTCCAAGTAAAAAGTCTATTAAAAAAATAATTATGGGATAGTTTTCTGTTCTTTTCAACCTATTTTAAGTGAGAGTATGCATCCAATAATACAGGCATGTGCTTATCTTACCTACACAAAATGGGCCGGTGTACCACTTGCGCAATGAGAAACCATATTTAATATCTCTCGTTTCAATTTGCAGAGAAGCCGTGGGGCTGAGGAGGACACGCTGCCCTCGCCGTGGGAGGAATTAGGCAGATGTACGAAATCTTCAAACTTACCTGAGAGGAAAAGGGCCGTTATTCTCTGAGATTGACTCCTGGAAGTGTTCCCCTTTTATCTGCAGTCTCTTGGCAGAACCCTTTGGAATCAATCCTCTCTGCAGGTCTGTGTGTGTAACCATCCAGAAAAACAACCAGAAAATAATTTTTTTTCTGCTTTGCTGGTTTTTGTGATCCCCGGCATGCTCTGTTTTCACGGAGAGGAAAGCTCCGTCTCGTTCCCGTGAGCGGGGAGGTGAGTGACCACTGGATGGGGTGGGATCTCGGCATCCGATGGCCCCAAAGCAACCCAGACCTTCACGAGCCGTGGGTCCAGTGCCCGGACCCGGGTTTCAGGAACCCCTTGCTTATCCTGGAGCTGCCCTCTGGCATCTCCCTGAGCAGGCGCAGGCATCGGCAGGCGTGATGGGGCTGGCAATTACTGGCGGCTGGTGCCTAATTGGTCTCCTGGTGCAATGCCTCTGCTCGGGGCAGGCAGCTGGATTTACAGCCCCCACCTCCGCAGAGCTATTAAATCGGCATCATCAGTGTTTTATCAGGGGTGTTACACACGCCTGCTTGTTGTGTCTGTGATCTCCCCAGCTTCCCAGAGGGCACGTACGTGAGGAGTTAACATGGATAATCCTGCCTCCCTTGTCTGCTGAGGGACCAAGGAAAGTTCTTGGTGCCAGGAACAGAGATGAAGCAAATCAGCTGGGGCTATCAGGGGTCCCAACCCATCGCAGATCACTTCCCAAGAGATACCTGTGCCTGAGGAAGCACAGATCGTGAGCACCAAAAGATGAGCTGAGACACACCATCCTCCTACGGTCTGCTCTTTTTTGCCACCCTCGTTCACCTCATCCAGGCTCTAATTGCAACCTGTGCATGACAGATAAAGCACTGGTGTCAAGTGAGATTTGCAGCTGAGGGGAGACCTTCTCATGCTCTAAAACTACCTGAAGGGGGGTACAGAGAGGCGGGGGTCGGTCTCGTCTCCCAAGTCACAGGAGATAGGACAAGGGGAAACGTCCTCAAGTTGTGCCAGGGGAGGTTCAGATTGGATATTGGGAAACATTTCTTCACGGAGAGGGTTATTGGGCATTGGGATGGGCTGCCCAGGGAAGTGATGGAGTCCCCATCCCTGGAGGTATTTAAAAGCCAGGTTGACATAGTGCTTAGAGACATGGTTTAGTGATGGGTTTTATCAGAGTTAGGTGATGGTTGGACTGGATGATCTTAAAGGTCCCTTCCAACCCAGACAATTCTGTGATTCTATATCTACAGCCACCCAGCTCGACTTACATGGAGGCAGATCAGCAGGTGACAGAGGAGAACTGGATCTGCTGTCTTGATTTCCACCTGCTCTGGCCATGAACGAGGAACAGGTGCCCACACTGATATCGTTAGGTGTGCCAGCCTCCTCTGGCAGTGAGGACTGAGGTCCTCTTTTTTCTTTGCCTCTTCCACATTGAAATCCCTGGGAGCCTGACATGAAAAACGTGCTTTCATTCTGGACTTTATGTGGTGTCCTTCTGACTTTGCTCCTACATCGGGCTTCAGGATGACTGGATGAGAAGAGCTTTTCAGGAGCTGCTCAAGATTTTTTGTAGGTGAGAAATGAGGAGAATGTTCCACAGCATGGTCTGATGAAAGTTTTCACCCCGGTTTTCATGATTTACCAACGTGTTGGGCTCTATCTGCATTGAGACTTAGGGTGTTTTATCTCCATCTTGTTCAGTCTGCTCTGACAGCAAGCGCATCTCTTGCTTTGGAGGACCTTAGGTTCTCCATGACTTAGTCCAGTGAAGACTGACAGTGTTATTTAGCCAAATCTTTCAAAATCATAATTTGCTCTTCAGATAAGCGGTGGTGATCCTGGACTTCTGGTCGCAGTTATTATTTGTGAAATTAAAACACTGATTCTGTTCAGTTGGAATTGAATTTCTGTTTCAATTTTCTTGCAGTTGTATTTTATTAATTCTTTCCTACCGAAGAATGACTAGATTTTTTGCCTAAATCAGGCATCAGATCAACCTGAAACAAAGTGCGAAGGGTTTGACTTGTAAAACGCTGGCAGCTCTGATTTTCCTCCCGGATCAGGGAGCAGGCTGTTCCATCACACGACTGGCAGAGAGCTGGGAAGGTGGTTTGGGGAGCCCCCTGAGTTCCCAGCAGGGAGGGCTTGTCCAGCCACCGCGGGCTTCACATGAGCAGGTCAATGCAGATGGATGGAACTATATCAGGCTAAAAACTCTATTTAAAGGCATCTCGCTTCAGGGGTGGGGAACAAAGTATGTCCCATAGACCATGGTGGTGTATGGGACGTAGTTTTTGGCATGCTCAAGTCCAGGTGGGTCCTCAGGGTAGGACTCGAGGAGCTGTGACGAGATGAGCTTTTGGCTCCCAGCTGATTATCCCTGCAATAATATTTTAAAACAATAATCTGGGGAGAAAAAAAAAAAATTGCAAACTTCATTTTCAACAGGAATGATTCAAAATGGATAAAACTTTTTAAATTTTACAGCTGGCGGGGAGGGGAGGCTGTAGTGTGTCCACCGGCAGCTGTTTGCAAGCAGAGGTTAGAAAACATCTGGCAGGCTGTTCTTTCCTCAGGGCCACGGGTTGGATTAAACAACCTCTCGCACAAAATGTCTGCAAGTGCACAAAATTTCATAGAAAATGGTTTCCCACTTCCACCCAGCACTAATCACTATACTCGGAGGAACGTGTTGTCAAATAGCAGATGGCATATTATTCTAGAAATAACTGATCAACATATGTTTACTTTAGACATAAAGAGTATGTTTGAAATATTCAGGAATTATTTCATGTATGTATAAAGAAATGGTGTTTTCAAAAGGCTCAGCTCCCAGAGGGCACAATTAGCAGCTTCAAATATATAGGTGCAAATCAAAGTTTTGCATCTCTACCTGATTTCTAATCCTTTGAGTTGTGACTGTCTTGTCAAAGAATTTCCTTTTCTATCGAACAACCATTTTGGGTTAGAAAGATTCCCTATTCTTAATGCTATTTGTGTTCCATCTGCTCCTAAAAATGCAGGTACTGTACTGGTATAGGAGGAATTAAAATATCCAGGTGGAGAGCATGGCTGGATGGAGTTAGATCTGGACTGCCTAGAAAAGACATCGCTGTCCCCAGGGCTGGACACACGAGGATTATGTAGGTCAGCTCCACAGGGAAAAGGCATAAACTTCTCCCTTTTCTGCCTAAATTTGAATTGCAGCTGAGAATTGCTCCCGGCCCTTGTTTTTCACTTTCTGAGACAGAAAGCACTGAGTGTATTTTAAGGAAAATATATTTTCAGGGAAATATATAAACAAAGCGACGTGAATAGATGTCCCTCCCAGGGTGTGTTTGGGGTCCCGTTTGGGGGTGCAGCATCACGGCTGCACAAAGCACAGACACACACCGGCGCGATGCTCAGCTGGGGTCGGTGGAGCCTGGACATGGGAACAACCGGGCGTGAGAAAACACCCCTGGGGGGGATATTTCTAGAAAACGTCCTGAAAAGGGACTATTCCCAGTTAGAAAGCAGTAAGAAAGTTTAGGAAAAGGCTATTAGAACAGAAATAAACCAGGGAGATTTTCCCACTAACATTTCCTCACAGCTGATCGGGGTGTTTAATTCCCATCACTGGATTTATTTTTCCCGACAAACTCTTATTTTCCCTAGGCAAACTCCAGGCCTTTTGAAACCATGTCTAGTTTGGTTTCTGCAGCATTCTGTGGGGGAGTGACTCCCACAACCTAATTACGCACTGCGCGACTAACTCCCCCCGAAGCTTTATTTTGGGCTTAATGCCTAATAACTTCACAAGATAACCTATAACCCGTGTCATGAACAACCGTCCTCACTCTTTGTCTCTCCGCAGGCGCTGGAGCTTGTCTCCCTGCTCTGTCACATCCCGTCCCCATGGCATTTCGTATCCAGGCTGGTCTGTTGGGGCACCCAGCAAAAAAACTGGGTTTTTTGCTGGTCTGTTGGGTCCCCACGGCCGAGCATCTCCTGTGTGCACCTCTGAACCCCTTTGATATCAGAACCTCCCTGACTGTGGTTCTGTAAATCACTTGGGTAAAGGATTCTTGGCAAGACAATGGGATAGAAGGAACACACGGACCTAAAGCTTTAGCCCACTTCAGCAACCACTTCTTGGTTGCCCAAGAAACTTGGCTTTACTACACAAAATGGGCCCTGAAGGTGGACTTGACTAAATATAATATGAAAACCACTCCTCTAGAAGTGAGGAAACCCACCTCCGCTCGAGGACCCTCACCCACGGAGCCTGTGCAGTAAAATTAAGAGAGGCTGTACCTTTATTTGAAGATAAGGATGTTTTACACCAATCCCAAACCTAACCACCCAAACCAGCTCCAAAAGGTCCTCTCTAATCAATGCAGGTGTGCATTTCTCCTGTGCTTACTGAAGTGAGAACCCAAGAGGCTACTGCAAACTTAAATTTTATGGTCTTGGCAGGGAATTACTGCAATTTTGAGAACTTTTACCTCAGAGTTATTTCATAAGTAGACGGGAAAAAAAAAAGATATTGTTGTTGACCTACTTTCAAAGAACAAAATTTCAAAGTGATTGATAGGTATTTTTTATATATATACACACATATATCTGTATATACACAGATATCTAGCTCTAACCTGAAAGAGCCAATAGTAATAACTCAAAGGACAAAGAAAAAGCGAAGATGGAACAAGTCTCCTGCTTTCATTCTTTTTCTACAGGGAGAAAATACAACCCCAGGACTGTAGTTCCCAGCAAAAGCACTTTTCTGAATTCCCTAGCCGAGGAATGGAGATTTAGCACTCAGCAAACGCAAACTAATTTCCACAAAATGTCAAACAAGGAGATGATCTCTCTCCCCAAAGGACTACTTCTGAAATATAAAACAAGAGGCAGAGGATAAATATATGAGCAGGCAGTGGCAGAAGATCTCAGTTCAGCCCGGCACGGTGTGGCCTGAGCAACCCTCGAGCTGCTGGGCAGCCTTTGCTTTCCCTTCCCCATCTGCATACCTGGTCAGTCGTTAATTATAACGCCACGCAGTCTTCTGGTCTCACCCTGATGGTTAGCTTGGATGCCCAGCTTGGATAAACGGTTAGCACATTGTTAATTCACTAAAAAATCCATTTATTTTTTTTTAACCAGGGGTTGCATTATAGTTCTACATCTATGTGCTGGTTTAGAATTCATAAAACCTTGATTTGGTACCGTGAACTAGGAGTGGGGTTTTGTTTGCACTGAGATTTGGGTGGAAATTTGTTTCTGTGCTTCTTTTATCCAAATTATTTTTTGTCTTACTGCCATAAAAGACGTTTGTTATATGCAGAGCGAGCAGTAATATTTAACTGTGACAGAGCAAATTAAAAAGGGATTTTCAGCTGTACATACAGCACAAATGAGGCACACGGTTCATCTACACCTTTGTAGGCAGCCACAGGTTTCTTAATATTTTTTTTTTTAATTATTATGCACGTAAGAGTGCAAGATTGTTAAGGAGCAGTATTGGCTCATGAATTACGGTCTCCCTGTCAGGTGCAGAGTGTGAGAAGCCATCTCTGCTGAAATACTCCAAAGCAGACGTTTCTCCTGAGCAAGCTGAGCAAAACAAAGAAGCCGGGTGATGAGCTAAAGTCTTTTAAAACCTGAATTAATTCTGCAATTAAACAGGAACGAGAAAAAAAAGAGGAAAAAAAAAAAAAGACAAGTTGTGTTAACGCAGGTTTGGGGAATGCAGTGTGCAGGGAACAGCTTGTGGAGAGGACCCTTGGGGAAGGTTGGGAGCAATGGGGGGGGGAAGATTTTGGGGGGCACAGGGCATGGAAGGCAGTGCGGGTGCTCAGCCAGGGGCAGGATGTGGGGTGGGGATGGGGATGGGAGGTTGTGGGGCAGTGGTGGGGTGGTGTGGGATGGGGATGGCAACTGTGGGGCAGGGGTGGTGTG
>JAOTQQ010000041.1:756484-778230 GCA_026546715.1 Gallinago undulata | reverse complement strand
GCCAGGCTCTCACCACCCTCACACCAAAGAAGTTCTTCCCCACATCTCAGCTCAATCTCCCCTCTTTCAGTGTCAAATTGTTACCCCTTGTCCTGTCACTGCACTCCCTGATAAAGAGTTTCTTACAAGACTTTACTTCTTCCAGCTGGACATTTTTGCATCACTTGAGAAGACTGGGAGATTACAGAATGTCCTTTCCTCTTCAGGGTTTTTTAATTAACATTTCTATTATCGAGCTTAATTAGCACATCTCTGGCTTCCATCTGCTTTTCTCTGTTACAGCCTGCTGAAGACACTTTGGTATGACATTATGCCTCATATCATGAAGAATAATAAATGAACATCCTTGTGTCCAGATTACACAGCTTGAGCTGAAAGACCAGGCCTTGAGGTCGAGAGGAACCACTCCTTTTAGCTCCTGGTTTGTTTCTGGGTTAAACTGTGGTTATTTCTGCTGTGCTGGTCAGAGAAATTGTACGTGCTGTGAGCACTGAGCCAGCCCAGCACTGGGGGGAGAGATGCTCAGCTGTCCTCTGAGTGCTTGTCTAGACTGCTTCCCCTTCAGATGTGCACGAATCCCACCGGTTTTGGCTTGCGACGTCCACGGGTTGCACTTACATCACAAAACCTGCTGCTCCCCGGCTGCGGCAGCACGGAATGGGACGGAGCAACCAATGCTCAGCGACCTTTTCCCAGTCTCCAAGGAGAAATGGGAGTTGTCATGTTGATTTCTTTGATCCTAGCGGTTTCTGACTGGTGAGTGTGGGTATCTGCTCCCCGTTCACCTCCCATCAGTGGCAACCAGCCCGCGTGTGCCGTGGGGCAAACCATTTCTGGCATCCTCACTCAGCCGACAAGAGAGTCCTCACCCTCTGCTCCGGGGGCATCTTCCAGCTTCATCCTCCACACGGTGCCTCTGGACTAGGTGCCAGCCACTCCACGCTGCAAGAAGATTTGTGAGCAGGAGCACTTCTGGTTACTGCAGACACGAGAATCTGTAAAGAGGGCTGAAGGAGCATCTCCATTCATCTCCAGCAGCTGCCCCCTCCCAGCCCATCCTCCTCCCACCTCCTCCTGCCCCAAAGGAGGCTCTGCTGGTGCTGCCCCTCACGTGAGTCTTCTCTTCACACCCCATCACACTTGTGAGTCACTGACGGCATCACGTAGCACGCTGAGTTTTGTGGCAAAATTAGCTGTTTAATACAACGTTTTCCAATCCTGTTTCTTGGTTGTTTTCTGCTGGGAAAAGGCAGCTCAGAGAGTCCACATTCTTCTCATCTCCTTTCCTAGGGACAGTCCTGCCCAAGCTTCTCTGCACGCTGCTGTTGTCAGGAGTTTGGATGGATGAAGCATCACCATGACTTTCTGGAGGAGGTTTCAGCATGCAGGGTCCTGCTGAACCCCCCCATATTTTAATGCAAAACACTCTGGGAGTGCTTGCTCTTTGCCTGCCCGGGGTGGTGGGGACACCATTACTACCAATGGGCATTTTGGTGGGAGGACTGGTCCAAGACGTGCCCCAGACCTGGGTGCGCATCTGTTTTCTATTCAGACACCCCTCTGCAGTCACTGATGTAGGAATTTACATTTACATTCTTGTCAAACATAACAGTTTGAAAAATGGAGGCCTTCCTGTGCTGTGAGTGCCCTTCTCTATTGGTACGTACATCCACGTGCGAGTGTGCGTGGGTGTAGCTACTGAGTCTAGTGGTCCCCAGGGAAGAACCTCCTTACTTCTGGCAGCCTGCTCTCAGGGCCCATTCCCCGATACATCTGATAGAACTGCCCGTCCCACGCAGTAAGTTTTAGATATTTTATTTGCATCCTGACACCAGGATAAACTTAGGGAAATATTTCTTGTCTCTTCAGCAGAAATTAATACGCTTAGCGGTGACATCAAATATTCAGCAGAAACAAGAGAAGCAAAGAACCTTTACACAAGATAAAGCTGTTGGGCGAGATGGCGAAGATAAATCCAGCACAAAAGATATTTCTTATTAAACAGCTGGCCCACATGATTTGTTCCCTGCATTAGTGATGATGCATGGCTCCTATTCACATTAATAGGCAACCATAAAGTATTTTTGTCAGCTGAGTTTTACTCGGAGTTAAATAAAATATTAGAGTTTATGACAGATTTAACAACAAGCATCAACTTTACAACATCCTGTTGCTCTTCTATAGCAGACTGAACATATGTTTTTTTTTTTAAGACTCCTCTAACATATTGCATAAGCAATCACATTGTTGTGATAACATGACTTTTTAGCTTGATTACACTACAAGATGAGCTTTTAAGCTTTATGAGAATGCCATAAAAGTCAGCAGCGAGATGAAACACCGAAACAGAAAGCAAATACTGTTTTTTGCTGATCTTTAGTAGAGAATAAAGGCATGTTGTTGAGCGTATCAGCAGGTAGATACAGAGGCTGGAGTAGACATTCCTTGAACGGGGTGGCCAAGCTGCCAGGCTGGACTGGGGAGGATGTTCTGGAGACAACTGGACCTACTGGACAGGTTTCCACCATGGCTATTTCCTCGCCAGCAGCTGTTTGGTGCAAGAACGTGGTGATGAGCAGCAGGAACAGGGCAGGTCTGGTGCCCATCAGGAAGAAAGCAGGTGACATACCTTATTATTTGTTTTCCTGCACAATCCCGCAAAACTCTCTGAGAAAGCATCCCAGCTCCTCCCAGGTGCTGCCATCACCATCTGAGAAAAGCTTTGCAAAGCAGAGAGCACCTTCCCCATCCCCGAGAGCAATCGCAGCAGATAAAGGATCTCCAGGTAAAGGGGGTGTTTTTCCCTGCTAAGTACCCAAGTGCCACTGAACCAGCTGCTGGGACAAGCCACCGAGGAACAGGGTGGATGCTCCATCTCCTGTGGTACTCACATCAAGCATGGTTATACCTTTAGCAGGCGTGTTTTAGCTCAGCTTATCAAAAGGCTCTGGAAAAAAAAAAAAAAAAAAAGAAAAATTACAGCCCTGCTGTAACAAGAATAGGAATAAATTACCCAGTGTTCCCTTCTGGCTTTGAGTCTGTCAGGTAAACCAACATTCTTTGATTTTATGTTCTAACTACCTACAAAGGGCTCAACTCGTTATATTCTAAAGGAAAGTCCAATGAAAGCAGGAGCTGTGAGGTCTGAGGCTGAGCTGGTGCACGGCTGCTGCCTGGGAAAACCCACAGAGGGGAAAGGCTTCTCCCAAGTGGGGCTTTTAATGAAAGCGTTTATATAATGCAATATCTGTAGCTGCACAAAACACTCGGTACTCAATTAAAGCATGGGTAAATAGCACGCAAGGAGAGCTGCATTGCAGTGCTCCATTTTGTATTTTTTTATATTTCTTTTTTAAATTTCAGAAAGGTTTTGATGGAAGACTGTTTTGATGGAAGCTTGGAACTGCATGTCACCTCTCTTCTAGGGGCAACGTCGTTCTGCCTTTTTACTTTTCAGAAACCTTTAAATAAGTCAAAATTGCATTAATGTGTCACTGCAAAATGTTTAAGCTCAGCTTAAACGTAAAGCATAAAGGCCAGATTGGATGAAGCTTTGGACAACCTGGTGGAAGGTGTCCCTGCCCAGGCAGGGGATAGGACTGGATGGTCTGGTTGGTTGGGTCCAACCCAAACCATTCTATGAGTCTATGATTTTGTAGTAAATCATAGTTAATATATACCCTATTAATAGGTTTCCTACTCTTGAATTTCAAGGGGAATATTAAATTTTGTGGAGTTCAGAAACAAACTGTTTAATTGCTGGACACAAGATCTATTTTGATCTTTTTCAGGAAAAAAAAAAGCAGCAGAGTGAAAGCTGTGCTCCATTTGTGATTGGAATTAATAAGATCAAAGCAAAACTTGGCATATATAAGCAGCATTAGTTCAAAGGAGCATTGCCAACAGCCTATGCTCCCTCCATTTAGAATATCCTTTGCAAAATATTTAAGGAGCTTTAAGTATTTTATTTTTTGACGTTCCCTCTTGTGGTATTTCTCATTGGGATTGTATTATTTTGATTCCATGCTCCAGACACATAGGATAATCAAACAATAATAACAAGCCGCGCTGGCTAAAGAAAAGAATTGTTGGATGACAAGGTTGAAAAAAAAAAAGAAGTAAAAGTGGATAAAAAGATTCTGTGGAGTAAGAGAGGAACCTTGGGGAGGGTATGGAGGTGGGAAGAAGTACACACGTTTATCGCCCTCATACGGGTAAATGAGAAACAAATCAGTAGAAGAGACTTTATCTTCCAAGGGATAAATAAGACAAAAAAGTTGCAGTAATAATGGCAAGTCAATAATAGTTCAGAGCATGCAGTCCAGTGATTTATTTACCTGGCAGTCTGGTGATCAATAGGAGATAATGGTGTTTTGAGTGTTTGGGTAAGCAGGGAGAAGAACACTGTAGAGAACTGTTGTCTTTTTTTTGAGAAAAAGCCCTGAACTGAACACTTGTAAGTCAATTCTGTTTAAATTACAGTGTTTGAAAGAATTAAAAAGGCGGGCTGGAGCTATATTGTTAATGAAGAGACCAAACTTTCAGCCGAGCCTTGAATTTCAAAGGGACAAAAGGAGAAACTCAGAGTTTGTTTGTAAAGTTTTGTGGTTGGAAGAACTCGGGTAGTTGAATATGGATAAAACTCCAATTTGTTGGAGTCCACAGTGCCAAAGCTGCGCAAAATTGGGTCCCACTGTAACAAATGCAAATCCACCTCTGAAAGGGATTAGGGATTTAGCAAAAAGTCTTCAACGAATGAAGGATGGAACGGACCGTCAAATCCATCAGCTCCAAGGTCAGGAAGCGTAGGGAGAAATGAGGAGCACCTCAAGACAGGCTCAGCTCCGTCTCATAAGGGATAGTAAACACTAAATGTTCATAGAAATAAAAAGTTCATTGAAGTAAAAAGGAAGAGATGAAGAAGTAGAGATTCTTTATATTGAGGGTGGACAGAATTTAAAGGTAATTTGTGCACTGGCCAAAGCGAAGCGCGTATCTCTATTTTCAGTAAGGGTAGTTTATATTAGACATAGGGAATAAGGGAATAAAACAGTTGCTACTGTACCAGATGGGATATTACTGCTTAAATTGGAGAGGATGGGTAATCATGAAAAGTCATAATATGACCAAGGAGATGAATAATTGCTTGGGGAGAGTGTTAGTGGAAGTCACAGGCTGGAGGGAGTTACCGGTGGATTTTCCGAAAGACAAGTGTAGGAACCAATTTTATTTAATATTTTCATTAGCAATAATGGCACAACAATAACAAAATACAACAAGGGAACGTGTTGGTAACAGTGAGCTGCAAAATGTCCTGACAGAGGAGGAGTTGGATGATCCTCAGCACTGGACTAGCAGAAATGGATAAAATACTAGTATCTTATGAAATAATAATAAGTAATGAGAAATGTGGCTTTAAACTATGGCTTTAAACATGGCTTTTAAACCTTAAACTCCATCCCTGGAGGGGTTCAAGGCCATGTTGGATGGGGGTTTGAGCAACCTGGTCTGATGGTAGGTGACCTTGCCCAGGGCAGGGGGGTGGCACTGGATGATCTTTAAGTTCCCTTCCCACCCAAACCATTCCATGATTCAGAGATTCTATGATACTCATGTGTAAGGTCTCCTGCTGTAAAAATTACACTTCAAGCCCTGTGGTGTGGCGAAAACCGAGTTAAACCCACTTATATACAATATATATAATATATAATATAATATAAGAATATTGCATATTCTTAGCCGCTTAATACCTGTGCAGCCATTAATTAGCTGTGGGCGATCCTTGGGGGACCTGCTCCTGAAGCTGCCTCAAAGTGGAGAAAATCCCAGTCCAACCACAGGGCACGGGCAGCTCCAGGCACAGCATCACCCAACACCTGTCCGAACCCAGGTAACCCCCAGAATTCATATTTTCCAGAAAATTTGTCATACACTCATCTTTGGCCCTGGCCCTGGTTGGCAGCATCAAAGCCAGCTGGAAAAATCTGAGATTATTAACAGCAGAAGTGAAAGCTCTGATGAAAGAAATACAATCTCCGAGCAAGGTGGTGTGAGGAGCAACCACTGTTCCTGAAACAATAACAAATGCAAACCAGAGTCCCCAAAGAGAGAGCCTGAAACGATAGCACTGCCTGGTACACCTATAGCATGGGGATTTGAAAGTAGGTCTGGGTTTTGTTGATATGACAGTATCAATCAATGTAATTAGATCTTTTTGCATAATCACAGAAAATTTGCATTAAAAAACCAGCCAACCCGGGAGACAGCTGAGAAAAACAAGGGTTGAGTGAAAAACAGAAACTTTTGAATTATAGCTGCTTTTTTTTTTTTAAGACTGCATCTGTTGCGATGGAAAAAACTTGTACGAGTTGCAAAACCTGAGTGCCTGGAGTCTAGATCAGAAAGAACAAAGAACATAAAGTACCTTTTAAGAATGAAAATAGGAAGAGAAGTCCAAAAAACTTAAAAAGCATCTCTGTGCTCCCCTGGAAGGACCTAGCTGGGCATCTTCTGGCAACGTACTTGAACATTGAAAAATGCAAATTTAATTAAGATTTGTAGCATGATGTTTCAAATTCATTAAAGAAAACCAGGGAGAAGGGTATTTGGATGACAGCAGAGAGGCTGATTTGGGCTTTGCTTCATCTCTTGTACCTCAGGCACATTGAGCTCACTCTTTGTGGATGTGGAACTGGCTTGGCCAGGGGCAGTTTGGACTGGGCAGGGAGATGCTCAGAGGTACCAGGCGGGGTCAGTTTTGCCCTTCGTGGGAAAAGATGCTTTTTAAGCAGGGAGAGGAATATGTCTACTTTGCTCCTGCTCCGTCTGGTGGTCACTCCTCCCAGTCCCTGCAGCCCTGGACCATTTCATAGACCCAAGCGTGCACAACCTTTGAATATCTCCTTCTCTGCAGATATTTGAAACCCACTTGGATGTGTTCCTCTCCATCCTGCTCTGGGTGACCCTGCTTTGGCAGGGCGGTTGGACTAGATGATCTCCAGAGGTCCCTTACAACCCTGACCACCCTCTGATTCTGCATAAGCACCAGAAAAGACTTAGCATCAAGTCCACCTGGTGGCCCAGTTGTATGGAACTCCATTGCTGGGGTTTCGCTGGAGCAGACACAGTTTGTGCTACGCCGAGGCTCTGCGTGGTGGTGGGCTGCATCTCAACAGCCTGTTCCCTGGAAAACAGCTCCATCCTCAACTTTGTCCCATGCCTGTACACGCCGTGGATGTCCCTGGCTGGCCAGGGGATGCTGTTCTCGCATCCATCCCTTCTCCCCAGGCTCTGCCACAGCCCCTTGGGCAGGGTGAGGGGCAGCGCTTTCATCCATGGTAGGGATGGAAATGCTCCTCCAGGCAGAGCTGCTTCGTTAACAGCCTCATCACCCCAGCACAGGCAGCGCTGGGGGCCCCGCAGGGCTTTTCCCCTGGTCCAGCTCTAGGACAGCGTCTCGGTACTGGGCATGTTCAGTGAAAAGGCATTTTCCTGGCACTACATCCACATTAAAAGGACAGCAAGAGGCTTAGTTATTAGCAGTGCGTCGGAGTTGGCTGACGATACTGAAATTTTTGCAGATCAGCTTTTTAGCACATTTCTGAAATCGTGGCTTTTATTAAGGGAAAATTTAAATTTGTTTTCCTTAATAGTATGTGTATTTGTTAAGTGACCTAGATTTTGATTAATGAAGTGAATAATATATTTTTCTTCTGGCTGGAAGCTACTTGAGCTATTTTTGTTTTCCCCTTTAATCCTGAAAGTGGGTTAGCCTTTAGGTGGATATATAGATTCAAAAATACCAAGCTGACGATACAATGGTGTTGTAGTTTAAGGAATTTAAGCATTTGCATTGCATGCACTTTTTTTGTCTGCACGAGGCAGATAATTCCCGACAAAAGGATCAGAGAAACGTGGCTAGGCTGCCTATGCTTCAAAATATATCCGAGCACTTCCAGATATGAGTTCTGCCACTTAGACAGGCTACAGGTAGGTGATAGGAAATGCATTTGGGTAACTACAGGCAGCTGACTCCCATTTTCATGGTGAACAGCCAAAACGTCCATAACCTGCCCAAAAGCCTGCCCTGAGCTCCTGCAGGCTTTATGGGGTGAAATGCATCCAGGCTGGGCCGGCTAAACATGGGGGAGAGTTTTTCTCAGGTCCTTGGGGCAGTGAAGGATGCCTCTGGCAGATTTTGGGTCCTGCCCGAGAGCCTGGATGATGCTGCGATAGATCCTGGCTCTTGGCAGGAGGACGGACCCTCTAGTTCTGCTGTGCTTTCTCTCTCTTTTATAAATAATACAACGCACTCGCCGTCACGGTTAGCAAATAGCAGTGCTGTTCCAGAGGTGTCCGAGGACTTTGTTATATATTTCTAGATGTGCAGGTTTTGCCTCGCAGAGGTTACAGTCCACTCGGGGGAGATGGATGGCCACATTAACCGCACCAGCCTGAGTACGATAGCTGTGCCTGCGGTTCCTAACCAATCAGTAAGAGTAATTACGTTTGCCGCCCACCCAAATAGCAGCGACTGAATGAGTTTTCCCAGCGAGACCAGAAGTGCCAAGCTGCACTGGCCACAGTTCAGTCAGACACCGGGGCTAGGTGTTGGTAGGGAACCACAGGCAACCGTTTGCCCCCCAGCAGCACCTCTCTGCTTGCCTTGGTGCACGATGTGTGGTGGCAGCGATGCCAACCCCACGCACCACAAAGTGTGAGTGGCCCCTGTAGGTCCTAATTGTCCTGGCCAACCTCACCTGGAGCCTCACCAGCTCCACCTGGAGTCCCACCTGACCTGGCCATGAGCTGAGCTCTATTTAAGCTCCAGCCTGGGTCCTTGTTCTCTTTGGATCTTTGTTGGTGGTGTGCCTGTGTCCTGATTGAGCCCAGACCTGTATTTGATGTTGCCCTGTCTTCTACTGCCTAGGATTCTAGATCTGACTGGCCACCTCACCTTGCCTGAGGGTGACCAGGCTCTGAGGAATGCCTCTTGCTGTCCCCAGGCTGCCCTGGCTGGGATGCTGCTGGATGCACCAGGTTGGTGAGAGCTTTCCTTGTGTTGTGGTCACCCTAACCCCCAGCTCACCATCTCCCACAGAGCAGCCTTACTCTTCGTGCTCCCTGGGAGCGTGGACAGTTGCCCAAAGCCTTGTGACTTGTCCCAGGTCTGCTTTGCCTCTGTAAGGCCCCATGTGCCTTTTCTCATGCTTATTCCTTTGGGAGATCCTGCTCAATGTGGGGGTCAGTGAGCTGCCTCTCTCCCTGCTCTTTCTCTGAGGTGTGTTGTCCCAGTAAGCTCTTGTTTTTTTTAGTTTTTCACTAGTCCAGCTGATGGCTTGGACACTTTTGTGTATGTTACTAAAAGATGGTGACAAAAGCCCCATTTGGTCTTTTGGGGAAATTTTGGGCAGCTCTTGTGAGCCCTTTGCTACAAAAGCCTATTTGCAGCTCAGTATCCTTTTGTGGAGTCCAGTTAGATTGCTGTGACTAAAGTACCCTTTTCTGTGGTGCTGTATGTAACTTGTTGAAGCTCTCTTAGCCCCCTGGGTGACAGAGGTCTTCTGCTGGGCCTGTTGCCCCCTCAGCATTGCTGCTGATGCTCACAGGAGCACTGATGGTGGTGAGAAAAAGCATTTTGTTGAAAGATGAAGGAATGAGCCTGGTGTCATGCTTCCAGGGGATAACAGTGGTTTGCACATGTGCAAGACCCGGCTGGCTTTCCATTTTTATCACAGCAATTCAAAACTAAGACCCAAAACCCCATCCAATCCTGCCTTCCAGGTGTTAACAGGTTCACGTCTACAGACCATCCAGGGCTTAAGTGACTTTATGTGGCAACTCAAGTACTGGAGATCTTGCTTTGAGCTTATCTAAACAACTGTGCCTTAGGTATGACTCAGGGTTGGGCTAAATGACCTTTAAATGTCCCTTGAACCCAAACTGTTCTATGATTCTATCCTATGAAACGTGTGTCAGTCTCTTTGGCCATGACTTCTAAAGTTCCTGGGAGATAAGGCAGCCAGGGAAAGTCTGAGCTGCCTCCCCTCTGCCAGGCTCTGTTTCTGGTTGAATACCTCATGGCTTGAGTTGTGTTTTTCCTAAAATCCCAAGTCTTGCAGCTCCTTTTAAGAAGTGAATGAGGGGGCTCAAGAAACCCTGTGCCAGGTAATGTCTCGGGTACCTTTGCTGCTGGAGATGTGGTTGCAGAACCAGTGAGATCCTCGCAACCAGTTCCCCCAGGGAGTTCTCAGCCCTCTCTGGCTTGTGAGGGTTTTATCAGGGGTTTCAGTCAAGCTGCTGGCAGCAGGTTTAACTCTTTCATTCGGCTGCTTTCTGTGGCAAGGATTTCATCATAACTTGTTTTTCCCAGTGGCCCATTTTCTTCAGTGCTTTAAAATAGCATGAGTAAAATGCCTCTGTTAGACACTGCACAGCTTGTGCCATGGTAGCACCACTGGTCCTCAGGGCTTCGGGAGGCCATCCTCATGCCACCAAGGCAATGCCACAGTGCTCCCTGGAAGGCCACCATGCTGGCTTTCCTGTGGTAGCTCTGCAGGAGCATCACTCAGGGTGGTGGGACAGGCGTTCACACTTCCCTTGCTGTTGTTTCTTTACCTGCTGTTTTTTAAGTCCAGAAATAGGACAGAATGTGTGTTTTCCCAGCCCTAGTGGGTGTTCCAAGCAGGCTGAGAGCTAAGGCAATTTTTTTTTATTACCTGTGTTTCAATGCAAATTATAGCTGCTGGCCCAGAAGGGATGAGGGAACCTCTGTAAGGGAGCAGCCTTTAAAGATGACTCTTGATATCAGGAGCTGGGCTGATAGCTAATTCATCCAGGCTTTCATTTGTCTCCAGGCCCTGGGGGAAGGAAGAAGACTGGAAAAAACTGTGACATGAAGACAAACAGCAACTAACATTGAGAGCTACAGGGTGGGTTTTTTTTAAACTTCAAGACTTAGAAAATGCCTGGGAAAAAAACCCAGCCTGTGTTCATGGGGGTGAACAGCTATTCTCTCTTGAGTGTAAAGCATCACTGGCATTTTAATTGGGGCTTTCTTTATGTAATTTCCTTGGCACAGTGTTTGTTTGCCTCTCCTTGGAGCTGGTGCTTACAAGTAGACAAGGGCAGGTGGTCAATGTCGTTCTGCTGCCTGAAAAACAGAACATGACCCTGTGTTAGAAATCTGCATCAAATGTCGGTGGTCCTGTGGGGGAAAGTTCCTCCTCCCAGAAATGAGGATGAGTGAACAGGCATTGCAGAATACTGCAAATCCCCAAACGTTAGGCTTTGGCAGTCCATCATCTGATACTCAGGGAAATGAGCTGACTTTTGGGACTATACATAAAACTCATACAGAACTATGAATAATTAGCTATGCTATATTAATATTTTTTTCAGCATTTCAGTGTTTTTATACTCCCCACGCTTTGGAAATACTTGGCTGAAAGAAAAACTACTTTTGGTATAACTGGAAAGGTGTGCTGGAGGTAGCACGGGGACCTTCGCTTTAGCCTGGTTGCTCTGTGGGCTTTCAGAGCTTTTTAGCCCCATGATCTTGTACAAAGTGTTGCAGAAATCCAAACTCTGGGCCCTGTGGCTCAGAAACTGCTCAGCCATGAGGGTGTGCCTGCTCCTCATGATGCCCTGGTTTGGTACAGCACGGATCTGTCTGGCTCTCGGTGGCACTTGACCCTTCTGAGGTCATTTGAGAATATAGCTGCCAGGTTTCAGTGCTGTGCAGCCAACTCTGATGCTCAAACGAGTATTTATCCAGGAATGTTCCTACTGGGTCATGATGTGAAGCTCTTCATGTGGAAGCCCTAGCCTTTTGGGAGACAGGAACATCCAACAGCCCATGGCCAACCTGGGCTGAGGTTTGGTGAGAGGAGGGTGCTGCTGCTGTTCCTGGAAGCTCAGGAGATAAACCATGGAGCCCATCACCCATGTACTTGTTTCACCTGGGTCTGACAGCTTTTCCTAGAATTCAGGGATCAGAAATGATGTTTTCGATGCTTTTTTAAAGTGCTTTTCAGGTGGGAATTACGGTTGCTTTTCTCTGCCACGGGAGCACTGGATCCCACTGTTCATTAGGATGCTGAGCTGATCAAGATGAAAGCCCTTTCCAGTCCTGTGACTGACAAGATAATTGTGGAGTAAGACTTTGTAAGATAGCAAAGGCTTTGGAATGTGTAACTGGGGAGCTTGTCTAGTACTGACCCTGCTCTGGCAGGTCCAGGCCCTTCACTGGTCCAGAGCTTCTTCCTCTCCTGCCAAAACTGGGGAGAAACAGGCAAAAATCATGCAAAATCATACATGGGGACAACATGCTGTGGCTGCCTTCCTGCAGCACTCTCACCACCGAGCTGCTGGAGGAAGGGCAGGCCAGCTCACACCGACGGAGAGAAATAATTGCTGATGTAGCTCCTATAATGACATGTCCCATAGCTTGTAATCCACTCAGCTCCGCTTATCTCCGAGGTGTGAGAGGCTTCTTTCATCTTGCCCTAATAGAGTAGGATGTTCTCCACTCTGGGCATGGCAGCTCAGCTCTGCTGTGGGGTGTCCGTGGGGCAGCTGGCGTGGCTGAGCAGCATCTGTGGGAAGGCTTGGCTGGGACCCGGAGCCAGGCAACAGAGACCCTGGGTCATCCACCTGAGGCTTCCGTCACCTCAAAGTGAGATGAGAATTCCAGCTGTGCAGCTGAACTCAAGGATAAATTCTTCGTTATTTAAGCAAAGCTGTCAGAGGGTCAGATTTGGAATTCCCGGCCTACGAAAAATAGGAGAAAGTGATACCACGTATATTTTGCACTTCCCTGGAGTGGGACTTGTTGACATGCTCCAGGAAGGCAATACTGTCTCAAAGGGCTAGGTCGTACTCCAAATTAGGGAGCAGAAAACTGAAATACTCTGCCTTTAATCCAAAAATTGTAAATGTAACATCAGGTATCTTATGAAGATAAACCACAGATAAATGAAAGACTGATACTGGCAAAGATTTAAGTCTGTATCTGCATTAACTGACCACCTTCTCCCTTGTAGGGACACCAGCCCTTTTTCCTTTGATCCAAACTTCTGGGCCACAGGACCTTTCTCTCCCCCCTGAGCACTGCAAGACCAAACTCTCCTGGCTTGGTTTCTGATGCCAGGGTTTCTGTTCTTACTGGTTCTAATGGAAATGTGACCCCCAAAAGTATGGGAAGAATTTAAAGGCGGGGGGGGAAGAAGTAGGAACTTCTCAGCTTGACAGAGGTTGAAGACTCCCCCCTAAGGCTGGTAGAGCATCTTCACTTTGCAAGCTGGGGACCTATATTTGGAAATACTTTCTTTAGCATTGTTTTTAGGCATCGCAAACTCTTGTCCTTGCAGCTTGCTGGGTAACACAACTCCAGCAGTCTCGTTCAAACGGAATTTAGTTGTAATGGAAATGAGCAAATAAATTGCCGGTTTTGTGCATTTTGTCTTTTATTACTGCTAAAGACTAGGCAGAATAACTTGTATCATGGCATTACCCATATGCTGTGTGGTCACTGCTGACCTCGACTCTATATAGATAATAGCTGTTATAAAAGTCCAAATGCACTTTACTGCCTTAATATTATATTCATCTAACAGCAATACTTCAAATTTCATTCTATTAAGAGTGTTTGGTTTTAAGTATTGCTTTCCTTAATGGCAAGTATTTTATAGCTCGGGTCCTGGGTGGAGCTGCACATGCGAGAAACTGCTAGTGCATGACTTTCCCCTGCAGACCTTTAAGGTCGTCTTTCTCTTTAGAACCGAGTCATTCCAGAGAACCAATGTTTTATTTCAGACAGGAAGGACAGGAGTGACCCTGCAGCAGATGGCACAGGAACACACTGACTGGGTTTGGAGCTTTTAAACACAAAGATTTACAGTGCAGGGGCACAAGATGTTTATAATTAAATCTCTGATTTGAACTTGATGTCTTGTCTCTGAACTCTTTTCTAGGCTTCAACACTTTGTTTTGTAACATCTGAAACCAAGAACTGTAATAATTTTCCATGAAAGAGAGAACAAAACAGCCACAAGCTGTTCGGGTGGGCTGGAGAAAAGGTCCTTAACATTGAAGGTCCTAGCTGTTGGTGCTGTTCGAGGATGTAAATCTGTATTTCTTGTTCCCAGTGAGTTATCTGATGTCCTACCTATTGGGTTTGTGGTTTATGGGGGGAGAAGGAAGGAGATTGTGTCTTCCCTTGTCCTCCCAACCTTTTTATTTACCCCTGAGATGCTAGCTGGTGTTGTGTGAGACTGGGACCCGATGGTCAGTGTGCTGAATGCTGGGGATTTAAGCAAGGTCACTGGTCCTGGCCCCACAGGGGTCCACCCCTGGTTGGGTTTAGTGCCCTAATAGCACTCAGTAGCATAACTTGGCCTGGATGTTCCCCTTGGTATCTGGGGTAGGGACAAAGAGATGGCAGTGCTCGTCTGAGAGCATTTTATTGCGAGTTGGTTGGAGCTACGAAGGTGGTCAAGCAAAGCAGATCCACATTTCAGAAGCTGGCTTTTCTAAATTTTATTTTCTGTGTACCATATACAGGCTTTGGAAGGCAGCAAGGACCCCCTATGCCCGAGGAGCCATGGTCCCCGGCCGCAGCCTTGCCGTCCCTGAGCAGTGACATACCGCGTTTCCTCACATTGGCTTGTACGTGGTGTGTTCTTCACCAAAATGCTCTTGGCTCTTTCGTGAAAAATGGGTGAAGACAATCTGCAGCTCAGAGGTGCAATGGCACCTCATGTAATGATACATGACCCAGCTTCAGACCAGCCCACAGGAGCACTGCTGCGGGTGCAGGAGCTCCGGGCACCGTGGGGTTCATTGCCCAGGACCCCACGTGTGCAGTGCCCTCAGGAGCCTGTGGGTCCACAGGGTGACCCCGTTCCAGACCCTGGAGCACCCAGCTGTCTTTCACGGCTGGTGTTTCAGGTACATTCATTTTTTTTTCAGCTGCTCTGAAAATTTTACCAAAAGCCCTTTTCCATTGGAGAGGGGGCACGTGGCAGGAGGTGAAGTGTTTCAGATCTCAGCCCGAGCAGCATGAAGGATTCCCTGCCTTCTTCAAAGGTAACACCAATTCTACAGAGAGTCACTGTAGTCACTAACCTATTTCAGCATGGATATTTGCTTTCTTTTTTTTTTTAATTAAAAAGCTAAGCTGAGAGGATTACATGATTTTTAAAAAAACCCAAACTGTTGAGCTAGCGTATTAAGTCATATTATTAAAAAAAAAATCAAACATGACTTGGAGCTGCAAAGTCTGGTGGGGGAAGCAGAAAGGGCAATGGTGTATATAAATATATTTACATATCTTTGAAAAAAAAAATTAAAAACATCCCGGTTCTCATCACTCCAGCTTAATCATTTTTAAGTACATATATTTTTTGCTTTAGCTGTTTACATATCTCTTTTTTTTTTTTGGCAGATTTAATAACGTGCTGTGAAAATACACTGAGTCCTATGCCCTCCTGCATTCTGTGCCTCATCAGTTAAAAGTGCTGCCGCATGGAGGGCGCATGGTCCATCGCTCCATCCTTGCTCTGCATTTATCCCTCGAGGTTATTCTGCCGTCACCGCTGCCCTGGCTGCTGGGTGCCTTTTAAAGTAACCACCATAAGGACAAGGCTATGCCCAAAGTGAAAGGACTGGTAAGAGTCTGCGTAAACACCAAGAGGATGGCCTCCTGCTGGAGATCCAGCCTGGCCAGGGTCTCCTGCCCCCCCTGGACTGTTTGCCTTTGGGGAGGTGAAAATGCCATCATCTTTTCCCTTGCGTGCTCCCGTGAATGGGGTGTTTTCATAAGCCAAATAAATGCTGTATGGGCTAGAAACCAGAAAAGCTGCAAATAAAGTCAAGAGAGGCTCAGGAGTGCAACTGATGAGGAGCCAAACGGTCTTTGCAAACAGGGTCTGTCACCCGAAGGGCTGACAGCGAGCGTGGGAACTGCACAGCCCTGGGAGAGCTGGAACACGGGGTGAGGGGCAAAAAAGCAATAGCCAAAGAAAAGCAATGTGCTGGGGAGCTTCCCTCTGCACTTGGCTTAGGGAGAAGGAGGAGGACACGAGTGGTCTGACCTGCAATGAGCATCTGAAAAATAGGAAGGCGTTTAGGGATTCAGGCTGCTGGATCTGGGGCTTGTGCTGGTTTGGTCAGTGAAGCCAAAGTCTTGTTTAAGTAGAAGTAGGAACTACGAAGGAGAAGAAATGCATGGGGTTGGGGGGTATGATCAGGTACTTGATTTAAGGAATTGTCAAATGGGATGTTTTGGCCAAATTAGAAAAAAAGGAAAAGGATTAAGACAAAAGATAAAAGATAAAAATTCATCAGTAAATTCTCTCTTTGGGCTCAGTGACCCCAAAGCCGGAGGAAAAGAAGAAAATGCACCTCCTGGCCAGTGGTGTGCAGGACTGCAAGGTGCAGCCTGTGAGAGCACCCGGGCAGTATGGAGAGGATGCTGTGCATGGGTCCCCAGCCCATGGCTTCTTACAGACCCATCGGTGTCTTCCTGGGCTGAGGGACCTCAGCATCCTCGTATCCCATGGGAGAAACCTCTGCCTGGGTATCCACCAGGAGGTCCACATGGAGGTGCCCAGCAGGCTGGCTGCCATGGGGTCCTGCTTCCCATGACACCCTTCAGTCACAGGAACTTCATAGCACTGAATTTTTGAGAAGTATAGCAAGGATTTGACTAAGAACATCTGACATAAGGTTTGAAGTCCTGCTGCAGCACTCATAGACTGCGTTGCATCCTGAAAGGCAAAAATTAGGGTCTTTTGGGTGCCAAAGAAAAGGGTTTCGTACAAAAGTGTGTGCGGTGTTCCTAGTGACATGGAAATAGCTGTGCTTTCCACCACGCGGCCATGGTGTGTTTTGCCCAGTGGCAGCTGGTGGTGTCACCTCACTGTCCCCGCAGCACTTCTCTGCAGGCTAATGGCCACTTTGGAGCATCTCCAGCTGAGTTAATTGCTGTGTGTGCTGGCTGCTGAGCATGGGGAGACAAGGAGCTGCTGTTGTTTGGATCTAGCAGTCATTTTCCTTTGCTGTTGAAGAGAGCCAGGTGGTTTCTAGGCACAAAGTTGTGGGGGTTGTTTTTTTTTTTCCCTGCTCCTTTTTCTTCCCATGGTATCACCCTTTCCATCCACCTGCTGTGGGAAAGACCATCGTCTCCAGCTGGCACAGTCAGGCCAGCAGATGAGAAGAGCTGTGGCAGCGCTGGTGCTGGTTGATGGTGGCTAATGTGGCTTCAAGAGGATCTGCCCAAATTGGCCAGAGGCACTGGTGGTCGCCTGGGGCCTGGCTGGCCCGTGGCTGTGCAGGATGTGAATGTTCTTTCTGCTCTGGAACAGGAAAAAGTGTCCGTGTCAGTGGGAGACAGGTGCCAAGAGCATCGCTGTGCAGCACAGAGAAGCTTATGGGGAGCACCTGCTCTGCTCCACCTCGAAAGCATGTGGGAATGCAGTGCCTGGGGGTGGAAAATGGGTAGGAAAATGCCTGATTTCCATCAGTCCTTAGGAGAGCCCTTAGGCAGTAGGCAGGGGTGTGCTGTGCCGTACAACTCCTCCAAGGCAGTCCCATGCCTTTGCTCTTGGTGTGTTTTCACTTTTATTTTAATTATGTCAACCCTGAAGACAAAGGAATGGAAGAAACAAAGAGGGATTGTAAATGTTCAGGTTCAGGAGAGAGATTAACCCTCCTCTGCGTTCCTTACTATTTTTCCTGTTTATTTTTGTTGAATTATGACTTTTCTTCTGAGTCCTCTGTTCTCCTTGGTAAAGCATCTGTGTCTGGATCCACAGGTCTGGTCAGAGAGAGCTCTGTTGAAACCCAGGGTCAGTGGTTTTTTTTTTCCTGCTGTTCTTTCTTTTAATGATAAAGACTCTCTTTTCCCTTTCGCGGTGTAGATATTTTATTGAATGAGGAGATGCCAGAGCCAGGAATAGCCATCCTGTGTGTATATTGCATAACTTGATGTGTCCTTATGTGAGCCTCCCATAGGAGACACTTTACAATGTCGGAAAATTGAGTATGAAAGAGACTGGGAGATCAGCAGAGTTATACCCAGACAAGTTGCATTTCAAATAGGTAGGTAAAATATTAAGTTCCAAAACCAAGTTTTTATTATGTTAGCTTTCAGTGCTGACTGGGTTTGTACGGTGTTATGTCCCTGTATGGCCTTTGGATAGAGAGAGGTAGAGGTATACGTATATCTACTATCTTCACACGTATTGTGTCAAGGTAATTTCAAGATAAATGAGCATAAACTGACAAACTCTGGCAAATGTAGAGCTGGGAAAATATCTGTAATAACTAAGCAGGGCAAATAGCCTTAATATGATCAGAATTACCCAACTTCTTGCATACCAAACCAAACGTATTATCTTTCTAATAAGTTTTAAACCCCAAATCCTGCCTGTCTGCATTCCTGTGCGTACATAAGGGTTCACAGGATGTTGATAAAGGTTCATGGGACAATGAAGGCATTCAGTGAGAAATTTTTGGTTTTATCAGCCACGTTTCATCTGGGTTATTCTCACATGGAGTTTGGGCACCTGCATTTGGCTGACATTCCCCAGTGAGATTCCCAGGCTTGATGGGAGAACACCGAGGGGTGGGACGTGGACCTGAGCGAGAAGCATTGGAGCAGGTAGTGTCTGGCTCTTGAAGAGGAGGGTTGGTGACAGCCTTGGTGTCCTCTCCTTGCTGTCCTGCTTGGCTGGGGCCAGCTCGTGGCAGTCCACCCTGGCATATGGGAGCAGCAGCACCACGTTGCTCCAGGGGTTAATACTCCTCACCAGTAAAAAACATACCTTAATTCCCTCTTGAAATTTCCCATTTCCCTGTTCTGACTTTCTGTCGTGGAGTGAAGAGCAGTTAATCCCCAAGGCTTTCTTGTACATGCACTCTGCATCCTTACATTTACAGCACTTTTTCTGGCCAGCTCTTCTCCTGCTATTTTCTGCACCTTCTGCAGATTGCCCTCATCCCTTTGAAACGAGGGCACTGGGGAGATAAATGCTATGTGTAGTGCCCTGTGGAGAATAAAATTGCTTTTTTCATGTTTGTTGCCTCTCCTTTCTTGCTGTGTCTTTGTTTTGACAGCCCTGTTGAGCTATTTTGTCTCAATTTTGGGAAAGAGCTTGGCCCACAAAAGGAAAGGTCTTCACGATAGAGGCCAGCATCCTCACGTACAAGGACAGACAGGTATGGATGGTTTCAGGCTTCAACTACAGACCCGCAGAGTGACTAAGTGCATGGGAAAGATGGAAAAACAGTTTTTAGGAAATACAGATGAACAGTTTAAGCATCAGAAATGCAAAGGGTTAAATAAAGTTTTCATTCTAAAATCCCGTATTGCCTCTCCTTGTAGATGGGGAAAATTTCCAAAAGGAATCTCTCTGCCTTTTGAAGAAGAAAACAGCTCAGCTGAGATGGGCTGGCAGCCTGCCCCCTGGGCTGGTGCTGAAATCCACTCCTGTTTCCCAAAGCTGGACTGAGACTGCTCTGGCAAAGGTGGCTGCTGGCAAAGTCAGAGCCTGCGTCTTCACCTAAAATAGATGTATCTTTATTTCTCAAATAACAGCCAGCTGTTTTTTGCCTTCCTCCTGAACCAGAAGGATGAGTGCAGTAAGTGATCATGCTGACCGTTTGGAATTAGAAGACATGTTCCTGGTTTGCTCTAAAAATAGTGAGACACTTTGTCTGCTTTTTGCTGCCACGGATTTGTGGGAATGAATTTGCATTTCATTGCCTTATAGGCAAACCTTTGTAAATAGGGAAAAAAAAAAAAAGCAGAGCAAAACATTGGAGCTGGGAAAAGAAACATAAATGGGAACATGAAAACAGCGTTACCTGCAGCACTGAAGGCAGTGACACTATGGGATGTCACCGGAGCATCTCTTCCTCAGGCTGATGAAGACCCAGCTAATGTCATATCAAGTTTTGAGATTTCGAACTGTAATAGGACAAACAACTATGCTGCTAAAAGAAATCCTTTCCAGCCATCCTTCTCCTGGTGTTACTCCTGCTAATAAATGTGAGAGCTTGGATAGAGCGGTGCAGCCTGTTCCCTTTTTTCCTCTACCAATTAAATTAGAATTTTGACATCTCTGCTCTCTGCAGAGGTTTTCGGTCCCACATTCTCTTTGTTTGCCACAAGTCTCTGCAGCACAGCTCAGGTGCTGCTTTTTCTGATCGAACTTTCCCTTTGACATCAAATTTGACTCATTTGTATGAGAGGGGGTGATGCCGGAGGAGGGCACGGCAGGCTCCAGCTGCCCATGCCACACATGCTCACCCCTTGCCACCTTCTTTGGTGGCTTCAAAAACCTGAAGTGCTCAAAGAGGAGCCTTGTATCTTGATGCCTTGCTGGGAGGAGAAAGCACCTAATGTTTTCTTTCATTAGGTTAGGACAGTGGATAATCTGATTTATCCTGATCTGTCCTCGGACAAAGTCCTCGCCGGGCCCGGGCTCGCCGCCTCGCAGTGACCTGCCTGCTCCTGGAGATGCCTCTCGATCTCCGTTTGATCTTGTTTGCAGGCTGGAGAGCTGCCCCGGCCCCTGGAGTTACAGATCTGGAAAGTGCAACAGAAAAACTGAGTTTGAATGTTTGAGAAGGAAGCAGATGCATCTCCTTCGTTAAGGAAAGAAATGATTCGAAGGAAGGTAATGCATTTAAATAACAATTGAGAGGAAGCAAGTGTGAAGCCGGCGGGGAAGCTTTGGGTAAAAGTATACTTGGAAAAGTATTATTTCCTGCCTGAAATGGCAAATCTGGGTAGTCAGGGATGGATGCTGCAGAGAGACTTAGGGCACCAACCATCTTAATTTACCCTCTTCAAATAATTTCTGAATATAGATTTTTCAATTCTATATTGTCCCCTTGAAGTTAACGATTATCTAGAACTTCTTTTTTCTGCATAATGTAAGTTAGCCTTTCCACTCATTAAACCCAAGATCACAGCACGTAATTTAAATTTTTATCCAGAAATGATTTCCTCTCTCTGCTAAAGCCTTTGCTGAATGTCCACGATGCAGATCTGAAATTCAATTACCTCTCCCCAGCAGCTGGGGTGATGAGGGCTGGAGAGAGCCAGAGGAAGCATTTTGTTCAGTTTTATTATGGAACTAAATCAATCTCCATATGAAAGGACTTATATCTTAGTTGATGTGGGCTGCTTTCAGCCAAGATATCAATAAATCGTAGGTCAGTAAACAGAAAGCACTGAGGTGTTTTTGGCCAAGCCCTACCTTCTCAGAGCTTGCCCTCTCTGGTTTTCAGCTCCATCGTTGTGTGGGTTCAGATTGTCCTTCCCAGCCTGAAATATCTCAAGCGTTCACCAGACACTGATCAATTCTCTGGTTTCTGGTCTCCACGTTTGTGCTGGGAGGTTGAATGGGGAATGGAAAGCTGTCTGCCTGAGGGATGGAGTGAGATCCCGTCAATCTGGGGAAGTTAGGGAATGTTGGAGGCTCTTTGTCCACAGTGTGATGGCTCACCAAGGTCTCTGCCAGTACTGGGGAACATGGGCAGTTCTCCTGTCCTCCCATTGCCAACACTGAAGTTCAAGCCCATTCTGAATCAAGGTGCGAGGGAACCACTCCACAAATTCTTTCAATAGTGTCAATAGAAAAGACCAAGAATGACCCCTTTCTTTGGTGGGAGGGTGGTGAGAGCCTGGCCCAGGTTGCCCAGAGAAGCTGTGGCTGCCCCATCCCTGGAGGGGT
>JAOTQQ010000041.1:736797-756384 GCA_026546715.1 Gallinago undulata | reverse complement strand
ATCCCTGGAGGGGTTCAAGGGCAGGTTGGAGGGGGCTTGGAGCAACCTGGTGTGGTGGGAGGTGTCCCTGCCCATGGGGCAGGAACTATGTGATCTTTAAAGTCCCTTTCAATCTAAACCACTCCGTGATTCTATGATTTCCTGATCCTATGATTTTCCATTTTCTTTTCCCCAAAGCCCAGGTAGTGGAATGGATGATGACAAGCCTTTCTCGTGTCCCTTATGGGTTCCTCCTACCTTCTGGGACACTGTGGTTCCCTGAGTGGACCCCGGAGCACCAGGGTGACCATGACTGAGGGTTTTGGGACCAGAGAGAGTGTTTCAGCCTGGAAGAGGACTGCTCCTGCATCCTCCTGTGCTCACGGAAAAGCAAAGGCAGGTTCAGTCGAGCAGTGTCATGCTGACATCTGTTTCTCTGTAATAAACCTGTGCAATATAATAATAAACCCACCGCGCTTCAAATCCACCAGGAGGAAAGCTGCTCATTGATGCAGACAAATGCACATTCTTCCTTCTTGTTCCTCCCTGTAAAACCTTAAGCGTTTTGAAACCTGACTAGTCAGCTTGTCTGGGAAGGGGCTGATTTGCATCCTTCAGCCTCCTAAATGAGGCAGTGGAAGGGCTCTTCCACCGAACCCAGTGCCAAACCCGGTGGAGGATGGGAGATTTTAGCCTGGACCAGCTTTTCTCATGACTTGAACTGGTGAAACACTTTAACATATTGAACTGAGATTTCTTGGGAACGCATTTACTATTTTTGCCGAGTTTCTGCTGGGTTTAAACTATTTTTATATGAAACTTAAAAAAGTCTGGAGTTCAGGACAGGCCCATGGTACAAATGCATTAATGGAAATAACTGCCAGGTATTGCAAACAAAGCCCTGAGAGAGCGTGGTGGCTGTTCACTACTGGGGGGAGAAGGCCAGGTAATGGGGAAGGGCCCATGCCATGGGACATGGGGTGGGAGAGGAGCCTCCAAGCCTGTAGATGAAGTAGCATAAAGTAGTGGGGTTTGTTGTTACAGCTGGGTCTGGGTAAACCTGTTCAATCAGAGGGTCAATCCCTGATTTTAATTCCCAGGACCTAGATGGGGCTGCCCATGGGGTGGGATCTGGGGGTTGGTTCTGGTAGGGGCACTTGGGCAACTTGTTTGGAGAGTCAATTTCTCAAGTCGTGCCAGCATTTTTTTTTTTTTTTATTCTGACCTGGACTTCAAGTCCTTCATTTTCCTTTGCAAATTGTAAATTCTGGAGACTCCTGTCTCTTCTTGGTGGGCAAGGAGGTGATGCCCAGCCTCACATCACTGCCCCATGTAGCAGCACATGAGCTGGCATCCAGAATAACCACCTTGCTCTGGCTATTTGCTCTGGGAAACACTTACTGAAATTTAGAAGACCTTGTTAGGTACATATAGTATCAAGCATTCTGCCCTGATAATTATCACAAAGCAGGCAAGTTAAAAATGTAAAAATGGCCTGCACATACAACTGTGCTGGTAGGAAATACAAGCAGCTTATAATATGAAATGGATGCTATTTTATTTTAATTTAGTGAAGTGAAACTTAGTTCTGAATTAAAAAAAAAAAGGACGAATCATTCTTGACAGGTTCATCATAGCTGTTTATATTCTAAATACTGATTTCACCATAGCTGACTCAGGTTGCAGTAGGAATGAAAAGGTATTAAAGGCCAATTTTTTAAAGACTATTTGTTTTGCTATTTTAAATATATTTTTATAAAATAAATATATTTATAATATATTTTAAATATAGCCTTGGGTGTACGCACTATTGTTGTGCAGGCACCTGTGAAATTGTAAATTCTGAGACTGATTATAGAGGTTGCTCTGATTTGATAAAAAAAAAAATGTTGATTGTGTCTCATTGCAGCAGCAGAGAATACTGTCAGAACAGGGGTTTCTGGAGAATTGCAGTGCACAAGGAAGGGGTTTTGCTGCACCACTCTGGTGCCAACAAAGCACATTTTTTAAGTGACATTTCTTAAATGACAGCATTTCTTTGCTGTTGAAGGGTCGGGCATGAGTAAAATCTTTCCAATGGAGTTTATTTACAGATTTTTAACACGTGTGCCAGCGATGTAACACCTCTATTGCCATAGAATTCACATCTGCCAGCGTGTCTCGTGCAGACTGACCCAAGCATATCTGCAGGGGGCAAAGCAGATCATAGACCAGCAGTTCTGACAGATTTTGGGGGTCTGAAATGGTTTAAATGGTACAAAGGAGAATGATCAGCGTAGCAAACACATCGGCTTTGGGTGCTGGGAGGGAAGCAAGGTTCAGGCAGATCACAGACATTGAGTTGAACATCTGTCGTGAGTGGTGTAAGGAATGAAAGAGTAACTGAAGACCAGATAAATTGGATGGGATGGAAAATATGAGTTACACGTAGCTTTTTTTATATATATATAATATATATTTACATATAATATATAGATTTATATATATAAACTTCTTTTTAGTTTCGAAAACGCAACGGATTTCCAGTAAAACTGGGAAAAAATGGCAGAGAATCAGTGGCCCTTTAAATTAGTGCAGTTTCCCCCCATCCAGCCCCAGTACTTGCAACCTGGCTTTAAATAAGGCTTCTCCTCAGCTTCTCTGGGCTGTGGTGGGGTAGGGGCTGGTGGCCAAAGGAGAGGGCGTTGTAGCCCTGGCACAAAGCAGAGTAACAGACCATGGGCTGGCGAACCTTTTCACTTTTAAACACATGGTCAAGTGGGCTCTCTGTGACTGGCCTCACTTCACCAGGTGGTTTTTGCCATTTATTACTGTCCTTTTAAAATATATGTTCTGAAATTCAGATGTGTATATAATGGGGATGATATACAGTTGTACTTCAGACTGAATGTGAGCCATCTGTCAAAAACAAAAGCTAAATTCTGTGTAATAAAAGCCACAAAAAGATTGATATTTCCCATTAAAGGGAGGGCTGAAAAAAGCAATTTTGTTTATGGGCAAACCTGTGTCTGGCACATTTTTCATGTCATATAAAGATGGAAATCTCACCTTATGGCTGTAGACTACTGCTATATTTCAGTCTTTATAATTGTGGACAGATATGCATGTGCTTCTTCCTTAAGAGAGATAATTCCCCGTGTATTGTTGATAACAATGAGTCCGTTTGAACACATGTTTCTGCAGCTTCCCAGAGGTGCAGTATTTCCCATTTGCTGCCCTTCGTCTCTCTGGTGAAGCACATTATTCTGGTAATTTGATTGGTGTGGGAAACCTTTCCAGTTCTTTCAGCTTATTTCAAACCTTTCTGGGTATCTGCAACCTGGGTACTGCAGGGGGGCTGGACTTAGGTGACCTTTGAAGGCCTCTTCCAACCCAAACCAGCCTATGAGTCTGTGATCTGCAGATCCAAGGGGGATGGAGGTGTGGAAGGGAGCTCCTCGGCTGGGGCAGGGCCTCAGGGACAGCAGATTAATGGAATCACGGAATTGTTTATGTTGGAAGGGACCTCTAAAGATCATCCAGTCCAACTCCCCTGCCAGAGCAGGGCTGCCCAGATCATATCACTCAGGAGCATCCATTGGGGCTTGAAGATCTCCAGAGAAGGGGACTCCACACTCCCTGGGCAGCCTCTGCCAGGGCTCTGCCACCCTCACAGGAAAGAAGTTCTTCCTCATTTGAGTGGAACTTCCCCTGTTCCAGCTTGTGCCTGTTGCCACTTGTCCTGTCACTGGGAACCACTGAAAAGAGTGATTTGTCCTCAGCACAAAAAGTTGTGAAGACTTGGCTCTGAGCACCTCAGAATTGTGAAAACACTTTAATTATTGACTATAGTGTTTTGTAAAGAGTTATTCCTTGCAACTATGAAGTTACTGTGGAGCTGTGCCTGAGTTGCATTGCCTCTGGAGCAGGTACCCATGTGTTGGGGATGTGCAGCCTCAGGCTGACTTCTGCATCAACCACCTGGGGTCCTGGAGGTCCCTATACCTGTAATGGATCAAGATAGAGACTTTTTGCATATTTATCCACCTCCTCTTAAAGGATAGCCATGTTCTGACCCAACAGCTCTTGCATGGATAAGTTACAAGAGGTTGCTTGGGTGGCTCTGGGTGAGTAATGGGATGGAGTCACCAGCCCAGGCTGGCAGGGTTGCTCATCTCTAGTGCAGGGTAGGGTAGACAGCTGGAAAGGGAGATGTTATTCTCTCTGCCCCCAGGTAATTCATGCATTCCACGTAGGTTTGGGTGAGACATCACCCAAAACAGCCACTATATGGATCTTCTCCCACGGGAGAAGCTGGAGTTGGAACATGCTGCTCCCCTGCCAGTGGGCTGGGGCTGGTGAGCTCAGAGAGGATCATCAGCCTGGGGGATGTGGGGGGAGCCAAGTGCAGGGGAGGGTTTATTCTCATACCTGTCCTGACCTGCAGGTTGCGAAGGAGCTGTCAGGTGGGGCAAGTGCCTAATCTGCCAAAGATGGTCCCTAGCTGCTGCTGGGAGTTGCAGTGAGCTCCTCTCCTCTGCCCAGGACAGGAGAAGGCTGAACTGCAGGTTGCTGGTGGCAGCATGACAGGAGACATCTCTGCAGCATTCCTCATCTGTACAAAACCTCCTGCTGAAGTGACTCTGCTCGAGTGGCCAGCTCAGGCACAGGTGAATCATTCCTTCACCGATGTTTGGGTGATGTGATTTTGCTGCACCTGGCAATCAGGGGGTAGATGTGTATGAATTCGAGTTCTTCTTAAAGACACTTTGTTCTTTGAGTGATAACGTCCTATAATCTCTTTTTGCCTCTGTTTCTTGAGTCATGTTTTCTAATGGAGTTAAAGCCACCAGCTGGAAGGTAGGTGACACTGCAGGAGATGCTTGGGGGGGGCTGTGGGGACAGGATGGTGGTGTGGAATGACTCGTTTGCCCAGTCCTGGAGCTGGTGGCAGGCTCAGCTGCAGGTGTCCCATTGGCTGTGTTTGCTCTGAAACTGCGGCGCTGGTTTTGCTTGTAGGAGGCCGGGGCTTCCTCTGATGGGGAGGTGGGGATGGCAACGACTGCCTCAGCGAATCTTCCTGAGCTGCTGGGTCTCCGTTCCCAAAGCACTGCTCTCCTCCGCGTGGTGACACCTCCTGACAGTGTCACTGCTTTGAGGACACCTGCTAGGAAGCTCTTCCCGAAGAAGGGCTGGTGGTGCTGCTGCCATCGGGAAATTGCTGTTCCCAGCTCTGTCTCAAGGCTCTGCTGGACCCAGGTGAGCAGGAGGGAGCTGCCTGCCATGCCAGGCCATTTCTATAGCCTATAGCTAATTAAGGCACCCACGTGACGTGGAGGTCTTATTTAAATGTGAGCTACATTATGCCAGGCTCAATATTTTTGCATGGAGCACGTTCCCTGCCTGGTTTGGTGCCGCTCATCCCCCTTCACGGGCTGTGATGCTGTAGGGACGTGGGGCAGCACCGGGGTGATGCCTCCCCGCAGCATCACCTGGGCCATGTGGGGAGATGGGTGCTCTGCTCCTCCTCGGGGCACCCCTGTGAAAAGCTGCCCTGGTTCAGGCTGTCAGTCTCCAATGTAAATGAAAAAAGTAATGCGAATTGCACGGCTGCGCCTCCCCGAGCCTTCGCTCCCCGCGTGCTCCACGGGGATTTGATTTGGCTCCCTTGATCACAGGGGAAATTCCCAAGGGAGAATAAAAGCAGCCGGGGGACCGTGACTTGCAAAGTAAATACTCACCGTTTTAAATCTTGAAAGGAAAAAAAAAAAAAAAAAAAGCCTGATTTGCAAGAAAGGTGGTTTCAAAGTACAGATTTTTGTGGTCTCTCATGGGGTGTGGGGGAGGCAGGGGGAAGACTGCAGGCTGTTCCCACGCCTCTGATTTTAATTTGTCCTTCATCCTCTCAACCTGCCGGCTGCGGGAGCTCTGTCCGGCTGCCCCATGTACCTGGTCACAACCTCAGACACCTCCATACAAAATAATCTCATTTAGAAAAACAAAGTTTTCTGTCATCTGTACAAAGCCATGAGGCAGTTTCTGGGGTTCTGTTAGACCACCTTTGTCTTCTCTGTTCTTTTCTCAGTGTGGGGAAACATGTGCTCTCGGGAAAAGACAACACATCAAAGTCCCTACAGCTGCTGGCGTTCCTGCAGCTCCCACAAGCAAAACAAATTTTTGATTGTTGTACCCAAATTTGTGGAGCAGAGTGATGCTTCTGCTGCTTTCTTCCAACACCAGTGACAGGACCTTCCAGTGAAGATGTGCCTTCCACCTGGCGTGGCCACGGTTTGGGGTGGGAGTGGAGAACATTGAGCTTACCCACACCTAAAGATGTGCCTCCTTCCCCTTCAGGTGACTCCTCATCACTTGAATGACCACCCTTAGATCACCAACCTTTATTAAAGTAATTTCAGTTTCAAACTGAAGAACAGCAACTTTAATAGTTTTCACTCAATTAATAAACAAGAAATAGGCTCAATGGGGAGAGATACTGCAGGCGAAAGAGTTTAAAGTTAATGTTTTATTTCAGCAGTAACTTTTCATTGTTAGTGAAATGGGAAAGAAGAGATGATTTTTTTTTTTTTGTAGCTTGAGAAGGGAGGGCTGTGGGCAGGGGCTGTGAGGCACTGTGCGGTGCAGCACCATGCTAAGTGCTGCCATGCCCACATCGCGTGCGATTAAATACTCATCAAGGGCAATCAGGGAGGATAAATTAACTCTACACGCTGCTAACAGCTTCTTGGGGGAAGTGAGTTAATCAAGTACTTAAAGATGATCGGGACCGAGGGGCAATCTAGCGATGTGGTCCATGCCAGTGGACTGTGCCTGTCCCTACAGGTTGTCCACAGGGGTCCTGCCTCCATGCCAAGCCCAGGAGAGCCACCAGCCCCCACGGCCACGAAGAGCTCAGAGGACAAGTGTCAGGCTAATTGTGTGCCTTCATGTGTGCTCACCCTTATTCAAAATAAAGAATGTTCTGGGAACCAGGACCTTATTCTAGGACAAAGGAACCCTGAGGCAGTTTCCTACAGCCTTGCTGGGTGAGATTCTCACTCACTGCCTCCTTCCTCCATCCATAAAACTGGCCATGCTCAGCCTCCCATAAACACACCAGTCATGAGGAGCTCGGATTGGGGTGTGGAAATGGAGATAAACACCTCAGCTGGGCAAAAGTGCTGCTCTTTCAGTGGGCTGCAACGAGTTTCTCATGCTTTGCTGGCTCCTATCAGACACAGCTGAGGTGGGGTCATATTTTCTCCGAGGTCTGTGCGGCTTTCTGACAAGTATTTCCATTTTCCTCGCCAGGGAAAACCAGGTCTTGGATGCATCTTTTGCTGTGGAAATCACCCCGTGCAGCTTAGTAGTGCCGAGAATATTTGTTCCGGAGTAATGAAGCGAGAGGCAAAGGGCTGTTGGGTTCTCTGAGGGCGATGTGGTTTCCCCTCCTAAATGGCACCAGCTGCTGGGCATGGTGGTGGAGCATGAGGACCAGCCGAGGACCGGCCACCGCTCCCACCAGCAGCTTGTTGCTGCCGTTTTGGAGTAATGCTCGTTATCTGCATGGGTTGTCTTAACGGCGTAATTGCCTGGTATGTAACAGCGAGCCCTGCTGCTAATCAAAACAGAGTCTGGCACATAAATATTTTACTCACAGAAAATTGTCAGACCAAGCTTAGCAAATGCTGCTGGAAATATATGAACTTTAAATAACTTCCACATGTGGATACGGGCCCTATTTATTAGCAGGAAAAAAAGCGATTAATGCTTTTGGTCAACACATCTAATTCAGCCTTACGCATCCCATCTGTCACCGAGTCACTCTGAGACAGTTAACTGCACGAGCGGTGGCATTTCATACATTTTAAATGTAATTTGTGGGAAATGTTTGCAGATTGGAGCTGCAGAGATAATAAAGGGAGGTCAGGCAATGCCCTCTGGGCCCTGCTCGTTTGTCTTGCAGGTAGAAGGATGGTGACACGATGCCTGGCTGGGTGATGGGGGACACCCCTGGTCTCTGCTCCCCAGGGCCTGCCCGAGGATGGAGGATGAGGATGTTTTTTGAATGGTCTCCTTCTATGGAGTGAAACTGCCGTCTTGCCCAATTTGCAGGTGTCTGTAGGCTTTCCAAACTTTTCTTTTTTTTTTTTTAAAAAAAGAGCCTTCTGCTAATACAGACTCTATTAGGCTAGTTCCAAACTACCAAACTCTGAAGAGGACAGCATTCATGAGGTTCATGCTTCTAGGCACACGTGGGGATCAGGTTTCTTTGTTTGTTTGTTTTCCTAATATTTTTTGTAAGTATTTTGCCACGTGCTTGCGTTATCTGTCTGTTCCCTTTCCTGTCTCTTTGCTCTGTAGTTTCCAACCTGTTGGTCAAGGGAAGCCAAGGGGAAGCAGCTGGCAGTCTCCTGCCTCTGAAAGTGTCCCCGGAACGTGAAACATGGCGGTTGGTACCATCTTTGGGGGACACCTGTGACGCTTGCGTGCTTTTCTGCTGTCCATCACCCCCAGGAGCCAAGGACCTGTCTCAGTGCCTCGTGTCCAACACACACACAGCCAAGGGAGACAGATGGGAGCTGTGGTCTCCAAAGGGTCTGGAAACTGGTGATGTTGCCTGAGGAGGAATGTTGCAGCAGAAGGTAGGAGTCCAGGTCTGGTGGGGTGGGTTGGGGCTGGAGGAACCAGATGGGCTTCCCTGGGCACGGGGAACTGGTGGTGCCTGCAGAGCTGGGTGAACACCGTGACCCATCACTTTCCCTGTAGCCATCTGCTAACAATCACCTGTTTTACTACCAGATGGTAATGTTTAGAGAAATTGGTGCCTACAGCTCAGGGAGAGTTGGCATTCATTATGAATATTGGCTCAGCTGCTCAAATAGCAGGGGAATTACCTCTGACTGTCAAGGAAACCTTATGCAATGAGTTGTGTTTCACAAAGATCTGGGTGTCCACGTGCAGGTGATAGCTCAGGTTACCTTTGCTGCTCGATAGGGAGTATAGTTTGAATACTCTGTAAAACCAGGTTTCTGCTCCTGGTTCCCTTGTCCATTGGCAGCAGCAGGTCTGGGTCGATAGAGAGGGAGGAGAAGTTTTATCACAGCAAAAGGTTGGGGGAGAGGAAAATGACACTGGGGCTGGGCAGAAATGAAACCTCTGGAGCTTCTCTGGAGTGTGGGGTGTGAGAGGAGGGTCCCCGCTGCAACCCCCTGGGCAGAAAGAGCTGCCTCAGGTGACCCCTCAACCTGTTGGAGCAGGGGAGGGTGTTGGGCTTGGGGGCAACGGGGAGGGACCAGTTGTTGGTAAACATCAGGGGCATCAAGAGCTAGGGGAAAAAACTGAAGGGAAATCTAGAGTGACTTGGAATTGAAGCCAAACAGGTTTGGTTTTTTTTCCTTTGATTTTTACTCTTTGGTGAAATCTGGTTTGTTTAAGGACAAAGATACTTTTGATGCCCTCAATTTTTCTCCTAATAGAAGAAAACTACTCATTATAATAACGTCCTGCAGTGCTTTTCTAATTAGTAGTCAATGTTAGTTCAGGACCATAACTACCCTAGCAAGAGTAAATCACATTTTCACTATAGCTAAACATGTGTTTAGCAAGTGAATTTTAAATCTTTATCTGCAGTGCCTTCTCTGTCATAATATTTATCCATCCAGTTTTGTAATAAATTAGAACTGGGATAGCTGTGGAGTGAAATCCAGTGGCAGCTGTATCTCAGTTCAGATTTGCATGCCCCTTGGGTGCTTTGCTTCACCAGGAATTCTTTTTCAAAGCCTTCCCTGAATTGAAAATTTAAAAAAAAATCCAAAATAGAAGAGACAAGAGCACATCTCCTTTGTGCAGCGTACGCTTTCATACCCTAATCGTTCCACAGATAAAACATTATGCTGGCTCCCTGATGCCATCCTCTAGGCTCAGTCCAGAATATTAAAAGATACTGTATGTCTAAACCATAAATGACTTCCTTTAACTTAAAATGTAGAAAAGTTGGCAAGATAAGAGCACATCTGGCATCTAGATCCTCATGGGATGATTCGGGGACATGTTGTGGCAGAGAGACATCCCTGGATAGAAGAAAGGGGAGCCTTTCTTACATCTCAGGTTGGATCTCAGGGCTGGTTTCCCACAATTAGACTCAGAGGTGGGAGCAGTTCTGTGCCTTTGAGAAACCTCCAGCAGAGCCACCTGAGCAACAGCTCCTCTGGCCCTTGGGGGGTGATGCCAGTCCCTGAGCTACTGCGGTGTCACCAGGAGCAGTTCTGGGTTTCCACCCCACAGGAGTGGAGACGAGGGTTCATAACATCATGTAGGAGCAGGGTTTCCTCAGCACAAGAAGGACGTGTGCCAGAAGAGGCCATGAAGATGTTCCAGGGGCTGGAGCCCCTCTGCTGGGAGGGGGGGCTGAGAGAGTTGGGGGGTTCAGCCTGGAGAAGAGAAGGCTCCAGGGAGATCTTAGAGTCCCTTCCAGTCCCTCAGGGGGCTCCAGGAGAGATGGGGAGGGACTCTGGATCAGGGAAGGGAGCCATAGGAGGAGGGGGAAGGGTTTGACACTGAAAGAGGGGAGATTGAGATGAGATCTGGGGAAGAACTTGTTGACTGTGAGGGTGGTGAGAGCCTGGCCCAGGTTGCCCAGAGAAGCTGTGGCTGCTCCATCCCTGGAGGGGTTGAAGGTCAGGTTGGAGGGAGCTTGGAGCAACCTGGTGTGGTGGGAGGTGTCCCTGCCCAGGGCAGGCGATGGCACTGGATGGGCTTTAAGGTCTCTTCCCACTCAAACTGTTCTGTGATTTATTCTGTGATCCCATTTCCAGCTCCGTGGGGCTGTGTGTGCAGTAGGTGCAGAGCTGAACTCCCTGCAGCTTAGAAAGATGGTCCCTGTTTGTGCTGGCTGCTGGGACGTATGGAGATCACTAAGAATTTCACTGTAGATTTGCTAAAACCTATTGATCTGATAACTAGTCTTGAGAAATCTCGAGGGTTTCTTTTCCCTTTCAGTATTTTGCTGCTTTTTTTCTTGCACCAGAGGTTGCCTGAAGTGGGATCAGGACAATGGTCAAGTTTCTGGCTTCTACAGTTGTGTGCTATTAGTGATCAGCACCTATTCAAGCCCTCTAGTACAATAACAACCTACAGGTTGTGACCAACATTTATAAACTAGAATCCACTTGCACAGTGAAATATTTGAAGTTTTGAAGTTTTTTTTAATCTAAGGGATTTCTTGCCTGTGCGTTTATTCCCCCCCCCCCCCCCATATGTTGAACATCTAGACACTGTCAGGTAGACTTATGTGCAGTTATTTGCAAAGTGGTTCCTGAAATGTATTAAAACACCTTCTTGGGAAAGTTACAGTCGGGAAATAGAAATAAAGAAATGTAGTGTTTAATAATTATTTACCATAAATATCTTCAGTATAAATTAAGTTATAAACAGGATTATAGAATATAGTTAAGATTAAATGCATGATCACTATGGAAATCTCCCTGATGGGTCCAGTAATCCAGTTCTGGGTTTGGGATGTCCAGGTGCCCAACATTAGAGAAGAAGGGACTTTTTCTTCCACGGGTGTTCTGACTTTCCCTGTGGCACCCGTACAGTTAAATTGGAGCTGAACTCTAGAGTGTGGATAAAAATGAAGTACAGCAGGGGGAAATGAGCTGGTTCAGGTAATATTAAGCAGAAAAATCTCTGAATCTGAGTGATTTTGAACCTTTAAAAGGTTAGAAAAACATCCAGGGTATATCCCATTATCTGCTTCTCTTGCTTTGCTTTCCAGCCTGTCTTTTAAACAGTTTGCCATGAAATGGCAGCAGCAAACGCTTGTATCTGGTAACAAGGTCCATCATAAACGTAAAGGCAAGAAAGTGTCTCACAGAATAAGATTTCCAGATTTCACGCATCATTCTGAAGTCGGCGAAGGGATTTAATTCAGCCCTCTGGTCTCAACAAGGAACTGACAGCTCCTTTGGAAGACAAACCTGTATTTTTATTTCCATTCACATGCATAAGAAAGTCTCGGTTTGGGACAAAGAGGATGCTGCACACTGGTATAAGTTAAGCGAAGAACGTGACGTTAGCAAAATTAAAATCTTAGGAGTCTAATAATTATTAAAGTAGATCTAATTACTAGAGAAAAAGCAGAATAGTACTGTTAAATTGTCATGTTCTTCTCCCAGTGGCTCCGGGAGCTGATGTCGGGGTCTCAGTAGGGGGCTGCCCTGGGTGTCACGGTGAGTGTCTGCACCAGGGGTCCCTTGCTGGGACCAACGTGATGTCCACGTTGTTCTAAACACGTGTTTTGCGTGGATGCACATCTGGATGTGCCTCTGGACTCATTAGTGTTTAACGAATCATAATATCAATCAGTTAAGTTTTTGTAAATAGACCTTTGGCAGGGTCAGCTACGGACTATAGAAAGGGCTGTCGGTCCACGCGTGGGATTCTCCTGTGAAGAGGGAAGGAGCCACGTCCCAGTCAGTGCGATGTGGGTCTTGTAAATCAAACTTGGATATTTGCTGGTGGCCCTAAGGAAGTTGTGATGCGATCAGTAACACACGCTGTAAAATTACCAAAGCTTTTATGTGTCTACACATCCTTCTCTCTAAAAACAAAACAAAATAACCCCAAACCAAAAAAACCCAGTTTTTATGTATTAAGAAGGGAATAGGTGAATTAAAGGTTTTTCTCAAGCCGTTTTTCAACTACATTTCATAACTGTTTCTAGTATTAGATCATTGTGCTTCTAGCATACAACATACTGTTATTATTTGCAGGAGGGGAGGAAAAAAAACATAATATAATCTTGTGGTCTTTTTCTTAATGAAATGAGTGTCTGATAGATTCATGGAGCTATTAGAGGGGCTGGAGGAAGCCGTGCAGTGGAAACCACATTAGTATTGCAGGTGCTGAACTTCTCCAGGTTTTTCGCAATGATGGGAGGAGGTGAGGTTGGGGCTAGAGTTGGGGATTTAACTGATTTTGTGCAGCTGAGTAACATGACCAAGGTACCTTCCACAAGGAAGGAGCATTTGTTTTTGTTAACTGGGTAGAGGCAGTAAAAATACCTCTTCATCGTTGGGCTTGGACGCGCACAGATGAAATGTTGCAGACTTTTTGACGTTAGTCAGGGGAAGGACAGTGGTAACAACACCCATCATTTTACTGAGATGCTTGTAAAATCCCTGAGAGCCTGCTGATAATCACTTCTTCTTAATCAGGGACAGATGAAAAGTGGATAAATGGAATTTAGTATCCCACATGGATATGTGACCACATATGGATTTAAATGAACACAGAAAGAAAACGATTTGAGATAAAAAAGAGCAATTCAGAGCCTCCTCCGGAGCAACACTTGTACCAAGGGTTCATCCTGCTGCTTTGCAAGATCAAAGGATCATCAATGTAACAAACGGGTAGGAGGTTTTTTAAATTGAAAACAAAATACTTCTTCAATTTTAATAATAGTAATAGTAAATCTGGCTGCTTGGTTTTGGTCACAGTAAATTTGTGACTTTTTTTGAGATAATTTCAGTATGATCAGTCAGTTGTGATCCTAAGAGAGGGAAAGAGGAATCATTGGGTCTCCGACTGATTGTAGGATATTCTGATGGCCTATAGTTCTGGAAAAAGACAGCAGGATTATATTAAATTTGAATATGCATTTCTAAAAAACATGGAAATGTTTAAAATTAAGTAGATTTAATTTTGAAAGAAAACTAGTAGAGAAATTGAGTCAGGATCTGTTTTCTGTTTTGACATAATTTTTTTTACAAATATTTCTTGTGGTTCCTATAAAATACACATCTTACTGAAACAGCAAGTTCTAATTTATCTCTCCCTAGGCTCAAATTAACCCTTTTTCTGGATATTATTCTTTGAGGAATTTGTGTCTTTTCACGTTTCATTCTAATTAAGGATGAAAAACAGCATTGAGATCTTTCAGCAAACGGAGCCTCGTCCCTACCTGTGAGAGATCTCCTGGGTACTCATGGTGGCACCTGAAGCGACCCCTGGTCACCAGGGACCTTTATGGGACGTTTTCTCAGTGAATTGACAGGAGCTGACAGAAAGGTCTCAGCATTTCAGCAACCAGGCTGGGAGCATCGTTGGACCGTGACTGCCATGTACGCAGAGAGAACAGGCTTTACCTCAGCTTCCGTGGTTTATAAGAAATTCAGTTTAACAAAAGGGTAGGTAACCTCTGCAAAGCACAGGGGATCGCTTACCCAGCTTGGAACTTCTGTTGATTGCGCATCATGAAAAAAACGATACGTGGGCATCACTAACGGGCTGGTGGGTGCTCCCAGAGCAGGGTGTCATTGATGCAACCTCTTCCTGCTTGGACAAGACCCTGCTGTAACAGAACGAGTGCACTGGGATGCACTGGGGCCCTGTTTTAGGATGTCCACGGCACAGTGACCCCCAAGCAAAGCTCAGCTGGAGAGATGAGGAGCATTTGGGGTGGCGTCCTCTGGGAGTGCCTGTCTTGCATGTTCATGAGGGCCGTAGCCAAGAGACCTTTAGCCCCACTGAAACCCCATAGGGACCACTCATCTCCCACCTTCCTCACACAGAGCACTTCCCAAGTCTTCCCTCTTCAGTTTCTCTGTGTCTGGCCCGATGGCAGCTTTCACCTGCAGCTCAAATCCCTTCTCAGGCCTTGCTTCCAGCCCTGAGTTGCTTTGAAACCATTTTAGATGTTTCAGTTCCCCTTTTTGTTTGCATTTTGTATTTCCTGCTCCTTTTTCTCCTTTAATGAATTCCTCAAAGCAGATGGTCTTCAAACTCTGTCTCTTTCAAGAGACATATTCTCTCATCTAAGCGAGACATACTTCTCTCATCTGAAGAGAGCACAAGACGACTTTATTGCCTTGGGGAGGAACATATATACCCAGAAAATGCACACTTTGCAGGGCCTCACAGCAAGAAGGAGAGGCTGCGTTTGCTGCTGTTTGTGAGGCTGACCCATTTTTCTGCCTTAGATATGGGAAATCTTGAATTTTGGGGATCCGTCTGTGTATTTGATCCAGACTCCTTCTGGAAGGCGATAAGAGTCTTTCGGCCACGACTGCAATACCAGAGGAGGACTTTTTTCTCTCTGGGGCAGCAGAAGAAAGCAGCTTTTGCATCTCCGTTTCTTCCCGCTGTGTCATGCCCCAGCTTGAAGTAGTCTGGAGCAACCTGGAGTTATGAGAGGATCCAGATGTGAAAGCAAAATCTGTGTGTCACTGTCCTCCATGTCTTGTTGACTGAAAAGAGTTGGACTTCTTCCTCAAGGTCTCTCTCAGCTTGAGATCGATCTTCTCACACCTCTTGGCCTGCTTGCCCCATCAAGCAGAACATGCACTGGTGCAAGTCCCAAATTGCTCTCTGACACAGGGGTATGGCCAAAGGATGTCCTCTTCTTCTTTGATCTTGCCCTTTTGGCAATGGGATTAGTGCATCCTCTGACAGGAGGATGTCCTCTCCTTCCGTGTCCTTAGCCTAGCTCCAGGCAGAGGTCCATGCCCAACAGGAACTCCTAAAACCTGCCTCTAGAGTCCTTTTTTCCACCTTCACACCTTCCTGCCTCAAGGAGCTGTCAGAGACTATTTTCTTTGTCCAAGAATGAAGACTCTCTGGGAAGTCCTGTTGTCAGACAATCTTAGGTCTTCCACCAACTTCTGCAAGGAGGTAGTGAGTGAGCTCCAAGTACCACTGTGGTTTGCACCAAGTCCTGCTCTTGGTGACAGACTCTGCATCTACTTCTCTATCTTCACCTGCTGCTCTTCAAACCCAACCACCTCTAACCAGGTTCCCCTGGTGCACCGCTGCTGGGCTGGACTCACTCTGCCAGGTGCTGGTGTCAAGGGCAGGTTTTCTTCGCTCACACACATTTTAGTTGATACCTAAAGCATCTTCAGAGAGCTTAGTCGTGTAGCAATAGGAATTAGCAAGGCAGGCACAAAGGAGGATGCTCAGAGAAAGAAAGAATGGTACTCTTTCAGCATATCTTTATATCTTTTTTGTTTGATGTGTGCATCTCTAATTTGGCCAGGAAAACTGGAGAAGCACCCTGAGATAATTTGACCGTAGGAAAACCCTGATGATGTGACCTGTCAGTGCACAGTCTCCAGATGTGTGGCTCGTTGTCTGCAATGGTGTTGATCGCTTCTTATAAATACAGTCTCTCATTTTGCTGAGCTCCAAAAAGCACTGGGAGATGTCAGCCCACTCTCCCGTGCCTCAATTCCCCTCTCAGCAGCCTTTTCAGCAGGTTTTGCTGTTCCACAGGCATGTCAATCTGTAATGTGTGCTTCACGGTCCTGGCACTACAACTACCCCAACCCCTCTCTCTTTGCAACCCTTTCCTAGAAACCACCTCAGGAGAATCTGCTACAGCAGGGATTTTGTCTTTTAGTGGTGGAAAACTCTCTAGACTTCGTTGTGGTTGGGTAAGAAAGCCCTGCACCTGAAGCCCTGGCTGCTTTCTGAGAAACGCAGAGCAACTTGTGCTGGTTTTTGGGGCAGACTATGGTCTTATTTTTCCCCAGTGGTGTTTGGGATCCAGCAGACATCTGCAGCAAAATTCCTTTCCAAGTGGTTCCTCCTGGCAGGGGTCAGGTGCTGGCAGAGCACGATGGGCACGTGCTCCCATCCTCAGTGCCTCTAGGCCTTTCCTCTGCTAAGAAGGCTCATTAACATGCAAATGCCTTGGTAACATGGGAGCAGCTGGGAAGTGAGCTTGGTGTCAGCAGCTTCATGTTCAGGTGGAGGCTGAGGCTGCCAATATGGTCCTCCACATAAAGAAGGCCCACAAGAGGTGTAACCTACAGCAGATCCATTTGCTGCCTGCTTGCATCTCAGAAGCATTACAAGTTGAACTATTTTAGGTAGATAAATTGCATGTGGGAGGACTGAGATGACTTGCAGTTTGTGTTAATCTAATATTGATTTCTTTACAACCCAGAGGGCCAAGGAGGTCACACTGACTTCAGGATGGAAGACCTGGTAACCCATTTGGATGTGTCTGGGAAGATCCGCAGATCTTTTTACCTCATCTTTTTCATTGCAAGAATATTGCAGAAGGTAAATCAGACTTTACCCGAGGAAGTTTATCAAAGTTTCAATTGCCTGCGAGGACCAAGGGCAGGGCAGTTTCAGGACAAGGTCAGACATCCCACGTTTTGGTTTTAGTACTAGTTTTTTGCTCATCATTCCTCACATCATGATGTTGGTGTCGTCCTTGGGGTTAGGATGGAGTGCTCTTCACCACCAAAAGAGATTCTTTTGCGTTTGTTATTCTCTCACTCATCCACAACGTTTTTCTGTGAGGGGCAATGCCCCAGTGCAAAACATGAAAACAGTTTAGAACAAGAGGGAATGGCTTCAAGCAGCAATAGGGTGGGTTTAGACTGGCCATTAGGAAACAATTTTTCACAGAAAGAGTGGTCAGACACTGGAAGAGGCTGCCCAGGGAGGGGGTTGAGTCACCATCCTGGACGTGTTTGAGAGTCATTTAGATGTGGTGTTGGGGGATATGGTGTAGGGGAGAGCTTTGTAGAGTGGGGTTAATGGTTGGACTTGATGATCCCAAGGATCTTCTCCAACCTGAATGATCCTGTGATCCTGCAGGTGTGTGGTTAGAAGGGGACTGCTATCCTGCTGCAGTGCGCCCAATGCAAAGGAGATGTTAATATTCAGTTGTGTAGCCTGGAGCTTATATATTCACATGGAATTGGAGATGTTCTTCTCACAGCCATGTTGTTTATGGGTGGGAGCTGTGTGGTGCCTTCCCCCCGAGATCCTGTACCCCCAGTGCCCAACAGACCCTCCTCGGGCAGCTCCGGGCATCAGCTGCCTCACTTCTCTGAATTCCTGCTATGTTTCTCCCACACAGACACACATTTCTCTCTGACACAACAGCCATGGAAGTTCCTGGATCCATGTGTGTTTTGGGTGAACTTCTCTGCACATGAAGTCATCTGCTCTTTCACTCAACCAGTTTGATAAATAAGTGTTGTCCTCATGCCTGTCGATGAGCAGAAACACTTACTAATTTCTATTAAATGAACTCCAAGCTGTAACTACATTAGAGTATTTTAATCCGTCTTCCTGGATAACAAAATCTGTGATCACCTGGCCAATTTTTGTGAATGCAAAGGTTTCCTATCTGCTCTACTTTAATATTGAAATTCCCCCCAAGCCGTCTCTAACTGCTCCAGTAACAGGTTCTGCATGCATTTCACTTGGGAAACAAATGACATTATTATGTGGAAAAACAAAAGTGAAAATAGGTTTCTAAATGCATATGCATAACTACTTATGTCAAAAGAGTTTAGCAGTTTGTCCAATCATTCCAGCAAGTGCCACATAACTTGTCCAGATAGCAGATAGCCAGATAGCAAAGCAGACATCTCCAATACTCACCTACAGCATAACAACTTGTTGTTAAAAAATGTGTTTTGCCGTGATCAGGGGTATTCAGCAAAGTGACAGACCAGAGTCACCGAGCTGCCTGATATAAACTGGCTGCTCTGATGGGTATGATTATGTGTGTGTTTATATGCACAGTTTGATAATAGGACTGAAATGCCTCTGCCGTGATGGAATGGCTATTTTCTGTTTAAATATTGCCGGGGGGTTTCTTTGGGTCATCGATAGCTGTAGCTTTTGAATGTTAAAATGAAGTTTCATTTTTTTTCTTGAGAAGAAAGAAATTTAACCTTCAGATGAAAAATTTGTGGCTGTAGAAGTTCTGCTAAAGGCCTGGGAAGAGAAACTGAACTTGGAAGGGAGTTTTAGGGATATGAGGTATTGGAAATTAAAGTGGGATTATCAACTCTTCTTCTGCTGTTCCTATGAATAAAAACCTCTCTGTTTTCTGTGCTTCTATAAGCCTGAAGCTTTCTTTTAAATTTCGTACTTTTAAACAAAAGATAGGTTAGAAGATTATAAATGCAGAAATCTTAATTATGTGAGGGAGAGTCCTGTTTGCCTACCGATGTGTAAGAAGTTCATTCTGAGGACTTATATCTTAGTCATGTCATTTTAGTTTTATTTTATAGCATGTTCTCCTACAAAAATTGCTTTCAGTTTCCCTGTGTGGCATTGGATTCCCTATTTTCAGATATTGCTGCCGATAAAACTCAGTTAATAACGTAATAAAGGTTCTCTATTTGTAATTTAACCTGATACAATGGTGTAACTCTGGTGATCTCTATACCCATGGAAATCTTCTGTGGGTCAGGTCTTTCCCAGACCAGCATCATAAACTGGGAGTAATGGTGATTTCTGGTTTATATCAACATGCCTCTTGCAGATTTAGCTAATACTTCTTGTTCTTCTGACTCAGGTGTTAGTCCCAAATTGGGGATTTTTGGTTAATCCTTGTTTCCCGCTGTGTCATGTCAACCAAAATGGTTTTGCTGAGGCAGCTCTTCCCAAGCCACCCTGGCACGTTCCCTGCACCAGGGCAGGACCTCCAGGTTTCCCTGGGAAAGGTGCCAGAGAAAGGGGCTTCTGCAGCAGCACCCTCCTGGAGAACCGGGGAGGGGGTGAGCTCTGCTCCTTGTAATTACACCTATGAAATATTGAATGAACTGGGTCGATTGAGGGTCAGAAACTGGAATTTTTTTTACAAAATCAGTA
>JAOTQQ010000041.1:653307-723461 GCA_026546715.1 Gallinago undulata | reverse complement strand
GGAGGGGGCTTGGAGCAACCTGGTGTGGTGGGAGGTGTCCCTGCCCAGGGCAGGGGGTGGCACTGGGTGGTCTTTAATGTCCTTTCCCACCCAAACCATTCTGTGATTCTATGGTGATGATATCACATCTGTCACAACATGGTGTGATGTTGACAGCACTCCTCTGCATGGCATGGTTGTCTTCTTCTGCACACAACTTCTGGAATGGGGAGTTTTGTGGCTCTCCTGGAACTATAGCACCATCTCAGCTCAATTTCTTTGGTAGGGACATGTCAGTTTCTGAAGTTACAAGCAGTGGGACAGGGGCTATAAGTTCTCCTGGGGCAGGGCAGTGTCCCGTCATAGGGTACGATCTATCTCCCTCCTCTTCGTCCTGCCTGCTGCCCCTCCACTGGTGGGGATGGAGCTGGTTGCTGGGAAAAGGCTTTTATTCAGGTCGGGTTATTTTCTGTCAAGGCCAACTCTCTGATGTGTGATGCTGAGGGAAGCAACAAGCCATAAATCATTCTGTCACTTGTCACAGCCCTTAGAATCTGCCTGCCTGCTCACATCCCAGCGTTGGGTAGCTCCTGGGCCCACGCTGACCTTTCCCAAAGGCCAGCTCACTCTGACCTTTCTAGATGAAAACAGAAGTCACTAAAATTTCCCTTCTCTCCAGCATTCTTATCACTCCAAACTTTAAGGGAGTAATTGCTATTGAATAATGAGTAACTCGACTTTAAATCATTTTACTTCATTTTATGTTCACGCCGGTTCCCTTTTTGGATTAGCATTGAGTGCACACTTGAAAGAGGAATCTGCAACAGGATTAATTCCATTAAAACTGTGTGTTAGAAAAAAAAAATTTCAACCATACTATTTCTTGACATTAAAATGAAAAGAAGATTGTCGGAGTGGGGGCAGCTGGTCTAGGACTGCTCCCCCCCCTACCCTAGACATACCACTAGAAAGAGGTTTTGGGAAGAGAGGGGTCTAGATTCAGTGCAGGGGTGGTGTTTGCATGACACAGTGCTGTGGTCGTACATAGAGAAAGAGGAGATATATATGGATATTTCCAGTATTGAACTGAAAGCAGGACAGCCAAAAAACATAGGATAATCTTGTTTGTGTTTCTTCTTCTGCCACCCATTCTTGTTCATTCACTGGTCTTTCAGTTAGAGCAAGCTGAATTTGTTTAGCACTTTGGTCCCCCCTCTCACTATAGGTTTTAGTGTTTCTTCCTTTAACTTCCATCAGCTTTCTGTCTTCTTTGAATCGCTTGTTCTAATGAGCTTTCGTGCTGCATGATTTTTGGGAAAGTTTCGCTTCTGTGTCATTCTGGCAAAAAAATCACTGTGAAATGCTGATGAACAGAGAGCACAGAGACAGTCAGGGGCATTGGGCTGTGGTGGGAAACCCGCTGGCAAGCTGCCTGGAGAAGGAAAGGAGAAAAGCTGGGGGCTACTGGAGTCAGCTGCTTCTCATGTGCCTTACCCCATGGTCCAAAAATGGCCAAACTCCCTTGAAGCAGATGGAGATACATGTAGGGCACATCTTTCTGCACCTGGCAGAGATGTTCAGCCCTACCCTCTGGCCTTCTGGGGGACTCTAGTCTAATTTAATCTTTCACCTTGAAATTCATGTTCTGCGTGCATTTAGGAGTCAACTTGGCTACCTTCCACGTTGTATACGGAGGCTTTTATACACTTCTGGTATAGGAGGAGTCATTTAAAACTTTGAGCTGAAGCAAAGAATGTCCTGTCCATGAGAATTACAACCATCTCCCCTCCTTTTGGTGGCCAGGAGACATTGTCCAGCAAGAATGAGTCTTCCTCTGGACCCCCATGTTTTCTGCCAGTCCGCGCGTAAGAGGCATGATGCAAGCCTCCCATCAGTCCCTCTATATACAGCTTAGAGCTGCCTCTTGAGTAAGACCAGACATGACAGGAGCCAACTGCTGTGGGTGCCTGGGCATCCGACTCTTCCTTCCGGGCAAGCTCTAACAGCTGCATTTGCACGTCTGCACGGCAAAATGTCCAAAAGATGCATGTAACTTGCCAGGTTATTTTGGTATTTTTGGCATTTATAGGCTATTCTGTACATGCTCTGCTTCTTGTTTGAATGCTTGTGAGAAAGGAAAAGAGCCAAGGTGCTCTGAGACCAATAAACCAATTATCCAAATTAAGATGAATGCAACTGGGATAAATGCAGTTACAGAACGATGTCTCCAAGCATCTGGAGAGTCAATGCGAACACACCTCGGTGGGTTTGCCTGTGCCCCTTCAGAAGAAGGTGAAGATTGGCTTCAATGCCTTGAAAAAAGTTTCACATCCCCCGGGGCTTGATGTGAGAGGGTGTTGGAGCAGCATTTCCGTGCTCCCCACTGCAGCTTGGTGGGAGGGAAGGTCCATACATAGCTGGAGATGGAAACATCTCCTCCAGAGCAATGTCCCTTCCAACGCCTACCTCTAGGAGCAGGACTCATGGACAAGAGAAGCGATGGGGCTCTTCTGTCCACATGGCTGCTATCAAAGAATCTGCAGGGAGGATGATGTGTTGACAGATCAAAAAGGACTTCAATCAGCCTCATTGGCAGTTTGACACGTTGTAAACGTCATTCATCCTTTGAAAAAGCAGTGTAAAAGCTGAGCTTCTTGCCTGTCTCTTTCGCTTGGCCTTTCATTCAGGATCCTCTTGTGACATAAGGACTCCATAGCTCTGGAATGACCCAGAATGGCCCAAACTGGCCCCCAATTCCATGTTTTCTTTTAATTTATAATTATAATTTTTTTGGTGCCATAAATAGCATTTATTCCAAAAAAAGGAGCGGCTCAGAGGACAATTAATTGTTCTCCTGCTTCCTTTTAATCCAGGTCTCCTGGTAGGCATCCCACTCGCTATCCCATAAATAAATAGGAGTTAAAATCTCATCACAGTCTGGCTGTGCTGGGAACCAGCCCATGGGCTATGTTATACTCAAGGTGGAATTGCTATAAGAAGCTGGTAATTTACCATTACTAGCCTAATGAAATATTTAATCAGATTAATCAACGTAACTTCATTAGCCAGCGTGCTTCTCAGGCTGAGATCGGGTGCCATGGCTTCCTCATCCTTTTGTAATGGGCTTTGGAAAACTTGATTTATTTATCTCCAGCTTCTCCCCTCTTATATCTGAGTTGCTACAGCTGGACGGCAAAATCTGTCGCTCATTGATCAGCTCCAGGGGAAAGCATTTTCAAGAGCTGGCTGGAGAGGAACCGGTGTGTGATTAGACTGTAATCAAGGGTGCTTCATTTTTTTTTTTCCTTTAGAAAGTCCTAGATTGGTTGCTGTAACGAGCCCTGGCTGTGAGAGCTGTCTGCTGAGCGCCCCAGCGTGTCCTCTCCACCCTGCCAGTCTCAGAGGGACAAGGCTGGGTAAGGTCAGCGAGGGTCGGGGATGGATGCAAGAGGACACCCTTCTTTTCTCATCAACCTTTGTCAGCTTTCAGACCTTTCTTAAAGCAAAACATGCTCTGTGAGGGACTTGGGTGTTTCTAGTCTGGAGAAGAGAAGGCTGAGGGGGGATCTGATCAACACCTATAAATACTTCAAAGGAGGGTGTCAGGAGGATGGGGCCAGGCTTTTTTCAGTGGTGCCCAGGGACAGGACAAGAGGAAATGGGCACAAACCTGAATATAAACAGTTCCACCCAAACATGAGGAGGAACTTGTTTCCTGTGAGGGTGGCAGAGCCCTGGCAGAGGCTGCCCAGGGAGGTGGTGGAGTCTCCTTCTTTGGAGACATTCAAACCCCACCTGGACACGTTCCTGTGGGACCTGCTCTGGGTTGGACCTGCTTTGGCAAGGGGTTGGACTGAGTAATCTCCAGAGGTCCCTTCCAACCCCAAATCATTCTGTGACTCTGTGTGAGAGCCACCAGGCAATCTGCTGGTGCCTGCCCAGGCTGGTGGTCCCCAGTATTGAGCTTGGCCATGTTCCCAGCCAGGCACATTGCTGCCCCTGGGGCTCTGTAGAACGTGTGGGTATGAATGAAACACAGAGGAGTGGAGAGAGAGGCATTTTTTGCTGATTTCTTTTTAAAAGCAAAGCTCAAATCCACATAAAAGTATTAATTTTTTAATTTTTCCCACCCCGTGCCTTGAAGCAGTGCTGGTGGTGTCCTGGAACAGCCAGAATGGGAACATGCAGTGCTTCTGTCCAGGGCAAATGCCCAGCGTGGTAAGGTGTACTGCTTCTCTGCAGGGCCAGAGTAAACAACAAATTAATTGGATGGAATGAAAGGGTGGTGGGCTGGCCATGCTCCTCCCCCCTTGCACATCCAACTGTCCATCCCTGGCTCTGGAGAGAGGGGACGTGGCTGGAAATGGTGCCTGGTTCCTTCATCTCTGTCCACCTCTTTTTGCCCGCTGCCACTTTTATAACTTCTGTAAGATTTCTTTTCATATGTTTATATTAGAACTTTAGTTAAACTAAGCCTTGGAGAGACAAGGCAATGCAGCCAGCACACCCGAGCCACTGTTTATCTGCAGCTGGGCTGCTTGTCTTGGCTTTTAGTTTTTGGGTTTGTTTTGTCTTGGTGTTTTTTTTTAATTAATTTATTACTATTTTTTTGCATTCCCCTGCAGTCTTCCTTGTGATGGGACAGGGTCTGTGTCTCTTGCTTCCACTCCTGCCAGCTCTGCGGGCACTCCCCACGTGCTGTTAGCAATGCCTTGTCCTCTATGTGCAGAATTGATTTCCTTGGTTAATTTTACTGCTGCGTGTCACGGAGAAGCATATGCAGTGTACAACTTCAGCTACCGCTTTCTTGGCAACTGGTAATTTGAAGTTTTACTACACGTTATACTGCAGATACAATGTTGTTGACTTCCTCTGGCTGATCTCAAATGTACTTAAATCATGGATGGATAAACATATTTTTCAAAGATAAGCCCAGAACAAATGAATTGGATTTATTTTTAATGCCGACTTGTTTCTAATGCCCAGTGACACATGAACAAATGATTACCATCAGTTGTCCTCTTTCTCTGTAGGCTATTGCTTTGGGCAGGATAATATCAGTGCATTTAGTATTATAAATCATCCCTCTGGCTTGATATTTCTTCTTTAAGGAAAAGGCTTAGATTCAGCCTCCAGAAAATAGATCGAACCTTCCTTATTGTCACGGTACCACTAAAGTCAACAGCAAAACTCACGTGATGTGGCCGACTCCAGGACATCAGGGCACGGATGTCTCTCCACCAGCTGACCTTGCCAGACCCTGGGTGAAGACAGGGAGGGGACACTGCTGGGTTTGAGTGGTCCCCAGGGCACCCAGCCTGCAGGAGTGTGTCCAGAGCCAGGCCCAGGGTTCAGGCATGGTCTATTTACTGTCGGGTGTAAAAGGTGTCCTGTCCTTCTGGGCATGTCCTGGGGCTGTATCTTTTTGCAGTTAGGGGACAGTGACCAGGCTCTAATGCCCTCCTCAATGTCTTTGGGCACCACAGCTTGGTACAGTGGCCTGATAATGTTTTCTGGTTTCCTTTTCCATTCCTTTCCTGGCTTTTTAAAATACTGCTTTGGCTTTTGTGATTTGTGCTAAGCACCGAGCTGCTATTTTCACAGAACTCTCTTATATCACGTAATATCTTCCAGCGAAAGTTGTTTCTTTGTAAAGGAAAGCATTTTGCTGGGCTCGCATGTGTAAGCCTTGAAAAGACCATTCCCTTGTGCCATCAGAAGTGGCAAAAAAAATGAGATTAAAGCATACCAAAAGCACAAAAAGACTCCCAAGGCTGCATCTCCATCTGCAAGTGGAAAATCAGTGTGCTCGAGGAGTGTGATCTATCGCTCAACTGGCCACGTTTTCCTAGGAAAATAAGAAATCCTCCCTGGAGGGAGGTGTATGCAGCTTCCTGCCATGCACCAGCAGCATCTCCCCTGCGATTTGGGTAATGTCGCCTTTGGAAAGAGGTGAAAAGACCCTGGTGTGACACCAGATACCGATGAGGTGGGATATAAAAGCACTAAAGCTCACTCATTCTCAGCTCTGAGGCTGCAGCACGTGAAAGGGGGATGCACTTCCCCATGGCTTGATGGAAGGAGAGGTGCTGGGTGTTTTCTCCCAGGGATGGCTGGATTCTGCCCTGGGAAATCTGACAGGGTCCGGGCACACTGCGCTATGGGAGTGAGAAAATTCAGCATTGGCAGCATCTCCTGAGGCTTTTGCAGCCACATCTAAGGTATCACACGCATTGTTTAGAGAAGTCTGTCTTCCTTAATTTTTTTCTTTCTCTTTTCCTTTCAGTGGAGCGCCTGTTTTTCGACATTTAGGCGCGTTGTGCCATATGTTGTTTTTCACGGTGTAATGATGTGAGGCACCTTAACGATGAAAGGCTGGCATCCTTCCCAAAAAGGTAAAGCAGCAGAAACTTCTTCTTGCTCGGTGACAAATCTCTGCAAACTCATCAGATGGGCTGACGCAGGGAGCTCGGCGTTAACGAGCAGCTTCGGCTCACGAGGAACGAGGCTGCCATGTGAAATGTTGCTCAGGTGCAACCTCTCCTGGAGCCGCGCCACAGAATTTGGCTATTTCATTGAAGAAGATGATGCTGGAGCAGCACGTGGCGCCCTGGGGAGCGAGGGCATCCTGGTCAGATCCCCCTCCTGCATCGAGGAAGGGGACTGAACAAAGAGACCCCCGCATCGGGCACTGGCGCAGGTCTGACCCCCTCATTCATACCCCTCCAATGGTGCCAGAGCCCGTTTGCTTTTCTATACATCATGGCAACACTATTATAGTGGATTTTTAAATATCCCTCAGAATATATGCTAGGGATCTAAGGAGCCATTAATAGACAGCATTTTAAATCTCTCCAGTATTGTTTATGGCAGCCTCTTGTGAATTTGCAATGAAACGATAACTCTGCTGAGGAAATCAATTATGCCAAGCAGTTTGTTACATCATTTTTCAGTGTATTAATTTTAATTTCAACAGAGAAAAAGACATGGTGAATGCATCTATCATTTTTGAACGAGGTGGTGTACAATGGCCTCTTGGGACTCCTCTAGTTCTGCAGTCACTGCTATCAATAACCAGGAAGGAGAAATTTTGGGTAATTTCCAAATAGGAGAAATCATTATAAATTGGAGTGAATGAAAGAATAAAATTGCCATAGGCCAGGTTTATTCTCCATGCTGGGGATACAGCACCCATTTGGCTTTAACTGAACAAATGAATGCAGATAACTAATTATATATTAATTAATAATTTTAATTAATTTTTATAGAGAGATTTTATATATTAACACACCTATTTCAACATCGGGGCAAGAGGTCTTCTGCTTCACTGCTGCTTTGTTCTTTGTAACCAGGAAACCCCTGCCCTTGTTTAGCTGTAGCATATCGCTGAGCATGGGCTTCGAGTTCATGGCAATATAAACTCTTTTTAAAGAAAAGTCACTTAAAATATACAGTTTACTTCAGAACCGTGGCTCTTCCATCTTGCATAGGGTAGCTGCTATGCTTGTCTCATGCTGGATGCCCCATCTATATATTATTTTGTGACCCTCTGTACCCTGTCTTCCAGAATGAGAAGGATAAAAGTGTTTTGTTGGGCTTTGAAGACTAGGATTGGCCTTAGACTAACCCCATGGTTCTCTCAGTGCTTTCTTACCTGGAGAAAGATATTATCCTTGTATTGGAACTTCTAATATGAAAACAGGGATTTTCTTGTGCTCCATTTTTTTTTATCTCTACGGTCATGACTTCCCTGTCTTTTGTTCCTCTGCTCTATCCCACACGTTTCTGTTAGTACTAAAATGAAAGAAGGGGAGAAAATGAAAGTTGAAATTTTACCTTGTTATTTAGAGTCTACTATTTTATTATGTGGAAAAGGAAGAATAAACGGTGACATTAATCTGAAAACCAGGAAAAAATGGGAACAAAATTGAAATATATTTATTAGCCTACTCTTTCTTGTTCCAGCTCTGCTTCTGGGTTGGGTTTTTTTTTGTGAAATTTCCCCAGTGCAAAAGGTCACCATGGGCAAGAGCTGCTGTGGGCCCGTGAGTCAGAGCGGCTGAAGTCGCTGACTGATGAAGGCCAGTTTCACCCATCTTCCATGTTACCCACCGAGCATGAGCTATAATGAGACAAGTAATTACATCGGAGTCTCTTGAGGGTCTGAAGAGAACCCCTGGGCATGCTGTCTTCCGTAAGGCTGGGATACCCTCTACGGTTTCTACTCAGTTCCCCAGTAAAAGTGTGAGATATCACAGTTAAAATTCAGTGGGTTTTACATGGGAAAGAAAACCAGGCGTGTATGTTCTGTGTGCTCACAACATGGTTTATTTCGTCTTTCCCTGCTTATCTGGGGTGGGCAGAGGGATCACAGAAGCATAGAATGGTTTGGGTGGGAAGGGACCTTAAAGCCCATCCAGTGCCACCCCCTGCCCTGGGAAGGGACACCTCCCACCACACCAGGTTGCTCAAAACCCTGTCCAACCTGGCCTTGAACACACCCAGCCAATTGAGGTAGGTTGTCCCCATGATTAATTATTCCTAATTATCGGAGAGTAGGTGCATTAATCATGCTTTGTGCTGCCTCCCTCGTTCCTCTGTACAGCAGTATCTGCAGCCAAGCAGAGCGTCGCTGGGGAGGAGGGACCTTGCTGTGGGACACCGGAGCAGTGTGAGATGGTGCCTGTAGTCTTCTCCCTGCTCCTGCTGCCTGAAATATCTCCTGGAACCAGAAGGAAAGGACAGACTGGTCCAGCATGGGATGACTGCATCGTGGTGAGGTGAAAAGGGAAACCAGGTACCCCACTTCTCATCAGCTGCATCCCCTGGGAACCGGGGCGGTGGGAGGAGCACGTGAGGCAAACTCCTTAAACATGGAACCCATTAAATGTGGGAACTCGAATGATCATGTCTTCTCAAGATGTTTCTGTATTACACAAATAAACCACGCATATTTAGCTAATATTATATATATGTACACATATGTGTATATATGTGCGTATATACCCACAGTAGATATGTGCATATACAGGCCATACAAATTTATAAAATCTTCAGCTTAATGGTCAGTAGTCTACTATTTTTTTTTTCTGCAATGAAAACATAACTGACTTTTGTGATGCTTGCACAGATCAAATGCAAAATGATTCAGGTTAATCAAAATTACAGCCGAATTTTAAGTGTTGCAGGAGGCTCTTATGGCACTGAATAACTGTGAAATAAAACGGCTGATGAAATTTCACTTAACAATGAACAGTGGTGCCCAGGAGAGAAAAATAACCTTCGTTGTACGTCTGCAATGATGGGCTCGGGCTAATATTATGGAGAAAAGTGATCTTTCCTGCATAGGAAAATAAACCATTTCCCCGTGAGCCAGCAGCACCGGCACTTCTGTAACAGCGGGGACAGTTCTGGTGACAACATCCCCAGGAGAAGCAAAACCTGGGTGGGGAAGGACAGCAGAGAGCCAAACTTGGCTGTGGGCTGAGCTTTGGACATGGACAGGGTGGTCCAATGGTTCCTTCTGTTGGAAAAGAGAACAAGGAGAGGGAAGCCAAGGCTGGTCTGAAATCCCTCTGGAGCAGCTCAGTGGGGAAGGACCCATCCGTGCTCATGGCTGGAGGCTGCAACAGCATCCAGGGCCACCACCAAGGAGCTGATGGACAGGGTATGGCAGGAAGCAATTATTTCCTCGTATGGTATTTCTCACGCTGCTGAGCTGTAACGCAGGCTCACCTGCATGGGTTGCTCTGTAGACCAACACTTTAAGGACAGTGAGGGAACGGACAAATTCCTGGGCAACCAATGTGGTGGTGACCATCATACCTGGAGGTCCAGGTACAGCCTCTGGCTCCCCAAATCATAGAATCATGGAATAGTTTGGGTTGGAAGGCACCTTAAAGATCATCTAGTTCCAACCCCCTGGCATGGAGGTTGGAAAATCTCTGCAGACCCCTGCCTGCTGGGGGTATGGATGTCATCCTGCTTTCCAGGACCTCCCCCTGCTGGGGGTATGGATGTCATCCTGCTTTCCAGGACCTCCCAAACCTCTGTTCTTATCCTCATCATTAATCATCTGCTGTTGATCCCTCCCCTACTGTTTTGGTAAGGGCCTGGGATTGTGGGGATGTTTCTGGAGGAGTTCTTGTTTGCCTGGGTTCTGTTTATTCAGACCCATGGAAGCCTCAAAAACTGGCGGTTGTTGTTTCTCCCGTGGAAATCATTGGTTCTTGGGTGTTTAACGGACAGATAAGGAAATGCATTAATTACAAAGTGTGAGGAAAGCTTGATAAAGGTTTGTTTGAGCTGTGTGACGTGGGGCACCCAGTTACACGTGTGTGCTGGTGGTGATGGTGAGCCACCTCCAGCTCATCTGTCCTTGTTCCTGCCCCCCATTGCAAAGGAAAACAACAGCTTTCTGCAGGTGTTAGTGATTAGTTTGTTGTCTGGGTGACATTTAAAGCTTTGTACTTTTTAACAAGAGATCCGTTTGGCAAACAGGTACATGAAGAACGAGTGTTGGGAAAATTCATGGCCACAAAATACAACTGCAAAGAGGCTTTATCACAGCGATGGCCCCAGCACTTTGTTGTTTGCCCATTAACTGTTCCCGTTGTTTGCAGATGTGTGAAGAGATGAAGTCCAGACTTATTGGCTTGCTGTAAACACCAGTCTCTTAAGAAACATCCAGTGTGCTTAATCACCAAGAGTTATTTAACTCCAGAAATTACCTGTTTAGAGTTGGGGGCAGACTCCCAATGAGCTGCACACTGCCTGTGGGCACAGCCTGATGGCAAAGTCACCATCAGCTTGCTCTGCTCCTCTCTGCTCAGCACAGCTTCTCCGGGGATTCAGGGCTCTTCTTACCACAAACAAGTAAGTGTTCCACCTATCTATTTATTCAAACATAATGTGTTTTTATGGCCTTTTATTTCTTAACTGTTGAAAACTCGCAGCAGATTTTTATGGTCTCAGATTTATATTGCACCAGTTTTGGGATAGTTTAGTCCCAGGGGGAAACACTTTAGTTGGAAATTCAGGTTTTTTATGCCACCATAAATTCTGTGGTGGCAGATGTAAGCCACAAGGGTGGGTATGGGTGAGGAACATGCCTGTGCCCAGTGAAGGGTAGGTGACTGCCCAGAAGCTGTGCTGACCTTTGGAACCCAGGCTCATTCCTTCGGGAACATGACTTGACCTCGGAGTGAAAAAAGATTATCAGCTGTAGGACCCAGGGCCTAGATTTCTTTTCAGTCATTTAAGATTAACTTGATCCATTCCAGTATCCTGTTGGTTTGAGGATCCAAACTAGCCTCTCTTGAGTGCTCTTTCTTTAAAGGTTTGCAACATCCCAATGAGACCAACCAATTTCTGTAGATTTATGGAGCTTTCAAATTGCTGAAGGCTCTGAGTGTCTGGAGACACCCTGGGACATGATCCTGCCTCCAACAGTCTTGCCTCCTCCTGCATGGAGCCTGTGGGCCACAGGCAGAGCACAGGGATGGGTTTTCCCCATGTCCCCCGCGTGTCTTTAGCCTGTCTTCCCTCTTCCTTCCCCTTAATAGCAATAACGGTAAAGCCGAGCAGCAGGAGACATAGTGCAATGCCCATAAAACCTGAGGGAGTGTTTTATGAGCCCTGACATTTGATGAATAACAGCCGCTGAAAAATTTATCCAATGGTTTATACTTTAGAGCTTTTTCTGTAGGAAGAGCAGTGAGAAGACGGAGGGGTGGGATGCAGTATTTTTGGTGGAAGCCGCTGTGGCTGCTTGCGAAAGCTGATGGGCTAATTGCAGCTGGCTTGGAAGAGAAGGAGTTTGGCTTTGGTATTGGTTAATCCCACTTAGAGGCAGCTCTGGAATATGTGGGAGACCTAGTCTTTCCTCCTCATGCCATAACAAAATACTCTACGCTGCCCTGTCCTCTCCTAAAAACTAACTCTATCAACAAGAAACTGTGAACTAATTATTAGGGGCTTTTCTAAGAGGGTGCTAAAGCCTGCATTTTTGGAGGTTAGTGTATATTTTCAGTCTCACCAGAAACACCTTCTCTGAATTCCACCCAAAATTATTTTCTTACCAATGAATGCGTCATCTTGTTTTCTGATAGTGCATCTCTGCCAGGAAACGTGTTGCTGAAGAAACAGTAATTATGCTGGGAAAACTTATTAGATAATGGAAAACTGCTACATTAGTAGTTTTGAGATTTAGGGAATCTGGGAGTAATTTGATGACCGTTGGTAGAGGAATGGTGTTCCACTCCTTGTCAGCTCCTTGCTTCACCCAACAATGCCCAAATTCCCACTGGCAGCAAGGGGAAGATGTGCCTGTGATGCCACCTTGGGGTGCTCACCTCTCCAATGTCCTCCCCAGGGAGTAGATTGGGGTGCAGGCTGACTCTGGCCACCGCTTGGTATGAAAGCATAAGTCTCAAGTCCACAAAGAGTTTTCTCAGGCTGCTAAAATTAGTAATTGTTTTTTTTAAAAAGCAAAGATATGGGTGACACAACAGAGTTCTCCTTGAACTGTGGCTGGTAGTGTTCAGGTTTGTTGCTAAATTCTTATTAAGCTTTTTGGTGGCACTTCTTTTTACTAGTATTTGCCTGAAAAACCATCCTTTGTGAAAGTTTCTTTTAAAATGTGCATTGCTTCACCCAGGTGCCTGGAACAGCGATGCTTCCAAGTACATATTTAGACAGCCTTTTGAATGGTATTATTTGCCTGAAAATAATATACAACATTGCATAAATAACGGGTGCTTATTTTGAAGCATATATTGTTATTTTCACAAACAGACAGCTGCTCTTATCCATTAAATAAATAAATATTTTTGACAGCCTGGGTGAAGGATGCTCGGTGCGTTTTTCTCACGCGCCGGGGAAAGGGCTGGAGTGGCCCCAGGACCATGGGGCTGTGGGAGGATTCAGGTGAGGTGACACAGGAGGTGACAGCAAGCACATTTAATTCATTTTCACAATATACAGCTACCACCTGACTGCGTGCAGGAACAAATTGCATGCTCGTGACTTCTTCCCAATACTTTCCTGTCATTATTGGTTAAGCGCATCTTGCTCAGTGCTTTGGGTGTTCATTTCTCAGTCTCTGGCTCTTCAGTGGGACCCGTCACACTGTCCTGCCTGCTGCTGGGCTGATGCTCGGGAGCTTATTCTGAACCTCACTGCAAAATTCAGGAATATTGAAGTAAAGGGAAAAAAAAAAAAAAAAAAACAGGAAAAGAAAAGCCATTGTGCTGGAGCAACACCTCCAACCCCTATTAGCCAGCAGAAGGCAGCCCCTGGTTGATTTGTTCAGGTGAGGTATCACCAGGTGAAAAAACTTTGATGTCTGGGCAGAGACGATGGAGAAAATGTTCCCAGGCTGCTTCGTGCATTAGTAATGTTGGGGCAGAGGTGAAATGAATGTGGCTTTTCGCTATATACCCTATCCGAGGTGCACATTTTGTTCTGCAGCAGCCTAATTCAAAGATTTTTTTCATGTATGCTTTCCGCTCTGGAAAAGGGAGGGGAAAATAAGCCAAGCAAAACTCTGCTTTTTTTTTTTTTTTTTTTTTTTCTGAGATAGTAGAGCAGGAGCCTGAGGGGGGCAGGAGGAGCATTTGCTGGGCTTAAAGGCTTGTTAAAGATTGTACCTGCATAGTTCTTTCCTTGCCGGTTTTTCAAAAGAGTCTTTCTTTTGTGATTGCATTTTACGCTCTCTCACCGCGCCCCTTCCCGCATCGTTAGCCCCAGTGGTGTCTGAACTGAGGTCCCCGGGTTTCCCCGGCTCAGAGACCTGTGACGAAGGGACAGAAAGCAGTTGTGCAGTGAAACGTGTAAAATAGATGGAAGGAAGGAGGCGCCGCGCGGTTATCGTCTGTGTTCCTACCGATGGGCCTCGCTGCAGCGAGATGCGGCTGAAGCTGAGACTATATTAGGATTTAAGATGCTTTGAAGTCTCCAGGGGTGAGGAGACCGTCCCCAGTAATATGAGGTAGAATAAAATATGATGCAGGAGCTTTGGCTTCAAAGTATAACTTGTCTTGCACTTTGATGAGCAGCTGGGAGGAAAATACCATTTAAAGGCAATTCCTTTCATAATTCCCCTCCACATTAGACATATTTAGACACCACAAAGAAATTCTTTGGTGTGAGGGTGGTGAGAGCCTGGCCCAGGTTGCCCAGAGAAGCCGTGGCTGCCCCATCCCTGGAGGGGTTCAAGGGCAGGTTGGAGGGGGCTTGGAGCAACCTGGTGTGGTGGGAGGTGTCCCTGCCCATGGCAGGGGGTTGGAACTCGATGACCTTTAAGGTCCCTTCCAACTCTAACCATTCTATGGTTCTATTTTTTCTTTTTCTTCCCTCTTGGTGGGCAAACAGCCGAGCCCATGGCAAGAAGGAAGGGTAAGCTCATTCTGCTTGGGGGGGATTGGACCCATCTCGGAGTAATGTCTGTGGGAGCGCAGAAGGTTAGTGCCCAAAAAATGGTGTGGAACAAAGGTGTTGAATTCAGGGAAAATAGTGTGTTCAGGAGCCAGACTCCTGTCCAGGCTGAGGCTCAACGAGTCACTGTTCAGGGGGGCCATACGTATAAACATTTGTTTGTGTACAAATTCCTCCGTTCCATGGGGTGAATTAGAGACACCGCGTCTTTAGCCAAAAAAAAAAAAGAATCTGTGTTAATGAAAATACATTACAGCTTTTCACACTTTTCTACGCATGGCAGTCAAAATAGGTTTTCTACTATCCTTGCCATTGTTTGCACAAGCATCGAGCAGCAACGAGCGAGGGGCTGGGGCTGGTGGCACCGACCCCTGTGTGTTATGCTCAGTGAGACGCGGTTGCCCAGAAGGGCAGAGCCTGAGCGTGGGTCTGATGAGCTGCTGGGGAAGGACTTTGCTGGTCATTGTGGAAGGAGAAGGGCACTTTTTTCCCCATGGTGTTTCCCTAAATAATTTACAATAAATAAATAAATAAATAATCTGCCCTATGGTCCAGTAAGCCAAATCCTAGCTAAATAAATAGAAATGGTGTGATTTGGAGGAAAGTTGTTACAGATGGTCCAGGTTTACATTCTAGAGGAGGGTCAGACTGTCTTTCCCACTGGTAACACCTCCCAGCTCTGAGGCCAGCCGCCATCCGTGCTGTACTGCCCTTCCTGGCACGTCCCTGGTTCCAAGCAGAGAATAAGGCTGGTAACTCCACCGATCCCAGGGCTCCTCAGCACGCTCACCCTCTCCTGCTAGTATGTTTCATGCAAACACTCGTTACTTGCAAATAAATTTTTTATTAATCCCATCTTCTGTACATAATAATTTTGAGTCTGGTACTGTATTGTATGTTTTATTGATGCCCAGACCAGCAGGATCTACCTCCTTTTCCTTGCTTGCCCAGACAAACCATTTGCCAGGGGAAGGTCTCCCTTTGGGGCGGCACTGCCACGGACCCCAAGCTCCATCTGCCCCCGTGTCAGCAACCACACATCCAGCAGGGAAATCCAGAGCCTTTCCCCAGGCAGGAGGTGGTGAGCAGCTCTGTAATGATGTTTCTTGTCCTTTTTCCAGTCCCTAAAGTCTTGTTTCCAATTGATTCCCTTAGTTTGTCAATGTGCCTTCTGAAATTGCAGATTTTCCTTGTTAATGGGATTCTCTGAGGCGTTGGTTGCTCTGACACCACTGCAGAGACTCCTCCTGGGGCCCAGCCCTGACCCTGGGAGCTGGGACCAGTCTCCAGCAGCAACAGGCTCCTCATTAAAAGGTTTTTATAACCCTTCCACAGCAAAATCCATACCCAGGTTGATTCTGCCTTATCCACTACTCTTTATACCAACTACTCTTTATAGTTTCCCCATAGACATCAGCCTTGTTCATTCCCAATTCTGCCCCGGCCCCTGTCCTTCTGCTTGGCCTTTGCAGAGCAGAGTGTCTTCCTTGAACCCATTGCCACCTTGGGCCCATCTTCACCAGGCTTGGCTAAAGCATTTTTCCAGTGATTGGCAAATTTCTCGTAATACTGACTTGATGTGCTCTCTAGGTCATGACTCCCATGAATGATTTCTCCTAATTATGGTGTCTGTAACTCTCTGCCAAGGTAACACAAACATCTCCTTTGTGCTTTCCACCCTGTGATTTGGGTTGCAAAGATGCAAACCCAGCCATAGCACCATGTCTCTCTTGTTTTACTTCATCTACAGTTGCAATTGTCACCTGACATCTTTGTCACGAATCCAAGCATTTTTCTTGTTTTTGTGCGTTACACTCAAAGAAATAGGAAAGACACGCTAATTACTTCAATTTGCTCATATTAATGAGATCTTTGTGCATTCACCCCTCTGGAGCTGCCCAAGCCCTAGTGTCCCGGTCTTCCTCTGCCCCTATCCATCCTTTGTTCCATCCGTCCATGTTCTGCGCTGTCCATCCTCCTCTGTCCCCATTCTCCTCTGCCCCATCCATCCATCCATCCATCCATCCATCCATCCATCCATCCATCCATCTCTGTCCCCATTCTCCTCTGCCCCATCCATCCATCCGTCCATCCATCCATCTCTGTCCCCATTCTCCTCTGCCCCATCCATCCATCCATCCATCCATCCATCCATCCATCCATCCACCTCTGCCCCATCCTCCTTTGCACATACCCCCCCCCCTTGCCTGTTCCCCCCGAGACAACGGAGTGTTTTAAGAGGGAAAGGTCTAATGATACTAAAACTCCACTCAGAAGAGGAGTAGAGTCTTGCAGAAATGCAGCCAAAGCTGTAGCAGGAATGGTTTACGTTCGCACAGACCTTCTGGTGATTGGGTTGAGGAATTGCACCTCCATCCTGCTTGCCCACTCCCGTGTCCCCTGTGAGCCACCCCAGTGCCTGCAGGGGGTCCCTGGGGACTGAGTCCAATTAGGCAACAGACACAGGCTGCTTTAAGGACCCCATAAAAATCCTGCTGCCAGCAAAGGGCAGAAGCGGTACAAGTTGGCTAATGGATTATTTAAATTGGGAGAAGTCAAAAACACCTCCCTGGGCTGGGAGGAGAGCAGACATCACACTGCAGCCATCGCTGTGAAAAATAAAGGCTATTTTTTGGGGGGGGGAGTGTGAATTACAAGGAGCAATAAATGCGGTCTGCTGCATAATCGTTTATTCACTTTAGCAGACGTTTAGGTATCTATTTATATAATATAAAACCTTAGGTGGTGTGAGTTTTAACTCAGCTTGAAAGTAATTCACATTCTCAGTGCCGCGATGCAAATAACTTGTCCAATTTTTTTCCATGGTGCTTCCCCCCCAAAAAAAAAAAGGAGAGCCTGCAGCAGGAAGACCACGGAGAGGGGTCATCAGTGAACCTGGGGGCAGACGGGGCCGAGACCCACAGCCCTGGAGCAAAATGCCTCAGAAAGGAAGGGGCTGGAGTTGAAGATGTGTCCACTGGCACTTGGCTCAGAAGTACTGGTCCAGGCTGCCGCCAGCTCAAGCTGGATCCCTGCCTGTTTGGAGAAACAAGGATAAGACAGTCCCTGTTTGGGTCGTGCGAAATCCATGTGTTGTAATGTGGCTACTCAGTGTGGGGGTTGGCAAATGACCCGTCTCCAGTGGCCACCACCTGGGACCCCTGGGCATCCTGCTGGGGGCCAGGATGTGTCCTGAGCATCCGCTGAGTGTGGTCCTGCGCCAGGAATGTGTGCCAGGGAGCTGTCACAAGCTCTATATACGTGTGTGTATCTCTGAATATATGGATTTTATCTATAGGTATAGCTCATCTATAGCTAATCTCTATCTATGTCTATATTTGTATCTACGTAGACTATGTGGATATAAATTAGACATGATACTCCTTTAAAGGTATGTATTTTATCTATATTTAATCTGTATCTATAGATTAGATATAGCTATCTGTGTATGTATAGGTTAGCTACAGATAGAGATATCTAACTTGTCTTGGTTTGAGGCAGAATTTATTTTTTTTCCAGTAATTTTACTTTTCAGCTAAGCCTCTCCTCTCTATCCTAATTAAGGGCATATTTTTCAGATAGTCTCCACTTCCCGAGTGATAAGCCCTGATGTTTACAGTGAGTACCAAGGGATGGGATGCAGAGGGGTTCTCACTTACTGCTGTGACAGCCGAGGCCACTTCGTTATTTTACTTCTGTCAATTTTTTAAAAATGGTGCTTTCTGAATGGAATGAATATGGAATGAATACAAGTCTGGTTTTGTTTTTCTTTTTGTTTGTTTGTTTTTTTTTTTCAGGAGAAAACAACATATTTTCAGCAATATAAATATATATTTATTATAGATAACCTAAAACTAAGTCTGCATTATTTTTATATATGTATGATTGTATATATTATACAAATCACAACTTATATATAAATGTATAGTCATATATTAATAATGGGTTTCCATTAATATGTGTATCATGTATTATATATTTTGTATATTTCTATATAGTGTATTTGTATTTTTATAGATATATTTTATTTCTATATTATATATAAAAAGACATAAATATAAAAATATGTTTATATATCTTTATATATATAAAGATATATTAATATATTTCTATTTCTTGGTAAGAGGTAGCATATGTATATGGAAAAAGAGTCTTATATTAGAGTAAACATTTTCAAAAAAAAAATATATATTTTTTTTCAAGAAAAAGTATATGTAGTATAGATGTAAAATAACACATATAATACTCATGGTGTTGTTTATGTATATTGTTTGCATACATCATTTATATGTACATTATATAATACTATTACATAAGATGTACACTATTTATTTTATAGCATTTTATAGATGTTATTTATCTATAGATTTTTATTGTTATATAAAGGTTTAAGGCCGTGTGAGTGGCGGGAGCTGGTTTTCTCGGGGGATGCTCTGGTCCCTGGGCTGGGCTGGGGGACACAGTGCTGGGGACTGACCCGAGCCATCCCTTAGTGGGGATAAAACCCTTAACCCCCAAGCCAGCCACTCCCTTGAGCCTTTCAAATCCCTTGCAGTTTTTAAACAGGTTTCTGAACTTCCTCTTCCCCTGCCACTCCCCAAACGGGAGGAGATCTGGGGGCTTTGACGGTGACTAAGAGTCAATGTGTCTTGGTGAGTGTGAGTGTCCCCCGCGGGCTGGGGCCAGGCTCCCGGAGCTGGAAGAAAACCCAGGGTGCCGTTAGTTTCCTCCCTGTCCCTTGTTATCCTTTCCCCACGGGTTCCTGACCCTTTCTCTTGGACCGAGTTGAACTGCGTGAGTAAAATTAACCGAGCATTCAAATAAAGAATGATAATAGCAGGGAGCAGAGGAGGCAAAGAAAGGGCTTTCAGATCCGCTGCAAAAAAAACAGATATCAAGAGCATAATGAGCAGCATATCAAACCATTAACTTTTTTAATGTAAAAGCTGCATAATGTTGGAAAACCATGGAAACAACACTAGAGGAGATCACCAGTTTTAAACATTTGCAGCAAAGAAAAGGGGAGGGCAGCACTATGTGCTTGTTGGTATTTCTTCAAATAATAACTAATTTTGGTAAACGTCATTGGAAACTGGATGGATTTGGGATTAAGATGAGCGCTATTCAGAGGAGGCCAGCTGGAGATGTCCCCTGAGGATGCTGAGACCCTACAGGATGTTGAGCCCTGTGGGATGCTGAGACCCTGGGATGTTGCTGAGCCCACAGGATGCTGAGACCCTGGGATGCTGAGCCCTGTGAGATGCTGAGCCCACAGGATGCTGAGCCCTGTGAGATGCTGAGACCCTGGGATGCTGAGCCCATCGAATGCTGAGCCCTGTGGCCAGCACAGGGGTCCCCTCCCCAGGCTGTGACGCTGCCACCTCCTCCCGAGCATGAGTTCAAGCCGTGATGCAGCACTTTGATGGTGGGGATTAAAGCCTGCTGTCAGGCTCACCAGCCCCGGGTTTACATCCATACACCAGAGAGAGGGGCTGCTCACATTACACACAACAGTGGAACATAAATATTGATGTGCATCTATCAAAGAGAAAAAGAGCCAGTGAATTGAAACTCTTTTTGAGACAAACAGCTATTTCTCTTGCTGAATGGCATCGAAAGACCAAGCCCCAAAGCTTCAAAATATTGATGGCATTATTAAAATAGGACCTTTAGTTTTGCATTAAGATCATTTTAACATTGGAATTTGGGCATTTAATTATGCATGAGCCCCAGCCTCAGTGCTCTGTTGAAATTAGTTTGCAGTTTCCATTTATACTTCTACACTTAACGTGCAATTTAGCCTCTCATAGTGAAGGGCTAAATGCTGCTAAATGCCTGTTTCTGGTTAGCTGCAGTAATCCCTTTAAAACAACCGTGTGGGCACGGTACTCACAAAGAAGCGTGGAAGGTTATGAAGAACACGGGGAAGGGAATTGGGGAAGTTGATCCCAATGAGGGCTGTGGTGAAGGGCACAATCTGAATGCTCTCCCATATAAATCCTGCGATATATTCCCTGGGCTGGACAAACACCCTCTGGTTTTGCTCCTGCTGTGCAGTGTTAATACAGCAGATCACAGAATCATAGATTGGTTTGGGCTGGAAGGGACCTTAAAGACCATCCAGTTCCAAACCCCCTGCCCTGGGCAGGGACACCTCCCACCACACCAGGTTGCTCCAAGCCCCCTCCAACCTGCCCTTGAACCCCTCCAGGGATGGGGCGGCCACAGCTTCTCTGTGTCTGCTTCTCTGGTGTCTCACCAGAGCAGAGCAGAGGGGTGGAATCACTTCCCTCAACCTGCTGGCCATGCTCGATGCACCTCTCAGGCGCTCCCTGTCCCCACTGTCGGTGGCAATGGGACCAGCCACACTGCCGGGTGTCATCCTGCACACGTGGGGTGCTGGTGAGACCCCTCTGCTGGGGATGAGCATCACTGTCTGGACTTGGTCTCTCTGTGCCCCCACCCGGAGCTGCTGAGTCCACACTTCACCATTTCCACCCAGTTCAGACAGTTCCTGAGGTGCAGAGTAAGCACTCGGGCAGGTTCCCGCAGCACAGAGAAGAAAGCAAAGCAAACCTCCACCTCATAAATAAAGATGTTTTAATTAGAGAAGTGTTGGTTTTCCTCTCCCTGAAATACAACACACAATCTTTTTAAGAATTGGAATGAATCAAAACGGTATTTTTCCACGTTGCATCCTGGTGCAGTAACAGCGTCCCAGAACTCTGGAGCCAGGAGGACACAGGACGGGGGCTGAGGAGCCCTGGCAGGGGCTGCCCACCAGCCCTAGGCAGCAGTGCAGAGGGGGGAGCCCATGACCCAGCCTGGGTCCGGCTGGGAGAGCCCCCCCCGGGTGCTGCCCCCCTGTCCCTCGCTCCAGGGCAGCGGCAGAGCTGAGCGTCCCTTTCTGCTGCAGGTTTTTCCTCTTTCTAATCCATACTGAGTCTCTGGCAGAAGACCAAGGGTACCTTTTGTGCCTTTCTTCTCCTACATATTTGGGTAGGAATCTTTAAGTATTGATTCCAGAAGTGTATTTCCTAGGGAACTGGAAGAGTCCTCCCCAGCAGAAGTGCCTGGGGAATGAAATCTCTGTTCATAAAAATGTATTTGTTGAAAGAGAAATTAAATCTGAACTAAATCCAGTTGTTTTAGACAGGAGAAGAGAGAGCAGCTTAGCTTGGAGAAAAAGGAAAGCAAACTGCATGAAACAGAAAAATCAACATTAAAATCAATCTACTCTCCATACGATGTTTGCTCGTAACGCCAGAAGTGTGTCTGTAAAAATAACACCTCCATCGATGTGAGTCAGGAGTCCCCGGAGGAACAGGCAGAGCTCAGGACCAAGAGGAGGCGCGGGGGCACAGATCCCTCATATCACAGAATCACAGAATCTTCAGGGTTGGAAGGGACCTTTGAGATCATCAAGTCCAACCACGGAAAAAAAAATCCCAACAAACAAAATCACACCCCACACCCACCCACAAACACACACAACCCAACCATCTCGGGCACTAGAGCATGCCCTGAAGTGCCACAGCTACAGATTCTTAATTACCTCCAGGGGTGGTGACTCCACCACCTCCCTGGGCAGGCTGTTCCTCTCCTCATAGGACTTATTCTCTAAAGAACAAGTCATATCGCAGTGGGTTTAATGGCCAAGACACTGCAAAACTGAAAATTACTGCAATGAAGATTTTCCCCCTGCACCAGTGCCCGTCTGTAACTCCTCCTCAGCTTTCTGGCTGGCGCAGACCTCATGGTCCCTGTTTTTCAGACGGCCAGCGGCTGCAGGCACAAGCATGGACATGTGGTGTGGCAGCGGGACCACACAGTTTGCAGGGACATGAAATCAGCCGTCGGGGTCTGGGAAACCCCAGGGTTCACAGAAGGGCAGAGGGAGAGGAGGTGAGCCCCAAAACTCCCCACAGCCTCCACGCAGCGCTCCTGCCTCTCATGGAGGTGTCGGTGTGGGATCCTTTCCATACACAATGGTGGGGTAAATGTTTATTTACAGCACTCATACAACCAGAACCATCAGAGGAGGTCGTAATAAATCAGCAGTCCTCTACCCATGGAAAATTAAAGTTCTATAAGAGATAATGCACAATTTTAATTAACTTTTTTTTTGTATTTCGTGGTGCTTTAGCATTTCAGTGAGAAAAAATTTAAGTTGAGAATGCCAAGAGGGATATGGAGGAGGTCCTGCCTCGTTGGTGAGGTTGCTTTGGGATGATCCATGCAGAGAAGATGATCTCCCCCACCTTGTCTCCAGCACCAAGTAGGGACAAGGTGGAAGTTTGTCCCCTGCCAGCCCTCCAGCATCCATCCCTTCCCCGCAGGGAGCTGCACAGCCAGCCACCAGCACAGCCCTCCCGCACACCTCCTGCCCTTGGGGCTTCATCCCATAAAGGCAGGTATCACCACTATAAACCTGCAGCTTTAACTGGAACTTTTTCTTCTTGGCTGAACCTGCTTCCCCGAGCCTGCTTAGAAGATCTTGTCTGCCCTCTGCCTCCTGGCTGCAACCCCCAGCATCTGACTGCGAGTCCCCCTGTGCCACCACCATCTGTTAGACCTTCACTTGACCTCGCCAGTCCTCTCCACCCTGCCTTTTTTCAAGGTAACAAGGTAAACTTTGATTTTAAAGTATTCAAACATCTCCTTGATTGATTTTTATTTCTTTTTTTGTTAAGTATCTCTTACACCTGTGGCATTTTTGGAATAATTACATTTATGGTATTTTAACAAATAGTTGCAAATTAAAGGAGCTCATGCTGGAGTCGGAGCAGATGGGCTGAATAAATTTATTGATTTGGGAAGAACACCAAGAGAAATAACCTCCCTTTTTAGGGCAGGGAAGAAGAGAAAGGACAAGTAAAATTAATAGAATAGTTCAGTCATCTTTAGAAAAGAAATAGCCTGAACTCAGTAGTGGCTGATGGGCTGGCAGCTGTGAGAAGAAAAGGATGAGAAGAAGCCAGGCAGGAGGTTACAGAGGCAATGTGTCACATACGGTGTATGCCTATGTGTGTACATATGCATGTGCCAACAGGCCCTAAGATGTACAACCCATGGAATGGTTTGGGTTGGAAGGGACCTTAAAGATCATCTAGTCCTACCCCCTGCCCTGGGCAGGGACACCTCCCACCACACCAGGTTGCTCCAAGCCCCCTCCAACCTGGCCTTGAAGCCCTCCAGGGATGGGGCAGCCACAGCTTCTCTGGGCAAAGGAAAACAAACTGACCTGCCCCAAACCTGGGCTGCAAACCCTGAGGAGCCCAATCAGCCCAGCAGCTGGGGTGGGAGCATTCCTCCCTGTGCTTCATCCAGCTGTGCCCCGTTGCTGGGGCTATTTACCTTCCCCTGGGGCTTTGAGCAGGGAGGGAACATCATGACCATCACCACTCTTGCAGCAGGGTTCTTTCCTCCAGCTCTGTCTGTGGATGGAAGCACAGTTAGAGCCCATGAAGGTGTTCTGTGATGGACAACCTTGAGGACCCTGCTCCTGTGGGGCAGCCCTGGCTTCCACATCCCTGGTGATGCAGGTAAGTTCTGGTGGTGGTGGCTCTGTGCTCTTCCAGGAGCAAGATGCTCTTGCTTTATATTTTGAAACATCACAGCTTTAAGTCTTCCCCTTGACAGCTTCTGCCTGATCAGTGGTTTTTAGACTAGAGCTGAGAGAATTTTTTTGTTTGCTTGTTTTATATTTGCTCCTCTGTTGCTTTTGTTTTTCTGCTCAGGCAGCATTTCACCTTCTCAATGTTTTCCCATTTCCAGACAGCAGTAATATCCATAACATCACCCAAAACTTAGTGAAAACGAATGGTGTGTAATAAGGAGCATACTGCCTGCTCAGCCTCTCCCAGGAATGCTGGGGGATGAGGCGTTTTGGAAGCTTGTGTGTTCCTCCCCTGTTTGCCCAGATAACGGCTGCTGGGGGGAGGACAGCCCACCTGGGAGGAAAATGGCAGTTTTCCATGTTTTCCTTTTGCTTGTAGGCTGGGGTACACAATTGCCATCGGGGGCTTCTTTTTTTCGTATGGACTGGTGAAGCTCCAAAGCATCCATTAAGTGCAATTACTTCTGTGAAAGTTAACCCTTCCAGTTCCACGTGCACGGGGTCGGGGCGGTGTGTGTGTGCCACCAGGTGACTCTGAAGGGACATCTCGCCGTTAGTCCCTTTTAGAGGTAAGGGTCTATGGGCTATTTCCTGGCCCGAGGATCAAAGGTTTTCTGTGGAGAAATCGATGTGTTTGGCCTCTCTTTCTGTCCTTGGTCGCTCTGGTCCTTTTCGTCTCGAAATGCTTCCCCTGGACAGACAGAACCAGCCCCTCCTGCAGCTTCGCGGGGGCTGCCCGAGAACAGCCCCCCTCCCAGGTCTCTCCGGCATTCATTAGACAGAACTGTAGACATTAAATCAGCAGAATTACTGCAAGGCTCCAGCCAAACTAGTGGCTAGATCTATGCATTAATTTTCAAGTTCATTAGGGAACTGCTTAAGTCTGGAACAGATGAGGTTAGACAAGGAATGAAAAAACACAGTGTAGGTATCATGAAAAATATCTTTTAAATGCTGCTATTAAAGAATTTTTTTAAGGGTTTAGTGGCAGACTGCCAATGGGTATAAATGGATTTATATTTTTTTTTTTTTAAAAAAGGTACAAAACAGGATAAGAATTTGGATTGAGCATGCTTAATCTTTCCATTATGCACTCAGAAAGAAAACAGGATGGTTCTTTCTGTAAGCTACAAGTGAATACAGTATGGGGATTGCTCATGGTGTTGTCTGATACATTCAATTAAAATAGATTTCTAAACTCAGTGGACTGGTTATAGAAACATACCAGTACATACTGTGATGGGGCTGGGCTGCAGGGGGGCGATACATGAATGCACAAAGAGAAGGACATGTCCATATGGAGAATGTGTCAGAGGCATTTTTTTTTTTTTTTGGAAGGTGAAAACTGTTTTTTTTACACAATGTTTGTGAAACTAAAGCACTGCAGTCACATAACACTTCAGAAGATGAAATGCCTTCTGTATATAATGTTTTCCGAGAATGAGGTAGTTCAGATGTATCCCTGAGTTTTGAGGACAAGTTAGCTGCCTTGCCAACTGGAGTGGGGGTTTTTTTTAAATTTACTGTTGTCTTTTTTTTTTTTTTTTTTTTTTTTTCAATTCCCATATTAGCTTTGCAGATCAGGAAGAGCCACTGTACTTGGGAGCTTGATCTCCTGCAGAACCTTCAACACTTGCTGCTCTTTGGGTAGAGGTCTGCTTTGAATGACTCAGTGATTTATATCAAGAGTTTGACGTGTAGCTATGTGATGCTGTCCCTGTCCCCACTGGTGAAGAGCAGTGTGGTGTGCTGAGGCACCCTCCTGGGGATGGAGACCTTGGCACCAGCCTGTAGATACTTGTGCTCTAAGAGTGGAAGAGAGAAGGTCTACCTGCTGCTTTCCCCTCTATGAAGCTTAACCCAGGTGCATTCTGTTCACTGGGCTGCTCCAGCCTTTCCTGGACAAAAACTTTCTAAGTTCCCATAAATCCATATCATACATTCAGTATTAACCCAGTGATGTGCCAATGCAGCTGTGATCAATCTATGATGGATAGAAAGTCACTCGGCTTCTGATGGCCACTTCAGTACTGGTAATATCCATGGCAATATCCATGACGGGACTCTGGTTATACAAATATAAAAGAAACCTCAACCTTCTGAGCCCTTCTAACACATTTTTGTATGTTCCAGAATGTTTATGTTTATACATCGCTAGTCCCAGAAGACAAATTTATATGTTACTCTTTTTATTTTTTTTTTTTTTTTTTAAGTTTTGTTTCCTGAAAACTCTTTGAGGGTGGAAACAGAAATCACGAGTAGAATAAAAAGAGCACTTGGGAAATAGCGACTGGGTTGCAGTGCAGCTCCTGCAGGAAGGAGCACTGCAGCACTTACACCGGGGTGACCGAGGTGACGTTGTTCAAGATCTGTTTTGCTCCTCTGAAATGTCGAGAGGGCTGAGTGCTTTCCCACGCCTTCACAACACTTGTATTTCCCTAGTTCTGGGACAAATGCGTAATGTCAGATTTAATCTGAGATAAATAATAGTTCCCCAGGGCAAGTGGGAAGATATCTCGCTGTATAGTTGCCTGAAAAGGTTATGTGGGGCAGGAAATCTCTAAAACTGAATTTAAAAGCCTTCAGGCCACCTCCTGGTGACCCCTGAGGTGTTCACAGCTCTATATGAGAAACGCAGCAAGTGCTGGCACAGAGGTATGGGCTCTGCCACTCCGTGTCCAGCTGAAAATAGAAGACAGTAGACTGCCCTCCCTTTTGCCCCCGTATCATGTGGAATAAACGGGCCTGAATTAGATGGACTATTGCTGCGTGCTCCCCCCCGGCTCAACTCCCTGCACAGAAAATTTGACACAGCAACGAGATAAAAAAAGAAAAGAAAAAAATAAATACCCTCACTGTATGCACTGCAGTGGAGTGCAAATCTCCTTCTTCTGTAAGAAAAAGACCTGTTTGGAAGGAGACTTATTCCAACAATAAGTCAATTCAATAATAATTCAATAATTCCAATAAAATCCAATTATTCCTTCTTTGTCCAGCCCTGGGCTGTCCCAGTGCTCTCCCTTGTTCTTGCTGTTGCCCAGTGGGACTTTTCCTCATGGTCCCACGATCAAACATCTGAGACTCATGGGTCTCAGCAGAAAAAAAATCCCCAAACCACTCCTCGGTTACAGAGAGATTTACTGAGGCTTTGTGCTAGAAACGGCAAATGAAACATTGCCATTTATTGGTGAGTGGGAGGAAAAGCGTCACTGTTCCTGGGTCACTTCTGCTTAGACTACAGCAATCTTTCACACGAAGATATTCTTGGAAAATACGTTTCACTTCAAGAAGCATTTTTTCCTCGTATATTGCTCATTAAGCTGTTCAAGAAAAATTAACAAATGAGGCTATTTGCCAGAAAAACTGTGCAGCTGGTGTTCTCGAATGCTAGTCTGTGCTGCTGGAGGACACCATATTGCTAACTGCTCGTAGACGGCTCTGGATGCCACCTCCTTCCCGGCAGCACGTGGGCTCTTGCTGAGCTTCTCCCCAACACTTCCCTTATTCTATTTTTTTCCTTCCCTTTTTTAGATCTGCTCATGGAGCTTATGCCTCCCTTCCTGATAATTGCATATAGAATTTTCCCTGCATCTGAGAGGAACATATGGTTCAGTATTCAAGGTACAATGACAGGAGCCCTCCTATAGGGAAGGGAACATCTGCTGGCTCCTATGGGCTGTCACCAACCCTACGGAGGCATCGCTGTTGGTGGCGTGTCAGAAAAAGTGGCAAATTTACGTCCTGGGGTAAGGGGCTCAATGTGGGACTTAATGGTTGTGTTTGTACCCGACAGTACTCTGCAGTGGGTGGTCATAACATCGGTATTTGGAGGGGAATGGAGCCCATTGATGGGAAAATGATGCTCCCAAGGGCTGGCCTGGAGTCTCACCAGGCTTGTCCTGACCTGGGAAGACCTGAATTCTTCCCCTGTGTCTATGGGGATCTCATGGGCAGCTACAGGTATGCTGTGAGGTTTCATGATGCCAAAAAAAAACACCCCAGGTAAAGTTTTCCCAATTTTTATGGGAAGGATCATACAACTGTATGAAATGACTTAGGAGGCCACTTCCCATCCTAAGTTCCTACCCCAAGCAAGGGCAGAGTTTCCATACCTTGCTGTGGGTGCCCCAGTCTGTCTCTGCCTCACCTCAGGAGGATGAGAAAAACAATTGGAGAAATAGAGATTTCTAGTAAATATGATATTCCAATCCCACCCCAAAAAAGAAATATTATGGGATTTATTAATAGAAGAATTCTCTGAGGATTTGAATATCATTAGGTGGCTCTGATACAGTTAATCTTAGCTTGCTGCATCTAATTTTGGAAACTAGACTGTAAAGAAAAAAATATACATAGGGATATGGAAGAATTATAAACTAGCAGTAATAATAGGAGCTTAGAAAATATTAGAGGTCGGGAATGGTCAGAATAATTTTTCTTGGTGAATTTCTGGTGTGGTGGCATGTATGTCATGCACCTGAGGAACCTCGTGGAGTTTTCTTCTTCAACAGTTTTTAGAGCATGTGGCCGTGCTTGCAGAAGGTGGCAGTAGGACATGCTGGGATGTCGCAGGCATTTGGCCAGGGGGTTGCTTCTGAATGATGGGAATTGGGGGGTTTATGACAGGCAGCAACAGCACAAAAACCAGAATTTCACTGTCAAAGGTTGAAGAGAAGATGGTGTTCAACAGTAAGGGTGAAAGGAGGAGGGGAGGGTGAAATCTTAAATTTTACTGATGTGGTCCGAAAACAAAGTGAAAATTTCAGAGTAATGAAGGAAAAAAAGTTTACTTTCTTTATGAAAGTTCTATTGAAAGCTCTTTTTTTTTTTTTTTCATCTTAGGTCTTCCTGGAGCTCCATTTTAAAGCTAGAAATCTTGAAAGATATATTAGTTTGAATTATTGTCCATCTAATAAAAGAGGAAATAGTCAGAATTAGTAAATGTTTTCAACAAAGCTGGAATGGATATATACATTTTACAAGCATGGATTTTTATGGAACTTACCTTAAACCATTGTAAAAGTTTATAGCATAGTAGTTATATGTACACTGATTTGCATTTTAGGCTGCATAAATTTTAATGATCTCCTTTGAACTTGATTTAAAGCCTTTGATATTGACAGTAAGATATCTACCATGTTTCCTCCTTTATGGCTTTCAAATAGGTTTTTTTGCCACCGCCTGTGGTTTGATGCAGCAAAGTGATTCTGCTGCCTGATTTGGAAGTTCGTTAATATTATCAAAGATTTGTGTGGGGATGGCAGAGATAATCCAAAGCCCATGCAGAAAAATCTACTTTTAAAAGGAATAATTAGCTTCAGCCCTTGCTCAGTTCAGAGTTTATCAGCAAGGTTGGGATGAATTGTTTTAAAGTCTATTTTTAAAAGGCTCGTAGTTTCATTATCAAAGCTCTGATGACCTCCAACAAATTAAACATCGCTCTGGTTCTCACCAGGGCTGCAGGGAGCTTTGATGGAGATGGAGAGGAATACACAGACCACAAAACTTACCAAAATTTGAGCTTTGAGGTGGTTTGGAGCAGTGAGGTTTCTGTTCTGTCCTATGTGTCACTTGAGTTCTTTGCCAGTGGACAGCTTAGAGTGCTTCCCCCCTGGCTGGATCTGGTGAAGGTGCATGGAGCTGGTCATGAGTTGTTTAACTGTGGGTCAAGAGATGTTAGATGGAGCTGAGGTGGATCTGCAGTGGAGGAGAGGCAGTCAAGGTGGGAGAAGAGTGTTTAGGGCTCCGTGGTGGGTGCTGAATGAAGTTAAGGGATGCTGGAGGACTAGGGCTGTACCAGCTTGTTGGGCACCATGTGGAGGGTCAGCTCTGCATCTCTGCCAGCCCAGGGTTGGATGTACTTGGACAAGGGGAACATAACCCCAATATTCAAAAAAGGGGAAAAAAGAAGACCCAGGGAGCCATAGGCCAGTCAGTCTCACCTCTGTGCCTGGCAACATCATGGAGCAGATCCTCCTGGAATCTCTGCTAAGGCACAGGGAAAATAAGGAGGTGATTGGAGACAGCCAGCATGGCTTCACCAAGAGCAAATCATGCCTGACAAATTTAGTGGCCTTTTATGATATTGCCACACATTTGGTGGACAAGGGCAGAGCAACAGATGTCGTCTACCTGGACTTGTGCAAACCATTTGACACTGTCCCACATGACATCCTGGTCTCAAAATTGGAAAGTCATGGATTTGATGGATGGAGCACTCAGTGGATAAGGAGCTGGCTGGCTGGTGCTGGCATGGCAGCGCTGGTCCTGGCTGGAAAACCCTCCCTACGTCCCTTGTAGTTGTACCAGTTCCAGGTTTTTTCATACCCGTTTTTGAACTCAGTAGCATGTCTTTCCTGGTTCAGCTTTTCCTTTTACCACTTTCTCCCTGGAAAGAAAGCGAAGGGCAGAGCTCAGGCTTTGTGACTTGGTGGCAGTGCACAGAAGGTCAGCGATGGGGCATTTATGGGTTTGATGTGGGGTCAGGACCAGAGCCAGGCTCTCTGGCTGCACACCCTTCAAAAGGGGACACCAAGTGTGGACGGATGTCCTGCTTCTCTCTCAAAGCCATGGGACAGTGCGTTGAAGCAAAACACTGTCATAAAGGGAAAGGCACGTGTTTGTCCATGGAATATGAGCCAGAAGGGACTGCTTCCCACATGCCCTTGCTCTGGGCTATATACGAGCAGAAGGCAAAACCTTTCAAGGCATTAGGAGCATTAGCACAAGCAGATGTAGCAAGACAGCTCCGTACCTCCTCTTCCCCACGGCCAGTTGTGAAATTAGTCCCTTGAGCGAGTCGTAACCAGATGTAGAAACATTTTCTTCTCCAATTGCAGCTATATTAGCAAGAAGAAAGTTTTAATTTATTTTTACGTCTCCTTTACTTTTCATCCTGGTGTAGCGTAGGAGCTGCTGCAAACGTTAACACTTGACACCTTTTTCCACCTCCTAAATTCAATGCAGGAAAGGCTGTGGCTCCCTCAGATGCCCCCGAGTGCTGGCTTTGGTCATGTGTGGTGTTAGGAGATGCCCGGCACCAATTCCTGCCATTCCCTGCAATCCACTGCTGGGAGACTGGAGTGGAGCATGGGAAGGGGGGTTCGGAGGGGCAGGGAGGGCTGTTCCATACACAGAGCTGGAATTCCAGGTTCCTCAGACCCATCACCTCTCGGCAGCACGTGGACAAAGGTGACCTCTGCACAAAGAGCACCCAAAAGGCTGTGGGTGTTGTTTTGAAGCTGCAGCCATCTCAGACTTTAATAGATTTCAAGAGACTGCATTGAGAACTTACATAGGTGAGGGCAGGAAAAATAATTATTTTTTTTTTTTCCAAAAGAACTCACCCATGGCAGTTTAACATGGAAAATTTCAAACCTGCCTGAGATTTTTATATGCCAAATATAGCGGACTGGACTATTATTCTTTTAAAAGGAAATTCAACTTGCAAAAGCTTCATCTTTAAATTGCTGTTCTACAGCCTTGTTCTAACGTCACCTACCTCCGTTATGAACAGGCTAAATCTGTGTAAAGGCATCAATTATATCTGGGATTGCCATCAACATGGGGACTCTCCTTTCTTTTTCCTCCCGGAGCTTTAGGTAGCATCTACGTGTCTCGACGCTCTCTTACATAAAACAGGACATTCAATAATGCAGTAACAATACACTATTATACTCAACTTTTTTAATATATTCCAAATATCTATCTTTCCCGACACAGTTCAATAGCATAAATAGGTATGAATATACATTAACCCTTGGTTGGCACCCCCCAAGAGGGAGAGGTTGGGGAAGACCAGGCAGAGAAGGGCTGTAGCAGAGGTTTGCTCAGCTGAGGGAGCTGATAGGCTCTGACCTGCTGGTTTTTAAGGCAAGATGTATTGACTCTGCTGCTGTTCTTTGAGCCCTTCCGTGACACAGAGCAGGGATTTACATGCCTTCAGCTGGCTGGAGGAAAAAAAGAGAATGTCTCTTAAGACTTAAATCTGGTTTCTGTTCAAAGGTTTTTAAGTATCAATGAGTCAGCCGGGCCTCTTGGTAAATAGTGTTGATGGTAATTATCTTGGTAATTGCAGTTGGATTGTACAGAACAGTTTCTTTCTTTGGCTGAGATGATTCCTACAGTAATGTTTCCCCTCCTGGAAAATTAGAAGAGGGATGGGGTAAGATGTCTCCCTTGTCCTTATTTCCCTTCCACCTGTGAAGCACGTAGCCCTGCGTGGCTTGGATGCCAAGTGACTGGTGTTTTCTGCTGCAGGGTCATCTACACTTTCCTCCTGAGTATGGATTGAACAAGAACTTTGGCTCTTTAACAAGCTTGGATGTGTGAACTCTTCGGAGACATTTTTTGCGTGGATTCCCACTTATCACTGCACCTGTCCCAAGAAAAAATATAAGACTTACTCCTTCAGGGCACTAGATCAACCCTTTTGACTGTTTCTGAGAGACCTGGCAATTCGGTCTCTTTTTTTATTAGGATTTAGGAGACGACACGCCCTTTTTACTAGAGCTGCTGGAAGCAGTTTTCCCTGCAATGTCCTGAGCTCTTCCATATGTTTTTCCAGGTGAAATGTGTCCAGCTCTCTCCTGGGAGTTGTTAAACCCCTGCTACTTTCCCAATGATGGGGCTACCACGTGGAGAGTTTCCTCAGAAAAAAATATCTCATGTTACCATGCAATTAACAACTGAATTTATCCATGTGAGAAATGATTTGGTTACTTTTATTCTTTTTTTTTTTTTTCTTGGGGGGTTGCGGGGGCAGCTGGTGGTTCAGGGCTGCTTCCTGATCTAGTTAGTGTTATCTGCAATACCAACAATTAAGAGAGGAAGTGTTTTTGCACATCACAATTAATTGCCGTCTTCATGTAATCTTTGGACTTAACAGGAAGGCTGCCCTTGTCAAAAGTCAATGCAAGCGCGGTTCTCGGCGGCTGAGGAGGTAACTGATGTATCGGTAATGAATTAAATTAATTTTCACAAAATGAGCTGATGGCAGGATTTCCATGAATTAGTGTGGCTTTGTGCTGGACCTGCTGTTACAGCGCATATGAACCGTTTCCTTGCCGCTGAGCTGAAAATGAGCGTTGGCAGACAACAAGAACCAGCTTTGTTGCAAGTACATCGCTAAATGCTGCATTAAAACAAGTTCCCAAAATGTCTAAGGAAACGGTTGATGAAAGTTGCTGATGAGTGATGCTTAATTAAACCACCGTGAGTGGTTTTTGACAGTATATTCAGACTCAAAACCCAGTTAACTGGCCCTGCTGAGTAGCTCTTCTGAAACCAATACAATTATTTGCATGAATAACAACAGCAGAAGTGTTTTCTCTATTTCCACAAAAAAAATAATAGAAATTTTAGGAAAATATTGATTTTTGTGATCATAGTTGACACAATCAATACTAAATTCAGCGTATAAAGATTTGATTTTTCTGTAATCATTTCTAAAAAAGTAAAATGGTGAAACATTGTTGGAAGGGGAGAGGTAATTGGGGGTCAGATGAAGTACTTAAGTTTTTTTTCAACTTCCATATTTTTTAAATCAGCTGGAGGTGAATCTGGGCTTTTTTGGTTCAGAGGAGCACTCCCAGCCCTGTTCCTGGAGGTTGGGGCACTGCGGGGTGAGTAACCCCCCAGGGCTGGAGCTGCTGTTTCTCAATGGACCCGTTTTTGGTCTGGGCTTGGAGCAGCAGCAAGAAATGGCCCATCGGTGTTTCAGAAACACTTTTCAAATACGTTGGCTAATGCAAGAGCAGCAATTAATTTTTTTTTAACGACTCCTAATATATAATTTTGTCTTTGTGCTTCACCTCAGTCGTTGCTTTTGAACAACCAGCCGTAGTGGTTCTGCTGTTATTGCAAGGGCAAGCGAGACCTGAATCTCTGCCCGTGCATCTCTCGGGAGCAATAGCATCAGGATAAATCCAGTAAACTCAGCTTTATTTAGGTCACTGACTGCTGGAGAAGGTTTTTAAATTAATATTACAAGCCTTAAGTTTTTTTTTCCTTCCCTAAAGAAGTGGGAGGCACTGAACAGACTCGTCGCTGCTCTGAACGAATGCAAATGGGAAGAGAAAAGGCCCTGGGGAGCCCAGCTCCTGGCAGAGCTACCTGGGCTTTAAAGCAGAAACTTGGATGCCTCAGGAATAATTGTAGCTCAGGCTTAATTTCGCTTGCTTTAGAAGAGGCAAAGGAGAATAGTGGTAATGATGAAGGATGTTTGGATTTGATACTTCAAGAATAAAATGTAAAAAAAAAAAAAAAATCGTTAGGGGAAAGTTATCATTAGGGATCCACAGAAAGTGTAATTAAAGCAAATTCCAGAAAAAAAAAAAAACAAGAGGACACAGTAAGGGTACAAAATGGACTGTTTGAGGAGAAGCAGCAATTAGCAAAGCAAAGGTGTGGTGGCACCAGCCAGTGGAGGGGATGTTCTTGTGGCTCTTCTTGCCTTGTCCTCCCACCATGTCCCCAGGTGCTGTCCCCACCATTTTGGCAGCCATGCTAACAGACAGTGATATCTCATGGGGCTTTTGCTCCCTGGGGTGGGAGCCAGAGCCCTTTGGCAGAGTGTAAGGTGTGTGGCACACAAATGTCCCTAAATAGGTTCATTTCCATGCGCATGGATGTGTCACCAGAGGCATGGGCTCAGGGAAGGGGCTCTGCAGGAACAGGACAAGAGGAAGCAGCCTCAGGATGCACCAGGGGAGGTTTAAGATGGATATGAGGAAAAATTTTGATGCCAAAAGGGTTGTCAAACATTGGCAGAGGCTGCCCAGAGCAGTGGTGGAGTCCCCATCCCTGGAGGGATTTAAAAGCCAGGCAGACGTGGTGCTGAGGGACATGGGTCAGTGGTGGGTCTGTCAGTGTTGCGTTGATGGTTGGACTTGAAGATCTGAAAGGTCCCTTCCAACCTCAACAGTTCTATGATTCTCTGCAGCAGCCGGGGCTGGAGGAGTGGGCGCTCTGCTCGAGGGCCAGGAGCCTCTTACCAAGCAAACCCAAAGCTGAGTCCTGCAGGAAGCCCTGGGCTCTGCAAAAGGGCTAAAGCAATCACTGAACAGCAATTCCTTCCTCGTCCTTTTTTCTCCTGAAGGCTGTAAAGAAGGCTTTTGCTTCCTCCTAAGACTTTCATTTGCTGCAGTGCAATATTCAAATGCTGCAGAGAGGCTGTGTGCTCACTCTGGAGGCTTTCTGCTGGTGACAATGCTGCTGCTGGGCTCAGGAGAAAGGACCACTCCAGGTGGGGAGCATGCTGCCACGCAGCCTTCTCGTGGGCAACAGTGGGGTATCATTAATGCCATAGTTGTTCCTGCTGTGGGTAGAAAACACTGTGCAAACTGGGGCAGCCAGGTCATGGAATGATGTAATGGTTCAGGTTAGAAGGAACCTTGAAGATCATCTTATTCAAACCTTCTGGACGCCTCCCACTAGACCAGGTTGCTCCAAGCTCAGAGGGTCTGGGGGCTGCCAAAGCTCTCCTCCATCTCTTTTCTACCGCTACCAGCCCATGTACTTTGGGCACGTCTCGGCTGGGCATTTGCTTGCAAATACTTTTATTTTCTCCTAACTTGTTGTGCTGATGTTTTACATGTGCCACTGCAGAGCTGGGATGTCCAAGCGCTGAAAACCTTGGGCAATTCTATAGATCAGAAGGTTTTAGCAAAAGAGAAAGAAAACATCGTTTTTGCTTTGCTTTTTTTCAGAGAACATTCTGAGCCTGCTGATATCACAGCTCTGCAGCCTCGGGAGCTGAAAGCAGGAGCCAGCTGGGGACCAAGGGAGGTTATCCATAAAGAAACATGACACAAACTTTTTGGGAGGTGCAAAGGGAATTTTTAACATTATATTTTTAAAACTTTTCAATGTCATATCTTCACTCAGGCCATTTATTCTGTGCTACATGGTCTGTTTAATTTCATTATCCTTTAGCACTTTTTTATTAAATATACAATGGTCATAAAAGTGAAAATAATATTGAAACTGAAAGAGTTCTTATTGCTTTGATGTCCTCTAATTTTTTCCCCCCAAATTACTTTTCTTGTAGGAAACTTCTGAAATGATGTTTTCCTCTCTGATTAGTATTCCTCTTTTCATTCCTTGCTTTTTTTCAGGATTTCCCTTGGAACTGAAATTTCAAACCACAGCTGGCTCTGCTAAAAATACACTTGTTAGAAACTTTGGATTTCATTTAAATCTATTATATGCTCAGTTGTCTCTGGGTGTGGGGATTTTCTGTAAAAAAATAATATTGGGAGAAATGGAAACTCTGTTGGGGACGCTCCTGCACTTCCACTCTTTACTGTGGGGTGGGTTGGAAGGAGCAGGGTGAGCCCAGAAGGCATTTCAGCCCAGCACAATGAGTTTAACCAGCAGGGAGGCAACAAACCAGGTGGAAAAAGTTAAGGAAAAAAGGCTGAGCTGATGATGAAAAAGTGGAGGCAGGTACCAGGGTCATGGTTCTTGCAATACAATGGGAAGGTTGAAAGTAGAACAGGATTGGCCTTTGGGTCTGTCTGTCCCAGGTGGGCTTGGGCAGAGCCCTCCATCCTCTGGGAGCTCCACTGCAGTGGGAACATCCCCAGATTCCATAGAAACCACTGGAGCTGTTCCCATCTGGGGATGCTGTGGATCAGAAACCTGCAGACTCCCACCAACGTCCCCATAAACACCCTCCTGGGTTTGGTGTCTCCTCCTCAGCGTGCGACTTGTTTGCTACCTAGAAACGGTGAAAAATATTTCTATGCATTAGCGTGTGTTTGTGTTGAAGCATCTGTGTTTGGGCAGTTAAATATTTATTGAACACAATGTCTGTTGTGCAGTTTTGCTGTCTGTAAGTGAAGAGCATGGATGGGGCTCTCCAAACAGGAGCATATTCCTTGGTGATCAGGTCCTAAATCAAAGCAAGAGCTCCTCTGAATGCAGTAGCCACAGGGAATTTTCTTCATGCTTATAATTAGATATGAATTCCTTAAATTTTTGATCTCTGGAAGGGCTGGAGAACATGTACAAGTAAATACCATGGGTTTTGGTGGTGCCTTGATTCTGGTTGCTCACAGGCTGTCTGGGCTAGAAGAAAATATCTGCAATTTACTTGTAGATGATTAAAAAAACCCACAAAAAATATCCAACAACTTTATACAATTGTAAATAACACTGGGGCTGGGTCACTTGGGCAGATGGACATGGACCAGACCATGAGATAATGGTTTGACACAAAAACGAGTATTTTAACACAGCCAAAGGGAGAGATGTCTCTTGAGCAGCCAAAATAGCTGACATTTATGTGAGGGATGGAGGTCTGGAAACCTGTGGAATCGTAGCAGAGGCTTCAAAGTGAGCTCTCAATAAGATGCTGAAAGCAAAAGGGCAGATGCAATTGCTGGAGGTGCCAGTGATGAACGTGGGGCAGGATCATGGGTTTTGGGATGAAGTATCTCCACCCAAAATTGCTGATCCTCAATATCACACATGAAAATCTGTATATGTTGACAACTTCAAGCACCTTTCTTCTGCTTGGATCTTCAGCCAGTGAACCATTCTTGACAATGCTCACCACTGGTGGAGAGCACGGTGGCCTGTAAGCCCATAGGAGAGGTCCTCCACCACCTCTTACATTTCACAGAGCAGCAATAAAGCTTTTCTTTTAAATGAGGAATAGCAAGACTGGAGATGCTTTGGTTTAACTGGTTTAACATGATAGCAAGCCTTGAAGGTAAAATGCACTGAAAATTCAGATAAGATAAAAAAAAAAAAAGATCAATCCAGGGAGGTCGTGGAGTCCCCTTCTCTGGAGATCTTCAAGACCTGCCTGGATGTAGTCCTGAGTGATGTGCTCTGGGCAACCCTGCTTTGGCAGGGGAGTTGGACTGGAGGATCTCTAGAAGATCCCTTCCAACTCTGACAATTCCTTGATTCCATGATTTGAACTATTTTGTAAGTATAATGTCAATAAACTGTTAAAAATGCTTTGATATTTATCCGCATGGCTCTATTAAGTGATTATTATTGCAAGCACACTTTCTACTAGTCAGATGAAGGAATATAAGCCATTAAGAAGTTAACTCTAATTTCCAGTATAATATTGTCATTAAATTTCTGTAAATTAAAATGGGACTCCCTCAGGATTTTAAAGAGATTGTATGTCAGAGTGAAGACACTGCAGTGAATAAAGCCTGCATCTGTTTAGCTGATATCATCAGGCTCTTCAAATTGAAATACTCTGCCATAATTCTGCATAGTTTCTATTTCTTTGGAATACTTTATATTTTGTGTATGTAGCAAGAAATCATTAGGCAATGGTTAAGAATGGGTAGAATCTTTGTGGAAGCATTTAGAGAAGATGACCTTTAACACTTAAAGGAAAAGTTTAGTAGGTCCAAGTCTGCAGGGTGGCAGTGTGTGGTGTGGTCCAGGAGGTGGATGATGCTTGGTGGTACCGATGGGGTTGGGCAGGGTCTTGGCCCCATTCCATTGCCCTGCTCTGCCCAGGACACCTGTGTTGAAGCCTCCTGGGTTTAAAGTGCTTTGGGAGCTTGAGCTGTCCCACCTGCCTGGTGCGGTCTCCGTATGACCAGTCTTCCAGTCTTTGCTCTGACCTTCATTTGGGGAAGAGAAGGGTCATGTGGAACCACCGAGGAGAGTGCAGGTCTTTCCACAATGCATCTTAAGCTTTTGGTCTTGTCTATTTTTGTATCCATCTTGCCTCTCTTGTCATGGGCAAAAGCAGGGAGAAATAGTACAGCCTGTCAGAGATGGAGACCTTGTCCGCCTGAAGACCCTCAGCCTATATCTCTCAGGGCATTTTATTCCCTTGACCTCCCCCATCCATCTCACTGGGAACTGCATCTACAAGAAGATGGTGCTTCATGTTGCATTGGGTTCCAAGCCAAGAGCCAAACCCAGCTGCCATAAGTACCCATGGGGACAAATCCTGCCTCTGCCAGGGCTGTGCAGTGGTTTTGGAGAAGGGGCCACAGAGCTTGCCTCAGTTGTGGAGAACGAAGGAGACCTAGAGAGGAGATGGCTGGGGGATGCAGATTTTCCTGCTGTGGCTCTTCATGGGGTGGGAGGCACTGATTTGTCAGTTCTTAAGACCTCTGAATATTTAAAATACAGTGGAGCAAGATGAAATTCACCAAAGATCTTCCTGTGTCATAATCTAATAGGAGTGTGTCAGTCCAGTGCCACAACCTTCTCCCAGAAATCTTCCAGTTGTCTGCTCCTTTGGAAAGTGTACCCATGGCTGGGAACACCACAAATGGCCTAACAAAGAGAATTAGTGTATTTTTTATCTTTTCTCAGCACATTTTCTGTACTGCTTTGGAAATGTACTGTCTGACTTCAGCTGGAAACTGTACACATGTTAGAAGAAAAAAGCAAATTCATCTGTGTATAACTCATGTCAATGCTGCTACTGACATGAAAAACCCAAGTTATGCAGACAAGCACAGCTGGGCTGGTGTGAAATATTCCACTTTATGGTACTCCAAAAATTTGGCCTGGAATTATGGAAATGCTGCCTTTCATCCACTAAGGGGTCTAAATATTTCAGGGGGCTGCAGTCCCCGTGATCGAGATTTGGCATATAGCTGGCCAAGGCTCACTTCTGACTGATGGAAGTTCTGTCAAGCTGTGAAGAGGCAGCACCATCAGACGAAGTCTGGAGATAAAATGTTTTAATTAGCAGACTCCAGATCCTGCTGTTCTGCCCTCAAACTCTTAGCAATGTGAGCAGCTGGGAAGCAAGGCTAGACCCAAATATGGACCTTATATGCAGAGAGGAATGTTTGTCCTGTGGCTCTGGCAATACCTGGGATGTGGGAGCTCAGAAAATTGTGCAACTCTTCCATGTCTCTCATTCCTTGATGGGGAGGATGGTCCTTTCCTTCATTCTGTGTTGTCTGTTCTCATCTTGGCTCAGAAGACCACCAGGAAAGAGGGATCACGTTGTTGTGCCTTTGTCTCCTAGCATAGGAGTGATCTCCAAATGGGACACAGCTCTCAAGGGTCACCTGTGTGTCAACCTGGGAGGGCTCTTGTCAACTCCAAAACCTCTGGAAGCATTCAGAGAGGTGTGTGGGCATTGGAACTACTGCTATCCGTCAGTCAGTGTAGGTTTCAGCCGGCCAAGGAGGACAGGATCATGGGGTAGGATGGGAAGGACACAAGGGCTCAAGGGCCTGTGTACTCAATGTGGGTGAAGGTAGCTGTAAGGGGATAATGGAGTAGAGCAGTTGAAGTATTCCACCATGGAGGGTAAGTCTGCAGGGACAGACCCAGATGGATTCAGCATGTGTATGTGTGGGGGTCTTGGGGACCGCAGGAGCTCCTCCAGGAGCAGGAGGACCTGTGGAAGTTGACCACCCATCCTCCTCACCCCTTTGATGGGCAGCCGTTTAGCTGTGCTGGTCCAGGCTCTGAAGCCATTAGTGGAGACGCCTTCCTGGGCCCTGAGGAGCAGTCCCAACAAGCTGAAGTTGAGCTGAATTTCTAGTTCAACTCACAACTAGAGGTAGTAAGAATGAATAATGAATCAGTTCCTCAGAAGACTGCATGTGGAGTCAGAGACCTCTGAGATCACAGCAGACATCTATAAAGTGACTCTCATCTTCCTACAGTGTCTGGACCTAATTGGAGAGGGAGGTCAGATAGGGCTGAGTTAGGAGGGTAATTTTTGAATATACAATTCTGTAATTGCTTTACTCTTGTGGTTTGGGACATTATTATCAGAATTCAACAATGGAATTACATCCTTATTAATTTTAACACGTTGTGGGGAGGAGATGAGATGATTGTCTGTCTTTGGGGGTGACGAGAGAACTCCTGACGTGGTGTGCTCTCGGCCACCCCCCAACAGCAGAGCAGCTGGTGGGGAACACACGAGGTCTCCCTTCCAGCTTCAGGGGGGTTTCTGTTTCTGGCTGCAGCCCTTGCCTCGGGTGTAGGGAACGGTGGACCTGGTTAAAAATGGACTGTGTTTTTAAGCGATATAAGGTTCTGTAGGATTTTTGAAACATTATATTGTTAACAACGCATCGTTCATTCGCTCCTCCAGTCAACACACAGCCCAAGCTGGGGGGGTCTGCGGTCACCTCTGTGAAGATCCCCAGAGTAGAGCCAGGAAGAAAGCTGGGGACATCGGTCATGGGTTGTGAACGGTCTGCTCGGGGTAACAGTGGAGCAAGGTCCTGTGTGTCACCCAGACCTGCATCGGGAGGGTGCTCAGATGCTGGGGTGTGCAGCTCCAGTGCTGGCTGGGGCAGGCAGGGGGGTCCTCCCAGAGAGAGCCTTGGGGGTCGGGGTGGGGGTGGGGGGCAGGATGTGGAGCCACCACCTTGGAATTGCTCTTATAGTCAGATCTAATTTTTAATTGAAAATGAGCCTTTTTCTACTTGAAATACAAAGCCAAGAAGCTGTTGGCTGGGTTTGAAAAGCAGATGTAAGGAAGCAAAGTAATAACAAATCTTATTAGCTAGTCGTATTTGGGCTGATTTCCCCAGATTTAAAGCTTGCAAGACCTGGGGTCTGAGGTCCCAGGTGACCCGTGCCCCAGGGCTATGTCCTGGTGCTGGAGCTGGGGAAGCAGCTCTGCTTGAACCCTCCTCACTGGGGCCCTCTCTGTGTGCAAATACCTCCCGGGGGCCTTCTGCAACCTGATGCTCTGATAATTGAATTGATTAGGATGTCTACTGATTAGCCTCCTGCTAATGAAGTGTTGGTTGATGCTACAGCGGTTTCTGACACTCAGAACTTTTCTCAAGCACAGCTTCTTAGGAAATAATTCTTTAGGAAATATTTCTTTACTGAAAGGGTTGTCGGACATTGGAATGGGCTGCCCAGGGAGGTGGTTCAGGCACCATCCCTGGAGGTGTTCAAGAGAAGAGTTGACATGGTGCTTGGGGATATGGATTAGTGTTGGGTGGTGTTTTGTGTGGTGTGGATGTGGTGGTGGTTTGTTTGGTTTAGGGGTTTTTTTATTGGTTGGACTAGATGATCTTAAAAGGTCCCTTCCAACCTAGGTGATTCTGTGATTCTTCCCAGGCAGCTCCATCAACAGCAGACAGCTCATTCCTGCTGCCCAAAAGCACCTTTGCTGGGTGGAGTGATGCCAAACCACCTTGGTGGCTTCACCTGTCACCACTTGGGGGAGAAAATGTAAAATATATACTGTAGATCATCATAGATGGGCTTCTAAGTGCAGTGTTCCACAGCTGTGGCTTCCAGCCCACCCTAAGAGAGTGCAGGGCTCACTTGGACAGATGCTTTCTCACAGTTTGTGACTGGCGTAGCGTGTTTGCATTTGTGGCTTGGAGGATATGTGCAGGATGCTTGTCCCCAGTGTGCAGTCACCTCAAACGTACCCAAAGCCACCTGACTGGTGCCTTCTCAGCTGCGTTTCCCCTCTCGTGATACCTTCACTCCAAGGGTGCAAACCCAGTGTCACCCCCAGGAGGACAGGGGTGGGGGCAGGTACCCACCCCATTTCTATGTTTTAGAGATAAATGGATTGATTTCCACATTAAATATGCTCGCACCCACCTTCTGTATGAAAAATGAATCCTTCCTGTGTAGCTGGCAGTGGAATTAGAAACTGGCTTCTTGGAGAAAAAAATGAGGAATGGTTTAATTTTTTTTTCTAGTGGAAGAAGTTAAAAACGGAAATGGAAGCTACAGTATATATATATTTTTTTTCCCAATTATGAATGTTTAAGCTGTTTACGAGGCAAGATGACAACAAACTTTCTTTCCATTTAATGAGCTAAAGATAACTGTAATTGGTATATGAGTCAGGCTGTGGAGCCATTAAAACAAGGGTATTGCACCTGCATTTTTAATGGTCCACAATGCAGTGGCGATAAGGATGGCTTTCTGTGCATTTTTATAGGTTCGTGGGCATCAGCCTGATAATGCAGTTACCTGCATTTTTAATTTAAAATGAATACTTGATTTTATCCCTATCCAGCAGAAATTGCAATTGCTTTTATAACTCCCACGGAATCACTGGATCTGAAACAGGACTAGAAGGATGAGGTTTTGCTGCAGAGGATGGATGCGAGTCTGTACATAAAGCAAAGGATGCACTTAAGCAGTCAGCTGAACTTAGTCTTAAAGATGGGCTTATTAAACAGCTTTTACTCTTCATGTTTTTAGATAATATGAGGTGTTGAAAGTCTGCATGATTCAAACTTTATAACGTCTGTAAAAGGCGTGCCTGTAACAGAACAAAAAGGTCCTTGAGGTTTCTGTCCTCAAAGGAGAATCAACTTTAAAGCACACATTGTATGAGGACCACCAGAAGTGTGGCACTTCCTAAATAACTACTTCTTCACCTTTATTTTGTGTTTTCCAGCTCTGATCCAGAATATCAGATATTAAGAGGATGACCCCCTTTGCCCAGGGGGATGCTCACGCTGCCGGTGCCAGCCGTGGCACTGCTCCCACTGGTCCAGGGAGAGCCTCGGCCGAGGTGGGAAGTGGCTGGGGATGGAGTAGGAGAACTTTCCCTGAGGACACCCACATGGTCAGCGTTGGCAGATCTGCCGTGGCAGCCCCCGTGAGCTGGTGATGAGAGATGAGTTCGTAAAAGGCACCGCAAAGGGGCTAATTAAGGTGAGCAATTTCCCTTTGTTTCCATTCCTCACAGCAGCCTAATTGGAAGGCAGAGGCATTTTCAGTTGAAGAAGGATTAATTTTAACTGATAAATGCCCCAGTCTCAAATAATTTTCTGTAGACTGCTGCAGTGACATTATTCAGCGGGGAGACGGCTCAGACTGCAGCCCAGCAAGGCACTTACACGTGAATTGGAGTTTCAACATCCCAGTAGCTTGATTAATAAGAAATACTTAAGTTAGCAGAAGTTGAAGAAGCTTCCTGGCTCAGAGTTTTGCCCTGCTAATCCTCGGTTGACTTCTCCAGAGGTGTGCAGAAAAGCAGCGTCCTCCTACAGGAAACGTTATCAGAGATGGTTAAAGGTATGATGGATCTAGATGATGCAGAAGAAGCATCTAAATGCCCTTGCAATGCACTCCCGTTAATAGGTGAAGAAACTGCTTCTGGTCCTGCTCATGAACAACATGAGCATCTTCTCCTTCGGTGCTCCTCAAGGTTCCTCTGGCTGCAAGGACTGGGGAGAGAAACAGCAGGGAGAGCCTTGCTCCCAATGCCACCCAGGGCCACCCCATCCTTCTGCCAGGACATAATGCACTGGCTGCACATGGGGAACGAATGAGGGGTAGAGCACAGTGTTTCCAGGCCATCTGCAAGATGAAATCCTCAGATATTTTACTGTTCCATCATCATCCCTGTGTTTTATGAGAAATCTTTATTTGCTTTTTTAAAATTTTATGTCATGCAGAGAAGGAAAAGCCTCTTGTTGTTTTACTGCCTGAGATTAGGCTTAGTATTTTAGAAGCTACACTTCCCTTTATGAGCAGTTTCTGATTTATCCGCCTGGTTTTGCAAGAGCCCCGTTCATTTGGGCAACTTGTGGCTCAGGGATGTGTAGTTGGGGAGTCTGTGCTATACGTGTTGCCTTACTGGTCCGTACTGGCACCTTCTGAACTTGTGAAGTGGGAAACCAGGGGCAGCGCTGCAGAACTGAGGTGGTGAGTGCTGGAGGCTGGAGAGGGGCTCTGGAGGTGTTGGGGGCACCTCCTGCTCACAGCAGGGGTAACAACAAAGCCATGCAGCTGCCCAGGGCTTGTCTAGTTGTGTCTTCAACAGGGATGGAGATCGTCATTCAACATCTTCTCCAGGGATGGAGAACCCACATCTCAGTGGGCTTCTTCACTGGCATTTGACCACCCTCAGGAGGAAGAATTTTCTTTCTAATATCTAAAGGGGTTTCTCTTACTGCAGCCTGTGCCTCTTACCCTTCCACCAAGAAGAGCCTGGCTCCATCCCCACTACAGGGCAGTCAAAGGCAACAAGCCCCTTTGCTGCCTCCTTTCCTGGTGGTACAACTGCCTTGGTCTCTCCTCTCCTGTCCTACCTCCAGCCCCTGCTGCCTCCATGGTCCCATGGGGCTTGCGCCAATGCACCAGACTGTCTGGTACTGGGGACCAAACAGGACCAGTGCCCAGATGGGGCCTCACCAGTACCAAAAAGAGGGGAACATCCTCCCCGTCTTGTCCATATCTCTCCAGTTTGGCTACAAGGGTTGATCAGGCACAACTTCTCCTTAGCAAATCCGTGATGGCTGTTCCCATTGTCTCTTTGTAATTCATGTGGCTGACGTGGCTTTGAGGAGGGTTTGCTCCATCTGTGTCTCTTGGGATAGATGTTGCCTCTTGAGGAGATGCTCTGGTCAGTAAGCTGCATTGATATATATGATCCAACCAACTTAACTAAAAATTTGCTGGGACTTATCTTGTCCATTCTGCCCACTTCACCTTTTTTCCCCTCAGATAGAGATGATGTATGGACTTTCCTTCCTGACTGAGTTGGATATTGATGCACCAAACTTTTGAAAAATATAATCATTTTTAATAGTCTGTGATGCATTCAAGCTGTGTCCCTAGACTTGTCTGAAGCAACAAGCAAGGTCAAAATTAACGTGCTGAAACTTCCAATAATGGAGCAATAAAGGAAGCGGGTTTGTGCAAAAGGAGCAAGTAGCTAATTCCATGCTGCAATAACTGGAAATGCTGCACACTTCTTGTAAGAACAAATACCTCAGATGCTTAAAACTTCTGGGCTTCCATGTGTTGAGCAATTTCTCAGTAAGAGTGAAGAATTTTAAGTAGCTTTTGCACATAATGATCAAGTTTGTGGAGAACTGTGTTGGGTATTGCCTAAAAAATTAAAGAAAAAGAAAGAATTTGAAGAGTAAGGAAGGTGGGTAGGGGACAGAAATCCTTTTTCACTTAAAATTTTTTTCTGGCATGGCTAAAAGTGATTGGACTTCAGATTTCCCAAGGTCAGATGGAGGCCATGGCAGAAAAGCCCTTCTCTGCTCTGTACACAGGCAGGTCTCAGAAAGGTTCCCAGATGAATCCAAAATCAATTTTGCTTTTATATGCAAATCCTGATTATGGCTTTTAAAAGCAACGGACTGCAAGATGTACATCTGTGATCCACAGGGATTTCACCCCCTGACTTTTCCATTGCAATTGAGTTTCTAAGTGTGTAAGGATTTCCGTAGGTGAAATATGCTTGGATGAGGGTGCAGATTTCATCTGCCACGTAACTCATTGTGCTTTTGCTGGATGGGGTGACAAGGCCGATAACTAAACGGTACCAGTCCATGCTGTAAAATGCAGCACTCATTTGTTCAGTTATATTTAATTTTTATCTTTTTCCTCGAGACTGAACACCAGATTTGGTGGGATTGCAGTAGTCCCAGAGCTGCAGTAGCAGCTGGAATGAAGGAGTTGGCACCAAAAAAAATGAAATAAAGGAAATGTACTTCAGTCAACAGTGCTGTGGTACTGCTGACCCAGGGTGGCTTTCTGGTTTTGTCCTTGTAGGGCCGCATGTTTCTCTTTAGTCTGAGAAGCATGTTTTTTGGACTTGTCCTCTTTAAAGAATACTGTCCCTTATGTAATATGTGTTCATAACCTGTGGAACTCCATGGCCTTGGACAGCAGAAAGGCTGGATAGATCTGGGAAAAACCAACCAAACAAAACCCCAATCAAAAAAATCCCCAAGCCCCACACAGATATGGACAGCTAGTCAGACCTAGCTATCCAACACAAATTTCCAAGAAAAAGAGGGGGGGGGTTGTCTTCTTTGTCCTGGCTTTAAATGTAAAACTTGGCTCTTTCTCTTTTTTTTTTTTTCTTTCATTTTTCTCTTAGTGAGAAGCTCATGGAAAAACTGTCTTCTGCAGTTTCCCATATAAGCACCGTACACGATTCCAGACCAATTTGGCTGAAGGCGTGTGTTTGACAGAAAGGTGCAGTTGTAATTTCTCAGGCCTTGCCAGGGATGCCAAATAAATCTATATCTTCTTGACAATTATATCTTTACAAAAGCTTTTGAAAGAACAGCTCAAGAGTGAACTTATTGACAAGCTTTCTTATTAGAGGAAAGTCCTTTTGCAAGGCCCAGAAATGCAGAATTTCATGATGGACGTCTCAAAAGAAGCACCTGTGGGAGGCTGGTTAGAAATAGCTTTTTTTTTTTTTTATTGGCAAATTTTTATTTTGGAGGAAATTCTTCTAACAAAGCCTTAGCTTAAGTCATTTCACGGCGGATCTGTAAGAACAGGTATGAAGTAAATGTGATTTTTGACTTAAGGCACAAAGTTGTTGGGCTTAAGTGCTTTTCCTGATGGCACGTTAGCACCGGCTGGGGAAGGTTTGCTGGAGGTGGTGGATGTTCTGCATTTCTGAGAGCAAAGGGGAGCGGTGGGGCAGGGAGGAAGGGTGGCACAAGGGCTCTTGGCTGGGCTGGAACTGCAGCAGCTCCGGGAAATCAATGACTGGTGCAAGGCAGTGGTGACTGGGAGAGAGCGGGGCTTATTAACAACCCCTCGGAGTAACGCTACAAGGCAAACGGGAAGTATTTTCCAAAGTCAAATATGATATTAATTAATGTTACTTGTGATGTGGTCACTCAGGAGAGCGAGAGCCTCCACTGCTACTGCTGTTCTGAGTTCGTGACTCCCCCGTAGCCGGGCTGTCAGAAAGAACAAATGTAGCTTAATTCAGTTTGCTATTTAGGGCGTCTATATATAAACACAGGAATATAGGATGTGACCCCTGGGGGGACATTTATCCACTCCTCCTCTATTTCACCTACTTCTGGTAATTAAGTTTTCCAAACAGGTGCTTATTCATGAAACTCCTCTTATTAGCGAATGTCTGTAAATTCTGTAAAATGTGTTTTCTGGTGTTTTGTTAGAGGCATTCCTAAACCTGAGCAGACGACTCTTACCTGCCAGCAGTACAGAAAGGCAGTTCTTCTGTGTCAAACGCTTTCAAATTTCCTGTGCTTTGAAGTGGACTCTGTTAGGGCTGAAGCCTTCTCGATGTCCTCTTGGGAGTTTCCCCACACACCAATTTGGAATTTTCTGATTATTCTCAGCCCCAGTGAAGTTCCTTCCTGGTCTTATAGCCACTTAGCAGGGACTGAGCTGGAGAAGGGAGGAGGGAGTTCACTCACCCAGAGGAGCTTGCAGAAATCACAGCCTCCAAATTCTGCAGAAAACAAAATAAAACAACAACAACAAACAAAAAAGAGGAAAATCAATTTAAAGCTGGAAGAAAACCTGGCAGGATGCAGGCAGTGGTGAGCACCAGCCGGCAGCTGGCCTGCTGGCTGAGGAATGTTGGAGCAACAATCAGACCACTCGGAGAAGCGGTGAGCAATAGACGAGCTGTCTGAGTGATGCATCCGGGGGAAAACAGCCTGGGAATAGCAGAGGGAGAGCGAAGCAGAGGGAGGGAAGTCTGTTTTCCTGAGCAGGAAGGAAGCAAATCATAGAATCACAGAATGGTTTGGGTGGGAAGGGACCTCAAAGCCCATCCAGTGCCACCCCCTGCCCTGGGCAGGGACACCTCCCACCACAACAGGTTGCTCCAAGCCCCCTCCAACCTGGCCTTGAACCCCTCCAGGGATGGGGCAGACACAGCTTCTCTGGGCAACCTGGGCCAGGCTCTCACCACCCTCACGCCAAAGAATTTCTTCCTAATATCTAAATCTCCCCTCTCCTAGTTTAAAACCCTTCCCCCTTGTCCTATCACAACATGCCCTTGTATGAGGTCTGTCCACATCTCTCCTGGAGCCCCTTGAGGGACTGGAAGGGGATTGAAGGTCTCCCTGCAGCCTTCTCTTCTCCAGGCTGAACCCCCCCAACTCTCTCAGCCCCCCCCCTCCCAGCAGAGGGGCTCCAGCCCTGGAACCCTTGCAGCAGAGAGAGGTTGAGGTGGATGGAGTGATGCTCTGGAGGTCTCTGACAGCGGGTGGGGGCAGAGAGCCACGGGGAGCCTGATCAGCCCATCAAACCAGCATACAGCCCTGGCAAAGCAGACCCTGCTGATGTGCAGTGACACAAAATTTTGTGCAATAGCAGTCAAATATATAGCTTGCTCTATCTGTTTGCCTCAGCATTTCTGTAGCTTGAAATCCCATGCTCAAAAGGGAAAATGATAGTCTATTTTTGATCTTTTTGCGCAGGATGGTATCTGGGACTGTAAAAGCTAAAGAGGATTAGAGAGGTTGCAAGGATTTAAAAGAAGTAATAAAGGATTTCAGTTATTTATCTGTGTCACACACAGGCTACATTTTTAGATGCAATAAACAATTGCTATTTTTTGAAGAGGACAGAAGAGAAAAGCAACTGCAGTTTAGTCATGAGCAGCATGAAGATGGGGCTACAGATAAAGCTATAGCAGAGCCACCTCACAATACAGCCCTTGTAAAAGGCAGAAGGGAAAACATAGATGTAATAGTAATACTTAACTTTAGAAGAGCTATATAAGATGGAGTAAGATAATTGAGGGATCAGATAATGCATCAGAAATGCTTGTGGAAAGCAGGTATCACATGGGATGTACCAGGCAGGAGGCTTCCAGGGCCTCAGGCCCATCACGGGGTTCCCCTTTCCCGTCTCCTTCCAGCTCTGCCCCCACGAGAGCCTCGTGTTTCAGAAGAAAGCAAAAGTGGAAAGTGCGTGTCCTTCCTGGAGGAGGAAAGCAGAGGAGAGCAGAAGCACCAGCCAGTTACTGTGGGTTTGCATCCAACAGGGCTCGAACATTTTCCAGGGAGCAACAGGTGAGGGAATTAATAATAAAACTTATCTTATGGGGATGAGAACTGAGGGTAGCAGGAACTCAAGGCCGACAAGGGGCAGCAAGCAGGAGAGCCTGACGAATGCTTTGTGACAAGTGCTTGGGGAGCATCAAGGTTTCAGCCCCACAGCTGCTCTCTGCAGACGGAGCCTCTGGGGCTGCCCCACCTGAAGGTCCTCCAAAGACCTTTGGGAGCCAGCTGGGAGCACAGCACGCCGTGCTTGGACCCGGTGTGCTTCCTGCCCCCTGCACGGAGAGCTCCCTGGGTGCTGGGGACGGGAAGCATCCCATCCCTTCCCTGGGAATACTTCCCATTCCCGTTGGTGGTCTGCCGGCACTTCCCTTGGGTTTCACACAGTAAAGTGTGACTCTTCCCTTTTCTCCTGTCACACTGAAGCATTTTTTTTCTTTGCTTTTCTCTTTTCTGCAGCTTTTAGTGTGGCAGCAAAATCAGTAATGTGCGATTGTGCCCCCAACAGCTCCCACTTTTCTCCTTGATCTCCAGCCAGTTTGCCTCTTAACCGTGAGCAGGCATCGCAGTGTACTACCAAAAGCATTGGCAGAGCACCAGGATGGAGTCATTCCTCCATCAGAGCAGGTGGGGACACTCCGAGTTGTCCATCACAGCCCTGTTGCTGGAAGGGAGGGGGTGAGAAGGGACCACCTCCTGCTGCTGACAAGGTGAGCATCCTCTGGCTTGTTTATTTCTTCTGAAGATTGCTTCTTACTTTTCTTTTTTTTTTTTTCCTACGTGACATGGTCTGAAATGGTCCCTGCTCTAAAAGAAGGTCTGCCAGACTATTTTCTTTTTGGGGTGCATATCTGAAATACCTCTGCTCTTGGGAGAAACCTGAAGCCTAAAGGCTTTTTAGGGTTATTTGGATGCTGCTTCATTCAGGAACGCCAGTTAAACGGTTTGAATGGTTAATAACCACCTTTAAAAGAGACATTGGCACCAAGACGTGGAGTTGCAAATCAGCTTGTAAGCACCTGTAAAACCTTAGCTTAAATTTTCCCTTTTTACCCAGAAAAGAAAGGAGGGGAAATTTGCTGGGGGAGAGAGCTGAGCCCAGTTCTCAAGCCCAGCATAGAGCCTGGCCGTCGGTGGGGAGCACCCAAAGCTCCCCTGAGACCTCTAACCTCTGAGGCTGGGGCATCTCTTCAGGGATCATCATTAAATTAAGTCTTCAAATGATAGAGAATCTGCTCCATATTAGGTTAGCTGCTTCGCTGCTTAATTAACTTTATTCCTACTCTGGATTTGTTTAGTTTCACCTTACAGCCTTTGGCTCTCATTATGACTTTTTTTTTTTTTTCCACTAAATTAAAGAGCTGCCTGGTATCAGAATCACCTCCCCGAGATGGCACTAAAGAACACATGAAATTGGCTGTTACTCTTCCCTTGGATAAATTAAAAAGGTCAAGTGCCTGTAACCCATCTCTCTGTATAAAAGCGGCTTCGCAGGCGTCCCATCGCCCTCACGAGCCTCTGGACTTGGTCAGGTTGAACCCTGGTGCCCCGGGGCTGAACGCAGAGTCCTGGTAATGTATCTCCCTCAGCATCCCCTGCTTCCATCTCTCACCAGACACGGCCACCCTGTCCCGTCTGGCACACATCGGGGGTTTGTATTCACCCCACTGCTTCGGTTCTTCTGAGGATCACAGCTCCCTGACAAAAAAAAAAAAAAACACACACCAAAAAAACAGCATCATGAATAAACATCATGAATAATTTTCTGAGAAAAGCATAACTTTATCCCTGACTGTAAGGAGAGGGGCAGGATGAGAGCACTGATTAGAATATTTATGCAAACCAGTCTTGATGAGATCTGTCTTGACAAAATAGTCATAGGTCGATCCATTTTAATTTCATGTAAATGCCTTGTTTTCCAGAGTGGCTCAGTGCAGTTAATTGCTGATGCTGACCCGTGTCCTCTACTTCTGCAGACCTTCTCTCAGGTCAAGGGGTGCAAGGGTTCCCTTCCTGGTGTAGCTCAGGAGAGGAGGAGAACAACTCCTGTGCCTGTGCAGGGCTCTTGGCTGCAGCCCATGGATCCTTGGACCTTGAATCATAGAACTGTTGAGGCTGGAAGGGACCTTTCAGATCTTCGAGTCCAACCATCAGCTCAGCACTGCCCAAACCCACCACTGACCCATGTCCCTCAGCACCACGTCTGCCCGGCTTCTAAACCCCTCCAGGGATGGGGACTCCACCACTGCCCTGGGCAGCCTCTGCCAATGTTTGACAACCCTTTTGGCATCAAAATTTTTCCTTGTATCCATCTTAAACCTCCCCTGGTGCATCCTGAGGCTGCTGAAAACTCAAGGTGTTGATTTTGGGCTTGGTGGGAAGCACAGCAGCAGACTTAGCAAAAGGTTGCGTGATTCATCCCTCAGAAAAACAAACATGGAGTTTTAGAGCTCAAAGAAGAAGGTGAATACAGTTTTACCTCAGTTAGAGGTGTTGATTTAGCTCTCTGTGTGTGGCTAGCCAGCAGAAGGTTGTCCCAGCTCCTCACTGAATGTTGGATGTATCTTGTGCTAAATGAGGAGGGTGAGTTCAGTCATGCAAAGGGAAGGCCATCTTCGATTCCTCCCTATGGAATCATAGAATCTTAGAATTGTCTGGGTTGGAAGGGACCTTTCAGACCATCTAGTCCAACCATCAACCCAGCACTGCCAAACCCACCACTGACCCATGTCCCTCAGCACCACATCTGCCCGGCTTTTAAACACCTCCAGGGATGGGGACTTCACCACTGCTCTGGACCAGTGTTTGACAACCCTTTTGGCATAGAAATATTTCCTCATATCCATCCTAACCCTCCCCTGGCACAACTTGAAGGCATTTCCTCTTCCTGTTGCCTGTTCCTTGGGAGAAGAGACTGACCCCCCCCCGGCTGCACCCTCCTTTCAGGGAGCTGTAGAGACTTGGTGGTGTTGAGCTGGACAGTTGTCTTGGTTGATGCTTGGGAAAGCTCTTTTAATATCAGTGTCTGGTGGGTTTGGGAGCATGAGAGAGATATTACTGTTTGCTCTCTCCTCTATTGGGTTGATTTCATTTTGGGCACTTTTGAGGCTTTTGCTCAGCAAAACTTTTGAGAGTGGTAAGAACACCTTTGTGTCAACCTAGTCTTTGATAACCCTCGTGAAAAGCATGAGAGATTCTCCAGGCAGAACCAAGAGGGTCCTGCAGGAAGGGTCAGTGCTGTGGTGGGTGCCCGGGGCTGTCCCCAGAGTGTGAGGACGGCGCTGTGTGTCTGGTCCCTGGGTGGCAGGTCTCATCCATCAGCACACACGTGTGGGGACAGCACTGGGGAAGCAATTCCCTGCATCCCACCGCAGAGAGGTGACCCGTGGTCTGCTTCTGCCGGCGTGAACGCAGGTTCCGTACGTGAGTGGGTTTCAATAGCATTAATCGTGGGTGGGGGTTTGCTGGGTGAGGAGCGGGTGTAATCGCAGGGACTCGAGTGGACAAAAGTGCCTCTGCAGTTTTCTCTGTCATCTGTGCCCATTAAATTCCGTGAGGTGGAGAAAACACAGACACACTAATTGTTTCTGCCAAGCGTGCAGTGCTGAGGTTTCCCTTCCGTAACCACGGGCTGTCGAAATCACCCCGCTCCCAGGGCAGACCCGCTGGTGGGTGGGAGACAGGACCCCTCTCCAAAGCCGGGATGCCTGCCCGGCTTCTCATCCTCTCTCGGATGAGAAGTTTGGATGGTTTTTTGCTAACTGTAAAAAAAAAAACCTCATCAAACGCACAACACTATACATTTTTAAACCTGTCATGTCCCTGATTTCAGTAAAATTTTGCAGTGAAGGATTAGAAGTAATTATATGTTTTATGGAAAATAATTGTTTTGTTGCCCTGAGTTTGTCACCTTTTTGATTAAATGATTTTCTCATTTATTTGCACTCCCTCACTTATTTTCTTCCTGTTCTTTAGACTCATTTTCAGGTTGTTTTTCTCCTGACTAAGACATTTTATATTCTGGTAGTGGCAGGTGTCCCAATCAAAGCCTGGCCCTGAGAGAACACCCATAGGTTTAATAATTTATAGTTTAAAGATCTGAAGGAAAGTAATCTTTATTTGGAAATTGGCAAGAAGAGTGAGTGCAGAAGATGATGATATCTGCCTTTTCAGGTACTTAGTCACTGGAGATAAACATACAAAAATAAACACGGACAGATGAATATGAGTGAGGAGGGCAGTAGCATGATGGAGATGAACTGTCCGTGTTACCTTTGGCCATCACAGCTCCTCATAGAGGCGAAGCTGAGCAGAAGTGGCAATATGAGGTTGTGTCTGAGCACTCTGCAGTGTGTCTTCTGCCTGAAAGACCAAGGGGTCTCATGCTGCCTGAAGGACTCTGTCATGGAGAGGTTCCCTCTTTGTTCTCCCTCTGTTTTTCTGATCAAAATCTGTCTTTTCTGTCTTTTTCTGAGAGCCTTTTCAGGTCTCTAGTTGTTTCTACTCAAATCTCTGACTCTTCTTAGCAAGGAGATCATGCAGGTGGAGTGATGAGGGCTGGACATGGTGTTGGGTTGATGGTACTGCATTAATTTTCATGAAGTAGATGATCATTTCTGATAAGAAAACAGCACTCTTTACACTCACTCTGATCTGTTTGGTGTCTTTGTAGGGCACCTGAGAGTTGGGGGCGTTCAGCCTGGAGAAGAGAAGGCTCCGGGGAGACCTTAGAGCCCCTTCCAGTTCCTCAAGAGGCTCCAGGAGAGATGGGGAGGGACTCTGGATCAGGGAGGGGAGCCACAGGAGGACGGGGAAGGGTTTGATGATGAAAGAGGGGAGACTGAGCTGAGATGTGGGGAAGAACCTGTTTGCTGTGAGGGTGGTGAGAGCCTGGCCCAGGATTCCCAGAGAAGCTGTGGCTGCCCCATCCCTGGAGGGGTTCAAGGGCAGGTTGGAGGGGGCTTGGAGCACCCTGGTGTGGTGGGAGGTGTCCCTGCCCAGGGCAGGGGGTTTGGAACTGGATGGTCTTTAAGGTCCCTTCCAACCCAAACCATTCTATGGTGCTCTAAAACCTTGCTCTGGGTGGCATTCCCTGCCCTGCCAAAGGCAGGGAGCTGCAGCAGGAGCAGTTTCTCTGCAGGTTTGTAGCCCCCACAGCCCCTGGAGCCCAGGGCATGGACCTGAGCAGAGCCTTGATCTCACCCCACTGCATTTCTCACATCCAGGTCTGCTCTTCTGGCCTGGCCAGGAGCAGACAGCAGCAAAGCCCCGTCTGCTGTTAATTCCTCTGCAATTTCTGCCTGTGTGCACGAAGTATTTTTTTATGAAAAATTGCTGTGTTCCTGGTTATTGTAACTTATACTTTAAATAGGCAAAGTAACAGAGAAATGTCCAACAAGCTAGAAATGTGATAAAAAGAGAGTAAATCTGCCAGGAAAAAAATATATACCTTATTTTCTCTCCGAAATAAATCAGCTGGGAAAACGCTGAGTCAATAAAGTTCACTTCCAGCAAGCATCCTTCTTTCTGGTGAGGTGATATATTGCTTGTATGTTAATTGGGCCTCTAATTGTTCTCTCTGAGCTGCAGAGTCTGCCTTTTGAATTCTGCTAGTCGGACTGTCTGCCATTTCTTTGCCTCTTGATGCCTTTCTTTTACAGGAATAGTAGCTGAAAAAAAAAGGCCAGAAATATTCAGTATGTGCAGAGGAGCTCTGCCGTGTGTCAGGAGGTGAGTGCTCCACTACAGGCAGGGCTTCAAGCCCACTTTTGGGCATTCTTCTGCCAGGTGCCTGGAACCCTCGTTCTCTGTTATTTTCCACCCCTTTTTTGTAAAGGTAGAAAAAATAAGTGGTTCCCGTTTCGCACTAGTATTCCCAGCACAGGTTCAGCTATATAATGAAGCAGAACAAAGCTTGGCAGGAGTTTAGTTTCTCTGCTAATTAAGATTAAAAGTGCAAGTGGCCCATTACAGGGAAAGCAACTCTTAATGAAAATTTAGGAAGAGTTGAGAAAGAAGGCAAAAAATCACTTAGTTTAAAGAATCAGAAGCAATGCGGTGCCCTCCTCGAGGTACATGGTATTTTGTTGTGCGATATCTATGATAAATCTTGAAAATGAGACCTGTTGACACAGGACTTGCCAGTCAGAGTTCACTGTGTGCAGCCTGGGATGACAGTTTTGTGTGTTCTTTGGCTTCTCAGATTCTCTAGGGATTTTCACAGTAAACTCAAGGTGTTGATTTTGGGCTTGGTGGGAAGCACAGCAGCAGACTTAGCAAAAGGTTGCGTGATTCATCCCTCAGAAAAACAAACATGGAGTTTTAGAGCTCAAAGAAGAAGGTGAATACAGTTTTACCTCAGTTAGAGGTGTTGATTTAGCTCTCTGTGTGTGGCCAGCCAGCAGAAGGTTGTCCCAGCTCCTCCCTGAACGTTGGATGTATCTTGTGCTAAATGAGGAGGGTGAGTTCAGCCATGCAAAGGGAAGGCCGTTCCTCCCTATAGAATCATAGAATCTTAGAATTGTCTGGGTTGGAAGGGACCTTTCAGATCATCTAGTCCAACCATCAGCCCAGCACTGCCCAAACCCACCACTGACCCATGTCCCTCAGCATCACATCTGCCCAGCTTTTAAACACCTCCAGGGATGGGGACTCACCACTGCCCTGGGCAGCCTGATGACCCTTTCAGTGTCTGTTGGATCTAATTGTGCATTAGATTAGAAGGCCATTCAAACCTTCATGTGGCTGTTGGGAGGGGAGGAACGGGAGGTACATGGACCTGTCTGGCAGGTATCCCTTTCAAACGCAGGGTTCCCCGTGGGATAACGCTGGGAATGCTACAGCCCTACAAAACCAGGGGAAACTACATGTGAGGGGTTTGGTCATGATCTAAAGGATTTCGGGTATTTTCTCAACAGATGGAAGGAAATCCGACTGCAGTGTGATCCAGAGAGAAGAGGAGAAAAGAGATCTGTGAGTTTAGACAAAGTATTTGAACTTCTTAGAGAAACGTGAAAGACATACATATGATGGGTGGTTGCCATAACATGCACTGTATCATCAGTTGTGTGAACTCTCTCTGTCTGGGTCTACCTACATGTTCAGTAACAAAATGCTATATTCTAGTGCTGTACTCTCCAAAAATCAGCTCTGGGTGTGCATCTGTGGATTGATACCATCTTCACTGTGTATCAAGGTTTGTCTATTTAAGCTGAGTAGGGGGGCTGGGCTAGATATCTCCTAAGGTCCCTTCCAACCCCTGCAATTCTGTGATTCTGTGAGTTCAAAGTGAATTTGCAAATAATCTAGTTAAGCAGGGAAGGTTTCAGTAAAAACCTGAGTGTGAAGTTGGGCTCTAAACAGATCCAGCAGGATCTACATTTCTGTCTTTCCTAATTTCTGGATGAAGTCTTTGCACAGAGACCACTTTGCTGCTCCCAGTCGGCTCCTGGGACACAGTCAGGCTGCTCCAGAAGAGGTGACCCAGCTCCTCCAGGGAGCTGTGGAGCTGGTGACGGTCCCAAGCCTGGTCGTCTTTCCTTAATGCTTTGATTCTTAGCTCTGAATTAATCCTGGCATCAGGCGTTGCCTTTAGTGCTGTCTCAGGCTGTTGTCAGGGTGGGTGGTTCTCTCTGGACCCTAAACCCAAAATCTCAGCCGTGTGCCTGTTGTCATACCCCTCTCTGCAGCAGCTGCAAGGGGTGACTTCAGGTTCCCCGCGTAACAGGTCGCCCACCTCCAGATTCCAGCTTCTCCAGTGTGCAAGAAAACTCAACAACAAAAATAGAAAATGCAGCTTTCACCTTCCCACGGATCTGGTACAATAAAGAAACTGTTCTCACAGGCTCTTTTGGATATTTTCTGCTGGGAATATTTTGTTCCAAGCTGCACAAGAGCGCTCCACTGAAGAAGAAATCATGCTATTAGACTTGCACTTTAATCTTCCCTTTGGGAACACAGAGCTTCCTAATGTAATCTTGATGGTACCGAAAAGCATTATTATAATTTTAATGCACATAACAAATTACCATTGTCCCCTATTTGCAAAGGTGAAGGGAGATATCTTTTATGCATACGCTAGAATGAACGTAGGAAATTCTGTTCTTGTTTATCCCAGTTCAGACCTAGCCCTGCTGCGGTGAAACCTGTTTTTTAAAGTAGATGTGCTCTGGATGATCTCTGTGAATTATAAACTTAAAATATGCCCCTACAGGTTAATTGGGGGACAGCTGTATTTTGCGTGTTATCCTGGACTTTTATCCTATGATAAAAGGAGCTCAAATTAGATTTCCAGGCTGAGCTGAAAAGCCTCATCTGCACATTGATTCAAAAGTTAGCGCCTCTGTCCTGGTTTGAGTGACACAGGGCTAATTTATCTTCTGATGCTTTGGAATACTGCACTTTTAGAAGACTCTAGTATCTGAATATGTGAAAATATTCACTTTTTTCTCAGCTCTGGGATGCAGGTTTCAAGGTCTTGCTGTTTTCAAGCTCCCCAGGTGTGGGGATGAGGAGGAGTGAGATCTGGGCACTTGCCCCCAGCTGCCAACAGGGTTATTTCATACCATGAATGAAATATAAATCCACATTCAATATAAACCAGAAAGTTTTTTGAGGAGTTCTTTCTCTCCCTCGATGGCTGGGATGCAGAGAACTCCTTGCCCCGGTGCCGGAGCCCTGAGCCCTTCCCTTCCTCCCAAAGCTGCAGCGCTGGCAGGGTCCCACACGGGCTGTCCCTGCGGGGAGGGCACAGCTCCCTGGGGTGGGGTGGGATGGGGATAGTCCTGGGGTGTTTTAAATTGGTGTTGGGGTCAATACTCGTTCTTTAGTGCTCTTAATGTTAATTATCTAGCCTTATTCTGTTAAATCTATTTATATTTCAGCCCTTTGGATTTTTCCCTCATTCCCCTTCCCAGTTGGGGAAGGGGTCATCGGGTGATAGAATAATTGCCTAAATGACAGTAAAGCGTTGTGGGTTCCTCAAACCATAGCAGCATCCTATTGGGTGCTCATGCTCGGTTCTTGCAGAGGTCTCCAGGCACTTCACTGCCTCCGATTTCCCCTCTCTGCCAGCAGAGACACAGGACCCTGGTGTCCAAATGCCATTGCGGATTTACCCTGAACGCTGGGAAATGCCCTCATTTCCCTGTTCCTGCTACATTCCAAAATACTGTGGTGCCAGGATGCTTCCTGGGGGAAGCATGGGCATGGGACCAGCATGGGCAAGGCATTTGCAGCCGGGTTGTTGCTTCTCAGCTGGGAAGATCATCAATGGTCACAGTGAAAGCCACTGGGAGATGGGTTTGCTGCCTGCGGGCGGAGGATGCTGACCCACAGCATCCACACCCACGAGGCACAACCAATTTTCATACCGTCAGCCTTTGAGGAGGAAGTGAGAGAAAAGGATCTCCAGAAGATTCTTGAATCAATGCAGAAATACCTCAGCGAGAGAGGGAAATGTTTGTAGTTTATCTGGTGTCACTCTGCGCAGTTACCATAAGCATCCTGTCGCCCCTGTGGGTAGGTAAAAATGTCCATTATAAAAGTGCTGGCTTTGAAAATCTGCTGAGGTGACCCTTTCGTGCAGCTGAGGCGGCAGCAGTCCAGCGGGGGACTGGAATGGAGCTTCACTGCCATTCAATATCTTTTATGCCAAATCTGCATGTTTATGTTGAATCCGAACCGCGGGACACTTAGCGGGAACGAGCCGTGCCCCGAGCGCTGTTTCTAATTTTAAAAGCTCGTGTAGCCCCACTAAACATGCTGGATTTTAGCTCCTGTTGCTTTGCTGCCCTCAGGCTTTCTCACAGGGGCAGGGGGAGCAGTGAAAGGAGCAGGGGGTCCGGAGGGATTCCTGCTGCCCTCGGGTCTGCGCTGGCAAAACCGTGCTGTTCTGCCGCCGGTCGGAGGAAAGGGAGTGACAAAAGCACCCTGAATTACTGAGCTACAGAAAGAAGGGTAAGTAGGTATTGAGACCTTTCTCCTAACTGCTCCTCTTCCTTCTCTAACACCTACGGGGAAGAAGAGGGAACGGAGAGCAGTGGGCATCCTGTGCTGTGCAAGTGACACAGACTGATGGTGAGATATGGAGGGGAACTCTATAAACACCCAGTTATGAAATATTGCCCAACTCCCTCTTTATTCCGGCCATATCTTTCGTCTTCAAAGACAAAAAGTCTACATTTTCAACCAGGACTTTTATGTTTAGGTTTGGTCATTTTTTTTAAATGAGCAAAGCTACCAAAAAATCAAGTGTTATATGAGTGATGCCTTTTGTGGAAAAATGTGGCTTTTTATTTTTTTGGAAAACCCCCACCAGCACCCCTCATAATGTACTATATATCGGATGGGCTTACAGTTGGGAATTTGAAGACTAGCCTAGCTCAAGCCTGAAGTGAGAGATGTTTGTGGTGAGAGGAACTGCCTCCAGAACAGCTTGGGAAGGTCCACAGTGGTTGCTCAGTGAGTTATGTTCTATTTCAAACAGCCCGTGATTTGAAAAGGTTGTGTAGTCTGGATAATCGTCTGCTCTGATCCTGTGATTTATCAACCTGCAGTTGCAGGAAAGACTGAGGATATTTGTAGGTCAGTTCTGGAAGCCCTTGGTTGCCTGGAGAGCATCTCCCCTCCTGTCTGTTTTTCTGGGAGGAAGGGAAAGGTGCTCCCAGTGGAAGGATGATGGAAGGAAACAGTTTGCCAAGTACGTGCTCTCTTTGTGGTGTCTTGTGTGCTGTGAAATATGTACCCAAGAGGAAATCTCTGATCCTGCATCGCTGTAGCTGTTGCCAACTGGCCTGATAAAGCCTGGTTAGAAGTGGCTCAGGGGGAACCCTGGTATCCCCAGTAATTAGAGATGGGGGGGTGTGGAAATTTCATTGGATTAGCCAATCTGCAGTTTTTAGATTCTCTTGAGGTTTGTTCTCCCAATACATGTCTTTTTTGTCCTGCCCGGCTGTTCAGGAAACCATCCTCTCTGGCCCAATTTACCTCTTGCCAGCAGAGCTGGCAGCTCATCATTTATCTCACCTGTAATTGCTCTCCGTGTGGTTTTGGGGTGCCACAAGTATCTCAGGGCCTTAAGTATGAGTGTCCTCAAGATCATGACCTATTGAGCTTCTGTATCAAAACTGGAAAAAAAAAAAAGAAAAAAAAAGAAAAACAACTAAGGAAATACAGAAAGAAAAACTGTAAAGGTGTCCACAGAAGGTGGAGACCTGTTTTGCTTGAAGTTGAATTGTGTGCTTCTGGGGTCAACCTTAAGCAGCCTTTTAGTAACGTGAATTTGACATCCAGGAGACTGGGGAAGACTTCTTCACCTTCTGGGATGGCTCAGGGCCATGAGTGTAGGACAAAATGGGCTGGAGATCATCTCCTTCCGTAACCTCTCACTGGCAGTTTGGGGAGGTGTGATGAAGCCCCACCAGGGAACATCGTTTGCTGCTGTGGGATGGCGTGGGAAGCAGGACACAGCTTTCCTCCCTCCCTGCCATAGAGCTGAGCTTAACTGGGAGAGCACATCCAAACGCCTGGCCGTGAACTGGTCAGACATGGGGTGGCACCACAAAAATACCGCTGCATAACATCAGTGAGGCACCTCAGCGTGGGTTAAGAGCTGGTAAGAAGGGCAGATCTCGAAAATAAAAAGGAAAAGCATATTGGTGAGGGAGAATTTTAGGATCCTTACCCATTTTAGGGCTCTTCGGGATTTCCTTTGCTGGCCTGGGCACATGCATGCTGACACACGATGGAGATGAGGCAATGAAAGAGCAATGCTGTGAGCTGAAAACCTCTTCAGGAGACCAGCCGGTCCCCGGTGTCCTCTGAGGCAGAACAGGGTCTAATTAGACCTTGTCTGGCAGGTACCAAACCGCCAAACCATGTCACGGCCGTCTCAAAATTCACAAACCAGGGGTTCTCCACTCACTCCCCAGTTAAGTTCTTCCACTGCTTCCCAGGGAGTTAGCACTTCTCCCTGGCCAGTCTGAGCGCTGTTGGTCTCTGTGTCCCCCAGCTGTGGCTCTGTGTCCCCCAGCTGTGGCTCTGTGTCCCTCAGCATCCCCCAGCTCTTCCTGCCATCCCAGCTTCTTCCAGCTCTCACGCAAGCCCCAGTCCCACCTCTGGGGCATCTCTGGCCTTTCTCCAAGGCCTGTACCCTTCCCAAGACGTGGTGCCCTCACGTGCTACGGGGTCCCGGGAGAGCGGGAGCGTTTCTCTGTGCATCTGGCACATCACGCCAGCTTTTGTGATTTACTTTTGTGACAAGATGACATTATTAACTCATGTTCAGTTTGTTTTCAGCTGTCACTGTTGCTGCTTTTTTCAGTCCTGCTGCCTAGCAGGCGATCCCTGTTCTGGCATTTGAATATTTGTTTTTCTCTCATTTGTATGTGCACTTGTCTCTATTGAATTTTGTCTCTTTGATTTCAGACCATTTTCCAATTTATCAAGATCACTTTGAATTCTAATCCTATCTGCCAAAGCACTTGTAATCATTCCCATACTGATGTCATTCACAGTTCCCTCACTTGTGCTGCTGAAATCATTAATATTTAATACAAGCACAACCAGTAGGGTCCCTCCTCAATAGTATTTAATATGTCCTTTGCCAGAGAATCATTTGTAGCAGCTTTTTGCATGTGTTTCTGGGTCCCTAATCTGTTCTCACAACCTACTGCTGACGATTCAGATAGTGCTTTGATTAATATTTAGTATTTTATGATAAATTTAGGTCATTGACAGTAACTTCATGTTGGTTTCTCTTAAGGTGGTTTTCCTACTTGATCCTGTGCTGCCATCATCCTAAAACAAATACTCTTCCTCTTTGTCACCGTGCTCAGGCACGGGGGGGTGCCAGCACTGCCCATCCTGGGTGGGAAAATGAGGTAGATCGAGGCTTTGGTGGGTCCTGTTCTTTTCCCCCACCTGGGCACTGAGGGGCTGCGACATCCTCATCTCCCTTGTGATGGGATAAAGGATATTTCTTCTTTTTTTTATTCTGTATTCTTAATCCACGCACACAAAGAGGGAATTATTTCCTTCCTTTTTCCCTTTAAACACCAATACTTCGGAACATTGCACGATTTCCTCTCACAGCTGGTTGTGAAATTGTAAGATAAGCTTTTGAAAGGCAATGCTTAACCTGCGTTTGGTTTCAGTGTTTGAATTCAGGTTATTTTCATCGGCAGCATCTTGCCGACGTCCCCCCTGAGGCTTTTCAGCCCAAGAGCTGAAGATACGCCGCAGTCCAGGGCTCGCAGGTCTTCACACAGACTCAACCACTTGCCAGATGATACTTGTTATAGCTGGTGGAAAAGTTCAGCTTCTCTCTGATACCAGAGCACAACTCCTTAGTGTTCCTTTTCATGTTGGACTGGAAAAGAAACTCCCATTTCACAAGCATTTGGGGAATTTCTTTGATAATTTTGCATTAGGAGCATCGTATCGTTCAGTGATTGATGAAAGAGGGGAGATTGAGATGAGATGTGGGGAAGAACTTCTTTGGTGTGAGGATGGTGAGAGCCTGGTTGGTTGCCCAGAGAAGCTGTGGCTGCCCCATCCCTGGGGCAGGTTGGAGGGGGCTTGGAGCAACCTGGTGTGGTGGGAGGTGTCCCTGCCCAGGGCAGGGGTTTTGGAACTGGATGGTCTTCAAGGTCCCTTCCAACTCTAACCATTCTATTGTTCTATGGTCCCAGGCAGAGACAGGAGAGGAAAGAACATGTCTGAAGAACTGGTCTAGCCTTTGGACTGCCACATGCACCAGGTGCAGAGGACTGGTCACGGTGACCCGCTTGCAGCACCCATGGGTGCCATGGCTCCTCAGCAGCAACGCCCTGGGGAAGACCAGGACCCTTCATCCCCCAACACTTCCCAGCCAGCCACCAGTGTGGCTTTACCTTGACTGTGCCAAGGAGCTTGAGAAAAAAATAAGAGAACTTTTTGCCCCCAAAGTAGAGTGTATTTTCATTACCCGTTGAGAGAGGGCTGTTGATTCCATGCCATATGCTGACACCAGTGAACCAGATCCGCGCAGCCGGCACCCAGGCTTATTGAAGAGCCCGGTGGCTCGCTCTGATAGCAAAGGTGAGTCTGCAGAAAGGTGAAAACTAATCAGCTTTATAATATTCAGCTGGGAACATTAACTAATTTTAGGATGGGTATTTTGCAGAGTAAAATGAATAGCTAATGACTTTACTATTTTAATTACTTTAGGAAAGGTTGCCCTGTAGGTTATCTAAAGGAGTTTGCCTAGTTAGATGAATATTACAACTGAGATTGGAGAAGTATTATTATTGTCATCTATCATCAACTGCATGTGATGTGACCAGATAAGTGCACGCCTCCAGTTTTATTAACTGTATTTCAGTGGAACTGACAGGGTTCCAACCATTTTGAATAACACCTTTGTCTTTAATGGGGCTGTGTGTATCTTTAATGTTTCATAACGCAAAGTTGATTGACAGTATTGGCAGGAGAGGCTGAGTTTTGCTGGAGATGTCATTAGGTCATGGGCTGTGGCTGGCAGTATCCATTCTGTTCTTTTTTTGGAAAACCAAGGGCTTTGGCCGTCGTCGTCCCTGCAGAGCTGGTGAGTGAGGAAAGGTATATGGAGACATTTGGTATAATGAATTGGACACAAGAGGGAAGGAATGGGACTTGGTGTGGCTGGAATCTAAAGTTTAAATGTATCTTTCACTAAAAAAAAAACCAAAAGAAGAATGAACCCAAAGAAAGGAAAATAAACCCAAACCCTAAAACAAAACAAAACAAAAAAAAAGCACTGGAAAATCTCTTCTCCCTAACAAATCTGAAAATGCAGCTGACAGAAGAAAACTGCAGCTTAAAATGAAATCCCAGGGGTGGGTGGAGCGATGGTTACTCAGCAAACGCTGGGTCCCGTGGGGCTGCGGGGTGGAAGAAGGGGTTGTGGCACCAGGGTCTTGCTCAGCTCTGCCTGGGCAGGGACAGATGGGACCAGCCAGGCTGGCCATGCTCTTTCTGGAGGCAGAGGCAACTACGAGCCTGCCCACGGTAGCCCAGCTTGGGAGGGAGTAGCCACTTGGCAGAGACCGGTGGTCCCATCCATGGGGCTGGTCTTGGCCATGGTCCCATACAGGAGCGTTGCTTATACTTTATCAATTCACATCCAGCCAGGGGGGGGTTCCTTGCCTGTGCATCATTATTAATTTATAAAATTATTTACAGGGTTATTAAAATTACAACTTTCCCAGCTCGCTCCTAGCTTTTTCCCAGGCTCAGTTATTTTTAAGTAACAAAATCAGCTGTTTTCAGCGCACTTCTGGTCATCTCAGAACGTAGCAAAAGGTGGAATACTTTAGTAGTTTGTTTCAGTTTTTCTCGGGAATTGTCAGAAAAGTTAAGAACTTCAAAAGAACGCTTTAGTACGCAAAGCTGAAAGTCAGCTCCAGAAAAATAAAATTTAATGGGCTTAAGGCCAGCCTTTTGACATTTTCTACCTAATTTCTAGCTCTGTGCCATGGCCTTTGTTCAAGTCCCTTGACAAAAGCATTCTAAATAACCCTAGCATGACTGCCAATAGTTATTATTTTATAAATTGGGGGTGGGGGTGTGTGGGGGGGTGGGAGGGGTTACTTGACACAGAAATAAAAATGAAAACCAGGATTCCTTTTTATCTTTTGGGGAAGAAGGTCATGTTTTGAAAAAAGCTCAATTGGTGCCTGCTACAGAGTATTTTCACTGAAAAGCCAAGATTGCTGCGACACTTCTGTGGCCTGAAAAGCAGTTCCACTTGCTTTTTCTGCAGCGCATTAAAAAACCTGATATTCTGAATGTGTGTAATTGTGCTGCAGCACTGATAGACTGTACTTTTTGGAGTTAACCTTATCTCTTGGGTGTCAGCAAAATGCAGTGTAGGTGCATTCCTCTGCGCTTGCTGCCACATTTATACAGTCTACTTACCCACGCTTGCTCTTGCCTCCCCGTCTTCAGCCAGTTTCTCACCCCCGAAACCTCATGCCCACGTGCCAGGAAGAGTGGGGGGGATTCCCAAGGGAATTCCTGGGAAAGGCACCAGGGAGCCCAGCACCCTGAGGAGGCTCCCCGGAGCGATGGGCTTCGACCCTGCAGGCTGGAGAGCACCCGGAGCATCAAACCCCTGCACTGACGGGGGGTCAGCATCGCAGGGATGGGGGTTATGAGCATCGGGCACCTCAGTCCCTCTGAACTCTAAGATGAGATGGTCACAGCGTGTACAGGCTCTGCTCCTGTTGGTCCTCCAGCCGTAGCCCAGTTTGGTGATGCAGATGACACCACCCCCTGTCTGAAGAAATTGTTATTCTGCTTGGAAACATCTAGTGTGTGAATTGCTCCTAAAAGAAAGGAATTAGCTCTGTGAGACAGTGGAGAATGGACAAGGGCAGGGGGGTTGTTCCATATTGATAAGGCTGGTGTTTCTTTGCTGTTGGCAGCAGGAGCTGGTGGCCCAGGGACTGGGAGAGCTCTGGGATCTTCAGGTTGTGGCTGGTGTGCGCAGGCCTGGGACACTGCCTATTCCAGCAGAAGCCATGACAACAAAAGAGCACAGGTCCAGGTGACGTGATGATTTTACTGCCCTTTGTAGAACCACGGAGGTGCTGGGAGGGCTGGAGCCCCTCTGCTGGGAGGGGGGGCTGAGAGAGTTGGGGGGGTTCAGCCTGGAGAAGAGAAGGCTCCAGGGAGACCTTAGAGCCCCTTCCAGTCCCTCAAGGGGCTCCAGGAGAGATGGGGAGGGACTCTGGATCAGGGAGGGGAGCCCTAGGAGGGAGGGGTAAGGGTTTGACACCGAAAGAGGGGAGTCAGGCTGGTGATGGGGCCAGCTGCCCACGCACACGTGGTGTGGGGACGTCCCCGAGGAACGGAGCCACATGTGGTTCCCTTTGCATAAACATCTGTCTGACAAAGCCTGTAAAAATCAGCATAGGGAAGTGCCAGAGGAGCACATCTGCTTTCTGCATCCCCCGCATCATCTGCGTGTCTAAGGCGCCGACCTACTTGGGTAGATTTTAGGAATTTCATGCTTTTAAATATTCATGATGAGATACTTGCGCAGCATCCTTTCCTCGCGTCCCTGCTGTGTGCACGGGGCTCTCCTGCATCCCCCGGCCCCTCTCCATCCTGGGGTTTGCCCACGGTGATAAACATCCCCGGCTGCAAGGGCAGAAGATCTCTCATCCGCCTGACGGATATTTTTAATGGCTTTTTCTCCTGGTTTCTGAGGCAGGCTTCAGCCAATATGCTTATCGATGTCCTCTGAGCTGGAGTCCGTCTTTTTTCTTGAAGGTGGGACTTAGGCTGGAGTAGGTACATGGCTCTCAGAGGGGTCGGGGTGGGGGGGTTTGTCGCCCAGGGGCTTGCACCACGTGTCTGCTGCTGCAGCAAAACCACACGAGGATAAATGCCCTCTTCCACCACCGCCTTCACTATTGCTGGAGTCGGTAAAGATATCTTTCCTGACACCAGATCTCTTAGTTAATCAAGCAATATATTTGCCAATGCATCGTTAAGCGCAGATTTGTATAGCCTTAAATTAAATTTAGCTACTAGGCCTGAGTTATTTCCTTCCTGATTACCCATTTGTATGAAACAATAGCCATTAATCTCTCTCCCTTTTGCTGGTGTGCTACTTTCAGAGTTTACCACGCTGTGGGCTTGGGAGAACAGAGCAAAGGCTGTCATTCCTTTGTAAAAGGATTTCCGCGTGCCCTTCTCCCGCTTTGTACTCAACCTCTGCAGATTAAAAAGCCCCTATTCCGCGGTTAATTTCTCCTTCGCTCTTGTCGGGGGCTCCGACTTTCATGTGAGTCGATTGAAAATTCTGTGCTTTCATTTGGACTAACGCAAATCACGCCAGGTCCAGCATGTGACTGTGAACTGGTGAGTGTGGGGAGGGAGGGGGGCACGGCCGGGGAGGGGGGATATTGCCCAACGTGGGAAGGGAAGGAGGAAAACCTGTTATCCAAATGGGGGCTGTGGGAAGCGGTTTTTCTTTTCCCAGCTCTAGTGGGAAAAGATAACTGCTAGCGGGGAAAAAAATAACTCTTCAAATTCAGAAAACATAAATTAGAGGGGGGGAAGCTGCTTTTAATTGCAGCTGCGGAGGAGGGAAGGCAGGAAGGTGCTGGAGTGTTCTGTGATTGGGGATGGGGGTGCTGGGGGTGAGTACGGGCACATTGGGCACCTTGTTCCCCTAGGATACCCGATGAATCATGGTGGTGGGGGAGGGATGGATGAACCTCCCAGGGGTCCTGTGGGACCCCCTGAGCTCAGGAACATTTGTCCTAGAATCATAGAACCACAGAATGGTTTGGGTTGGAAGGGACCTTGAAGATCATCGAGTTCCAACCCCCCTGCCCTGGGCAGGGACACCTCCCACCACACCAGGTTGCTCCAAGCCCTCTCCAACTTGGCCTTGAACCCCTCCAGGGATGGGGCAGCCACAGCTTCTCTGGGCAAGAAGTGGGTGTGTGGCTGCTGAGAGGAGCCGTAAGGACACATCACGGGAAGAGTCGAGGTCTGATGCCATCTCTGTCACCTGCTGCAGCCCAGCATGTCCAGGACGTCCACGCTCCCTCCCTTGCTCCATTAATTACAATTTTCCCACCAGCAGGTCTTTCAGTGCTGATACAGCTATGGAAGCCCTGATGTTTGGGGACAGTCCTCAGCTCTTTTTGTCCAAGTCAATTTTTCTGCTGGCAATGACAAGTTTCTCTTCAGTGCTCCCCAAGCTCTTGGTGAACACACTGGTGGGGTTAAAGAAGTGCAAATCACACAGGGACATCCCAGCCCAGCAGGCACTCCCCTGCAGCTGCTGATCACACCCCACATATTCACAGTTCTTGAAGAGAAGCTGCTGTGATCTGACCATGTGGGGTCACCGTTAGGTCCCTTCAGGGATGCTGCAGGTTCCCAGCCCTGGGTTATGTATAAAAGTCATCAGAAAGTGTCAAAAGAAGGCACGAAACTTTTCAGCTGAAGTGAAGCAGGTCTTGAACATTCAGCTGCTTTGTCTAAGATGCAATATATTGGCCTGGATTTTATTGGTTGTTTATTTGAGAAAAGTCACCGATGTTTCTGTTTTTATCAAAATACTCCTTATTGAAAGTTATATTTAATACCGCTTCTGAACCACTAGAACTACAGAGAACTTTGTATCCACCAAATCTCGTTTCCTACCCACTCTCCCCTCTCCACCCCTCTGGTATTAATTGTATAGGAAAAATGGAAGGCAACGAACCCAGCGTGCAAGTCCCAGGGAGACAACCAGGCGGGAAGATCTCCTGGCTGTCACTCTCCAGGAGCATCATCACTGTCTGCAGCTTTTCCCGTCAGCAGACCTGTTGCTATGGCTGCGGAGACCAGAGCTCTCCTTTAACGATTCATTGCTCTCATCCTTCTCTCCAGGTAACGCCGGGAAGATTTTCTTCTCCTCTCAGCCTGGATCCCGGCTCTCTGCGGCTGGAAACCGCCCGTCGGGACGTCTACAGCAGCAGCACTTTGCACTAAATATTTTCCCTTCTCTGCAGAAACACGGCTTTGTCCTTACCTTGTCTTCTCTCCTCCTCCCATCACCAGCGCCGACGTGATGCCGTCACCACGTGTCTCCTGACGCTTGAAGCAAGTTTGAAGCAGAGGAGCAGAGACCCGAGTTTCCTTCATACCACGCCAGTAACCACCGCTGCCTTTCAAGCCAGTTTTGGAAGAACAAGAAAGTTCAAAAAAAAACCTGAAGTGTGATTTCTCATTCAGTTTCCCTTTAAAGCAAGGAGTTTTGTAAAGACAAGTAGTTCAAATGACATTATTTCTCTGCTGTTTTATTTGTCTTTTAAGAGAAGAAAAGCTCTCCGAGTTGGACAGAAACTGGTTTTGAGGCCCAGCCATACTTTTCTGAGGACAAAAGAAAACAAACACCAAAGGCAAAAGGAACAATTAGCTTGGTGGAAAACCCAGTCCTCTGCTCCTGGCTGGTTCCCCTCCAAGGGGACAGCGGGTGGCAATGCCAGCCAGCATCTGCCTGCCCAAGATAACGCTTCCAGCCTCACAACGGTGACGTTGGGCAGAGCCACCGCCAGCTCAGGGCATGGCTTTAGAGATGCCCAATGCAGTATGGTAACGTCCCACCCCTGACAGAAGAGCTTTCCCTTTTCCTTCTCTGCCCCAGCTTGTAACCACAGGCCATGCTCTCACTGTTCATCGCCTTCTCCGGTGCTCGTCAGAGCCTGCTGTGAAAGGATTTAGGTCACTAACATGCCAAAAATACCCCCAAAAACCCCACCCAGCAAAAACAGCTTTTTATTCAAAGAGTCCTGTGTTCAGCTCTGGAGCCCTCAGCACAGGAAGGACATGGAGCTGTTGGAGCGGGGCCAGAGGAGGCCATGGAGATGCTGGGAGGGCTG
>JAOTQQ010000041.1:630405-651602 GCA_026546715.1 Gallinago undulata | reverse complement strand
TGGAGGGGTTCAAGGGCAGGTTGGAGGGGGCTTGGAGCAACCTGGTGTGGTGGGAGGTGTCCCTGCCCAGGGCAGGGTGGTGGGACTGGGTGGGCTTTAAGGTCCCTTCCAATCCAAACCATTCTGTGGTTCTAAGAAAATACAAATAAAGTACAATCCGAGAAAATTTGGAGGACCCAGAAGAGGAAAAAAGAACAAATGTTTGAAAACTCTAGTGTTGGGAAATGGAATTGCAGCAGGGCAAGCTGCAGGCAGATATTGAGGTCAGTCAGCTTGCGGGTCCAGGTGGCTGGAGAGGAGCAGGGCTGGATAGTCACGACATGCCATGTTCTGGGTGACCCTGGGAGAGGTGTGTGAGGGCACAGCGGGGACAGGAGACCCTTTAAGTAGAGCTGAGGGGAGTAAGGAGCTTTGGAACTTGGCTGAAGGGCAGCCATTGACCCTACCCCAGAGCATCACAGAGCCCAGACCCCAGGCACCAGGAAAGGCCACGTTTCATCCTTTCCTCTGACAGTGCAGTTTAAGTTCCATGAAACCATTAGGAAGGTATTCCTATGTTATAGAGCAGACAGAAATAATGAAACGTATTACGGAGGGGCACATAATTCATCCAATTTATTACGTTACAACGTTCCTCTGATTGATTTATGGTTGTGAAATTGCTCTCTGTCCATATATTATGCTACGTTTAATGTATAGGGTACATCTGTTCAGGTTGGGATGGTAAGCTGGGGAGGGCTTATTTCTGCAACCCTTGTTCCTGTAGCTAAGTCCTCCTTTCACCACTCGTGCTGTAGCCAAGGGGCACAGGCTGGGGAAGGAGGCTGACCTGCTGCGCTCTGCAGTCGAGCCTCCCCATAAAATGAAAAATTAGTGCTTGCAAAAGGTGGTGAGATTGGAAGAGGTGCCAGATGCCCTGCAAAGAGCTGCCGGAGGAACTCTGGAGCGTCACCTCGCAGCCTTTGCTGGCAGCTCTAGGCTGCTGCCGGGGGATTGCATTAGGGCCTCTAATGTCCTCCTGAAATGTCCTCCTGGGCGCTCGGTCCCATCTGCAATGGACAGAGATCCCCAGCCCGAAAGGACACCTGGAGCAAAGAGCAGCCTCAAACCCAGAGCTGGATGGGACCCCCATGGAGGGATCTACTGCCTGGGCCCAGAGGTCCTTCCAAGTGAGAGCGGTGGGTTGCCCAGTCTAAAGGATGCTTTTGCTGCCTCCTGATGGATAGAGACTTGGGGTCAGGCTATGGACTTGCCATGATAACACCTCTCTTGGTGCTAAGAGCGTGAATAAGAGACCCTCACGCTCACTGCCAGAGCTTCATTGCTGTCCTCTGATCCCACCAGGCGGAGCAGTGAGTGCTGGGGGACAGGGCACCCTGTTCCATCACTAGGGTTCTGTTCCAGACCCCATAAGCTGCCTCCCACCAGCCTGTCCCCTCACCCTGGAGGTGTGGGCACCTCCGCTCTGTGCATTGTACAGACATGGTGGATGCACCGCTGGCTCACGGGGGTCAGGGATGGAAAACTACAAAAAGAGCAAAGCCCCGAGCAGCTTTAGTGGTGGTGGAGGCTCCAGGGATCCTCCGCTTCCAGAGCCGAGCACAGGGGCTACGGTTTGCCCAGGTACTGGGCTCAGACTGGGGGATAAATGTACGAAATCCAATGTCTTGTGACAGGCAGGGGCAGGTGAGAAGGATTTAATGGTCCTGTCTAGGCTTAAATTCTATAAATCTAAGAAATGGTAGCGCACAGCTGCCCTGGGTAGGAGCCGGTAATTTAAAGCTCAGTTGTGTATTGTCAGCTGTAATTCCCAGTGGAGATGTCTGAACCTTGCTGCTTGCCCTTGCTGTGCAGGAGAAGATAACACAGCTTTTAGCTGGAGCCGATTCAATCCAGCCAGGCCCGTACCGCAGGAGATGTGAGGACAGGAGAGAAAGCCCTGGCTCAGCCCAAGCGCAACATATCAAAATGGGTGAAACTTTCCATGAGTTGGAAAGTTCTGGAAGAGCTCCCAAAGATCCAAGTGTTCAGGGTTAGCCCCTGGGCTGCCCTGATGCTGTCACTCTGAGCAGTGCCCTGGGGATGTTCTCCTCCACTGGATGTATCCTGCAATCCCAACAGACCAGGCAGAGCTGTGCCTACTGCCCTGTCCCATCCTGTGCCATGCCATGCCATGCCATGCCAACCCATCCCATCCTGTCCCATGCCATGCCATCCTGTCCCTTGCCATCCAACCCCATCCCATCCAGTGCCATCTGTGTGCCCACCCTGGTGCACCTACAGGACACGATGGTGAAGGGACACCCCAAGCACCCAGCCCAGCCCTCACCAGAGCAGAAGCAGCAGCTAGCACCCCAAAATAAAACCTTCCCCCTGAGGCCAGCAATTTGTAGAGCTTTCCCCCGGGGAACAAATAATGCTGTGGTAAAATCTCTCTTCCTGAAAAACCTCCTGCATGCAGGAAAAGCAGATTTTCTGTCAAAGAAGCATTTAAGTAGGCACTTTTCAACTAGATCTGCTTTTAATCTTGAAAGATGTTAATATTGCTGTTCCTGGTCTGATAATACCTTTCTGTTACATAAAAAAAAAACAACCCACTTTCAAAACCTTTTACAGTCATCTTATTCTCACTCTTCCTGTCATATAGATAAGTAAAGCTGTTTTTATAAATAATAGTAGGGAGAGATTGATAAACATCCGAGGACAAAAAAAAAAAGGAAGATAGAATTAGGGTGGGGCTTAATTGCTTTTGAGATCCCGTTTTTGGAATAATTTCTATTGCCACGTATAATGGCTTGTGGCAAACCCCTGGAGGTTTATTGACGGCTGCAGGTTCCTTGGGAATTTGAACCCGAGTCCCACCACAGTTGCTGATACAGTAATGGAGCTGAGAGAGGAACCCACCTCCCTTATCTCACATGCAGTGATAAGCTTTACCACCTGGCATTGATTAAATTTTGAAGGTGTTACTTGTTTGTGGGGAGGGGTGGGGGTGAGTGTCAGTATCACCTACATGTGGACCCCCAGCACCCGCTGCAGCCCTGGGAGCTGAGTAAAACTGAGCTGTGAAGAACTAGGAAATATAACAGTTCTGCAGCTGTACCCCAGCAAGGGACCTCAGCTGGAGGCTTTTAATGAAACAGGTATTCTTTCCTGTAAAAAAAAATTGCTGTGTTTTGCTATTGAGCTAATTGCTGTTAATGTAAAGTACACGACATTGCCAAATCAGGGCTCTTTGGAAAATCTTCTTTAGAGTGTTTTTTCGCACGTGCTGTTTCATTGCTAACGGGTTTTGGAAAGCTTGGTAGATAGTTATGGAACATATGTGCCTTCCCTTTCCTCATCCCTGCTATGAATTTAATTCTCAGGCTGTAAATGTATTTTTTCTTCTTTTGTTGGTGTATTACAGTGCATCTCTCTCCTAAAGAGAATTAGCTGGGAATGTGACATTAAGTGGCAGGAGATTTCAGATTGGTTATTTGTTCATCTACTTTTGTGCCTGTCTTCCCTGCTTGTTTCTCACCCTTTGCCTACTTGAGTTTTATTATTTGTTTTTGACCCCAAGGAACTCTAAAATCTAAGAAAATAAGGCTGAGTTCTTGAAGATCATCTGGTCAATTGGCCCTACAAAAGATCTGATAAGCTGTAGCTTAGTCTCTGACAAGTGCTTTTCTTACTTGTTCCTGGGGGGGAACAAAAAAGGGAACTTCTGTAAGCTTTCAAGAGATCTGTTTTAGTACTTCAGTCTGCTGCTTCTTACGCTGATTTTTGTGGTATTTAGCCTAGATTTACCTTGCAGTAAACAGTATTTTCTGTTGTTTTGTTGTTTTTTTTTCCCCCTAATTTATGGCTGAACCCAGGGAACAGTCTTTTTCACAGAATCACTGATGTGGGCAGCAGCTCACAACCAGGCTGCCCGGGTCCATGTCCAGTTGAGTTTGAGTATCTCCAGTGATGGAGACTCCAAACCCTCGCTGGGCAATCTGTGCTTTGGTTTTCTTCCCACAGTTTACCATGTATGTAGAGATCGTCACTGGTTCCCTCTGTTCTCCCTCCCTCCCATCTCCCCATGCTTCATTTGGCCTTTCATTGTAGGGCAAGGTTTTTGTGTGTTTGATCATCTGTGTTTCTCATGTGGGCCAAGTCTTCTTGGAAAATGTGGTGTTGAAAAAACAATGATGTGTGTTTTAGGGCTTTCTGCTGCTTGTGTGTCCCGTTGCTGTTTGCCTCCTGTCTAACAAGGCGATGCTGTTGACTCAGTTTGTAGTTGCACGTAACCCTAAGACCTTTCCATGTAAACCTCTCCAGCAGGGTTATTGGACTTCATTCTAATTTTTATTTAAGCTCTCTAATATGGTAGAACTACTTTGATTAGACTAATCTTGTTTTTCAGCACACCAGCATCCCTTTCCAGTTAATAATCACCTGCAAAGGGGATAAACAGATTTTGTCTCTACCCTGGTAGCGTTGAGTAGCCCCAGGCTGTGGTGACCCCCGTGGGACCCCACCAGCTCCATCTTCCCATTTCCGATGCTGAGCTTCTCTGATTTCCTTTGTGAGTGATGGTAATTCACCTAGCTTTAATGTGGTTTATCAAAAGTATGTATCTTAGCCTTTTCTTACCACGGGAGAGAGTGTTAACAGGCTCATTAAACTCAGTTCTGTGAGATCTGTGGTTCCCTACCATCTCCAGCCAGTTCCCCCTTTCCTGAAGGCATGGCACCCATGGTCAGGGAAAGGGGGATGGTGGGGCTGCCATGAATCATTCCAGACAAAAATAATGCTTGTTACTGATCTCCTCGGGACCTTCTGGGGATTTGCAAATACATGGTTTGGTTATTTGTTCCCGAGAACTGAAACTACACAAGGAGCGTCGCACGGGAAGCGGAAGATAAGCAACGGTTTGCCCTTTTTAAGTCTTTCAGTCTCAGAGATAGCAGCAGGCAGTTCTGAAATTACTCCAGTTCTCTAAGAACTTCAGGAAAATTTCAGCAGGCTCAGCTTATCTCAAAGCATTCTACTTTCCTACCTTGTTCTTTTCTGTTGCAGCCTGAGCCATTACCCTTGTGTCAGTGATGCTAATCCCATCATGTGGCTGATTGCAATGGTCCTTTTACTGAAGAGTGAAGCAAAACAGTAAAAAAAAGGTTGTTAAACAGTGTGGCTTTTCAGTATTCCTTGCCATAAGCTTTTCTCCCTGTTTATTCATCAACTTTCTGGCCACTCTCTTGCTGCTATGGGTCCATTCAGAGAGTGCTTCCTTGGCACCCCACGTGCCCCTGGTTGGATTTACCTTAAGTCCCTTGCCTCTCCTGATTTTTCTCCCTGTATGCTCATGCTGCTTTTTATCCCAGTGCTTGCCTTTAGTACCAGTTGAACTGTTTTCTGCTTTCTCTGTGCTTCCACCTCACGCCTGTGAATTGCTGGTGATTTGGGCAGGTGGTGCCCTGTCCTTCCCCTGCACTGGAGGAGTTTGTGTTCATGCCACCAGTATTGCTCCTTTAAGAAAAATGCCATCTCTTAATTACATTTTTCTCTGGCTCTCTGAGATCCCTTGCATGCATCCTGAAGTTGTTGTCTTCATCATCATCATTTTTCAGCAGGCTGCCTTTTTATCTTCTTTTTCATGCCTTTTTTTTCCCTTTAGGAGGGAGAGACAGCAGTCACCTCCAGCAGAGCTTCATCTCTGCTTGTCTTCAGGTGACCCAGCCCCTCCCCTGGCGCTAAGATACCGGGCCTTTTGCATCAAAAAACAGATTTGTGCCTCCTTTTGAGGTCAGGTAGAGCTGACATGAGCGTGACGTTTTACTTAGCAGCGTGGTGTGGATCATTAGTGTTAATGGAAGGGCTCCAGCATCCTGCTGGCAGCAGCGGTACCCACTCAGCAGCACTGCCACCGCCTCCGAAACGCAGTCTTGGGAGCACAAGCTGGTGGTTTCCCCAGGAAATGTCCTCAACCAGGAGTGTTTTCCCTGTTTAGTAGTTTATTGCAACCTTCAGTTAGTAAAGAGCAGCTGAAAAGACCCTCCACCACCTCCCAGGTCAGGGGGGTGGTGATGCCCTGCCTGGCACCCCCCAGGGGAAAACCCACCTCCAGCATCAAAAGAGACTCAGTTTGCCTCTCCAGGTAATGCCAGCCCACGTTTCAAGCATCTCTAAAGGGACAAACATCGCACAGCGTAGAGTAATTTAGCAGTAAATAGGAGGAGGATGCACTTACCCCACACCGGCTGTTTTGGGGCTGCTGCCCCAAAATGTTCTAAATGCCTCGTTGCTTAATCATAGAATGGTTATTAAGGACCTACACCCCCCCCCCACTCCCAAGCTCAGAGCCTCCCCTGCCTGCTCCAGACCCGCACGCTTTCATTAACACTCGATATTAACGATCCAGGATGCTTAATCCAAGGGGTTACGGGGTTTAGTTTAATTATTCCTGCTTGCAATCTTATCTGTATTAAGAAAAAAACTTAATTACTTCACTAATAGCTTAGCCTCTTTCACGGGGTTTCCATTAACCGCTCTGAAGCCGGCTGCCTCGTACCGAACATCGAACCATCAAAGGGACTGGGGGTGGGAGGTAGGGGGCTTTGGGGTTTATTAAAGAAAAAAAAGCCAGCTACCAAAAAAAAAAAACACCAAAAAACCCCCAAACAACCAAACCCCTACATTAAACTACATTAAACTACGTCTCCTACTGCAGGTTTCAGAAAATAGTCATTAGGAAAAAAAAAAATATTTGCACCTCACAGTACAGTAACAGCAAATGCCACTGTTTGTAAATAGCACACGTTGTACCTCGCTTGATTTAGTGCCATTTGCCTAACTGGAAAACAAACGAACGGGTACCTCTCCAGTCTCCAGCATTATCCAGCCAGTGGAGAAGTGTTAACATTTATTACTTGATAGTAAACATAATTAGCATGACCTTTTGGAGACATTTTAAAGGAAAAAAAAAAAAATATATATATATATATATAAAATGCAGAGTCTGCAAGTCCTTTCTCCCAGAAATATCCCAGCTTCAGCTCTCTTCGCAGCGCCTCTGTCTCGCAGGGAGTCAAACCCTCCCTTGGGCAGGTGGACCTGGGAAACAGTCTTCACAAATTCCTGTTGATTTATAATTTTTTCCTCATTTCCTATGACCATTACCCATCAGTGAAGAGCAGGAGGGGGTGACAGAAACCCTTAGGGATGTCAATGCACACTCTGCTTGATTTCTTCTCTAGCATCGCATGCATCTGTGAGGTGAGGCAGGAAAGGAGGGTGAAATCCTAAAGGTGTTGGTGTAGCTGGTGGTGAAAGCATGCTTTCAAGGTAGGAAAAAGCACAGTCCTGCTCTGCACGGGCTCTTTGTCAGAGCATGACAAGGCTTTTTGTGGCATTGCCTGGGCATTTCGGAGCCACTCCACGTGCTGCAAGGAGGCTGATCCTAATATCCCAAAGGTGATGAAGCTGCATGGCCTGGAGCTGAAGATGCCTTTCCCAGGCACTGCCCCGCACCCACAGCTGGCTGCATGATGCCTAGAAGTACCAGGGGGTGTCACCAGCCCCTTCCCTTTTGCAGCAGTGGTGGGAGAGGGTTATCAGCACACAGAAATAAGCCTTATGCCTGCAGCTTCTCCCTCTTTTCTGTCCTTGGGGATTCCCTAATGTATGCTGGGGGTGGGAGGGGGAGGAGAGAATAAAACATGACTTAAACCTGTCCCCCCGCATCCTCAGCTAGGTTAGAACTCCACCTTTTTGATTAAAATAGGTGATTCTGGGGCATGAAGCCGTGAGTGCTCAGCTGGGCATGGCTGGGAGCAGTGGGAGAGGGTGGAGGTGAAGTCATGATCTGATAAGAACGGGCTCATTGCAAACTTCCCAGCCTCTCTGTTTGTCATCAGCGGTTTCTTTGCTTGAAATGAAGTGGGTTTTAACAACGCAAAAGTAAAATTGTGACTGCCAGTAGATGCCTGCAGATCCCAGCTTGTCATGACCCCAATTAGTGGAGAGGGTTGAAAGTTGCTTTATTAGCTGAACTGAGCACCGCTGGCTGTTCAGGTTGTGTTTGCTGAGGGGAAAAAAAAATGCGTGTGTGTATCTAAATTCTTGTGTGTGTGTGGATAGAAATGAGCAGCAGTAGCACAGTGGGTATGAGCCTTCTTCAGAAGGGATCTGCTAATGCCAGCTCCTGGCCTTCTTTCTCCTTGGGAGGAAGGCGATGGGATTACCTTTCCTGTAGGATGTTGGGCCAAGGCTGCCTCCTCCCCTATGAAAAAAGCAGCCCCTGGCAGTGGTTTTCCAGCCCCAAGCTGTATTTTTTCCCGTCCCGTTGCTGCGGTGTGTGGGGCTGGGAAGCAGGTGGCCGAGCCGTGGCTGCTGGGCAGGCTCTGCCTCTTGGTCCTGCTGGAAAGGCACCCGGGACTTCAATTGCTGGCAAGAACGGATGGTAAGAAGCACATGAAAGAGATTTATTTTTTCCCAAACGGAGCAAGGCTGGAGATCAGAAGGATGAAAACCAGGTGGCACTTGATGCAGAGAGAGAATGAAGGAAAAGTAAATTGCAAGATGGAAAAAAGGGAGCAGGAGAGAAAGAAAAAACCTTCAGAGATCCTCTGTAGAGCTCCTGGCAATTCTGAGTTTCTTCCTATAACCTGGGGGCCCTTCGAGGGGACTGTGCTCTCTGAAAGCATCTTTATCAGGCTGATCTATTTTTATATGTTCAGACCTTTGACTTCCCATTTTCATTTTACCTCTAAAAGGTGAAACTCATGATCTAGGAGCTCTTAAACAGAAATAGCCTGGCACAAACCCCACTGCAGCCACGGCATGCTTGCCTGGTGAAGGAGGAGGTGCTGTGGCTGGGACACCAGGGTGCAGAAGAGCTGGTGCAACCAGTCAAGGACAGGTGCTGGAAGCTGGTGGGGTTGGATGACCCTTTCCAGCAGCTTGCAGTATCTCAGCAGTGGATATGAACCTGCTATTGGGGTCCCAGCACCCCCCGGGGGGGGCGGTCCTAGCACCCCTCAGTCCCTGCTGCTTGTCCTGGTTCCCGGCTGAGCATCCCAGTGCTGCCACAGCCCCGGCCCTGCTGCTTGTCAGGCTCCTTCAAAGGGAACCGTGTCTTTGCAAATCGAGCCACAAATAAGCATTTAAATTACCCTTGTAGTACTTTTTTCCGCACATCAAAAGCGCCATCAAAAGAGCAACCGGTTGCATCCAAACGGAGAAACCGAGCTGTGGTTGTTTGGGTCCCTCCAGCTTTCTCTTCATGGGCAGCTCTCATGAAAAGCCTCTTGCGTGCGTGATGGATCTCAGTAGGGCTGTTAATCACTGTCAACAGCTCGTATCATGCAAAAACACAGTGCTCTTGGACGCACCGTGTAATTCCGGGCTGCATGTATTGCCCCCCTGCTGCTCATGCCTATATTTATAACAGCACTCATTTTTGTTAGATTCAAAGGGCTTTTTGATCATATTTTTGCTTTAGCTGTGTGACACAGTCAAATCGCAGTAGAAAAAAATCTGTTGCAGTGTTCAGTGATTGTGTCCTGCGAAACAGCCCAGTTATCTCACAGGGGCACATTTTAACATATATGGAATTGGGCATTTCTCACAGCCCTGCAAAGGCTTGTTTTTGGCAGTTGGGCTCTGTTAAATACCTTTGCTTGAGTAGTAAAGTCTTGCAGTAAAATCTTTTAAAAGTGTGTTTTCCTGATAGCTAATAGATTGTTGGATCCTATACCCCGATGGGTACAACAGTGTATGTGACGATTTGTGTTTTTTCTCTATATGAGGGTACACACCAACGTGAGACCATGATATTCTGTTTATTCTTATAGGGAAATAAAGAAGTGAAAGGGCAGTGGTTTATTAGATAAAAGCTAATACAGCTGGGCCCATATTTGCATAACTTTGTACAAATTCCTCAGAACAATTTGGTTAAATTGATATGTGTTTCGGGTGAAACCCAAACAGGATGTAGGGGTCTGGTTAGGATGAGTGTGATTCTTATGGATAAATAAGCACTGATTTGGTAAAACCGCAAGACAAAGCAAGATTTTAGTGGTGAAAGGCATGAAGGAAGATAGTTTTGATGGAAGGGCAAGTGGAGAAACACATGGCCAGCCACAGTCATGGGTTTTATTAGTGCATGGGGCGCTTTTACAGAATCACACAGAATTAGAGAATGCTATGGGGTTGGAAGGGACCTCCAGAGATCATCTCCTCCAACCCCCTGCCAGTGCAGGTCCACCCAGAGCAGGTTGCTCACAAACGTGTCCAGGTGGGGTTTGAATGTCTCCAGAGAAGGAGACCCCACCACCTCCCTGGGCAGCCTCTGCCAGGGCTCTGCCACCCTCACAGGAAAGAAGTTCCTCCTCATGTTGAGATGGAGCTTATTATGTTCCAGTTTGTGCCTGTTACCTCTTGGCCAGTCTCTGGGCACCACTGAAAAGACTGGCCCCATCCTCATATATTACAATCAAATGTGAGCAGCTGAAGACCCAGAAACAGGACAGATGTGTGTGTGAAGGAAGAAGCTGCTGAGGACTCTACTCAGCTCTGCCCTTTAACAGTCACATCTTCCTGAAGGACCTGCAGCTCTCAGTAACGTGTGCTACCCAAAGGCTGGGCGCTGTGAGACCCCAACACAGGGAAATCAGAGAGAAATCTCCTGAATTCCCCCCAGGGAGGGCATCTCCATCCTTAAGTGCTGCCCATGACAGACCTGGACCAATTCCTCTGCCTTTCCCTGCTGTTATAGGATAATAATTTAACCTGCCCTCCCTCCGGAAAACCTTCTTTCTGCATGTTTCATACAAAGAATATCTCTCTCCTGAGGCCAAAACTGAGTATTACAGAATTACCTATTTTTTTCGAGTAAGGCAAAACCGGACTGGTGTGTAGAGGAACGGATGGGCTCTCACTGAGATCCCTCAGGCCTTGGAGCAAAAGCTTATGAGAAGAAAATATCAATGTGCCTCTGCTAAATCAGGAGTGGGAGGGCTTGTGCCCAACTCATCTCGGAGGAGTCTGACAAAATTAAACTTATATAAGCCTTGATGCTGCAAATGTCTTACTGAAATCAATTCCTTAGGAAATGGAAGGCGGAGTATTAGGTTTGAAAAGCAAAGTGGGGGATAGCAGAGGCAAAGTCTTTTATCCATCAGGAATTTTCCATGGAGAAATGGCTGGCTTGCATCTTGCTTTTCATTTCAGATTGCATTTTATGATCGGAGTGAACAACTGTACATTATCTGTTTCAGTAACTAGAATAATCACCTTCTACCTTCAGGATTCTGCCGACTGTGCTGGTTTGGGTTTGCCTCTATTTTCCATTTTGCCAGGAAGCGCCCAGTCAGGGTTTGGGACAGGGAAACGTGGAGCTCCAGAGAAAAGGTGGAATTGGGAATGCGTATTCCTAGCTGTGTTTCAGGGAGCCACCATTACCTTCTCAGAAGCAGAGCTGAGGCTGATGAAAATTAACAGAGGGATTCAAACAGTGGCCAGATATGCCTGGAGAAGGAGCGATTCATCTGGGGGGATTCATTCTGATTTGGGGGGTTAATTCTGCTTCATTCTGGGACAGGAGAGAAAGCAATAGGTGCTGTGTCAGGGTATAGCTGTACACTGCAGCAGACTTTCTTCATTTCTTTGAAGTATTTTGAATTTTGTAGCTCGATGAAATTTGCCTGATAAAAAAGCAGGGTCTGGCTCTTGGTAGCATTGAGGATAAAGGCAAATAACTGCATTGCTTTCTTTCATCTTTACGTCTTCTGCAAAAGTAATGTGCATCTACTGGTGATGTTAATATTCATATTTCTGTGCTTTCCCCTGATGTTTCACTAAGTATAAGCCTTTGGCAAAAGATATAGTTAGAATAACTAAAAAGAATAAAAAAACCCATCTGTCTGAATTCTTCTTCTACATTCCTCATTCGGGTTTGGTAATTAGACCCTGAAATCTTTTGTATTTCACATTTATAGTTGACCTTCTCCTCGAGTTTTTATCCCCTCTCAAGTCTTCTCTCTGTATCCCAAATGGCAGCCACTGTCCTTCAGGTTGATAAATCTGTCAGAGCCCATCAGCAGCCTGCTGCAGAGTCCTCCTGGTGCTGCAGAACCTTCCGTCCTGCTCCCCAGCAAGGACTGAGAGCTGTCTGTATGGGCAGTGGGTATAAAACTTCCTTGGTCTTCTGCGAGAGCCTCACTGAACGCTGTGGCTCGGCTGGCTCCCAGGATGGTGGCGCCTCCAGAGCATCACCCTTCCCCTTGCCTGGGCTTGGACCTTTGGTAGCTTGGTGGCACCTCCCTCAGGTGGGGCTGCAGGATGATGGAAGGTCTCCATACCCTGTAATCACTTCCAGCTTCCCTATTATGAGATTCACCTCGCATCTTCCCTGGAGTCCAACCCCCTTTCCCTTTCATGCGTTGTATTTCTCTCTCCGCTGCTGGAAATGCCCCCTTTTTGGCCACCGTCTGCAAACGCTCGATGTAAGAATAAAGAGAAGGTGCTGGGTCCTCTCACCAGCATCTGAAAAGCTCTCTACATCCTCTCTGGTTCTGGGACACATGGTTGTATGAGGATTGTGCTTCAATCTCAGCCATGTGTATGACAATGGCACCCAGAGGCTCGGAACAGTAGGAGTCATGCCCTTCGGAGTGACATTAATACCTCAAGCTATTAGTAGTTGATAGCTTTTCTTGCTAGAAAAAAATCTTGCCTATCCTCCCTACGTTTGGCTTTTTCTGCTTTAAGGGTGCCTCTCACTGATCATTCCTACCTGTCCTGCTGGTAATTAGTTTGCTTTTCTCTCTGCATGTCAGACTGAAGAATTCCAAGATTTCAGAAGAAATTCTTGTTATTTGATCCAGTGCTTTTGACTGTGGACTTTAAAGTAGAATATCATCTCTCCCTGCTTTTTTTTATTCAGGTAGTTCATGTCTGCCATGCTAGCACATCCTTTTGCTCTTTTGAAAATCAAGCTAATGGTTTTGCACATAATTTTTCTTAATTTTTTTTTTTCTCCTTTTGAAAGCTTCCGGGTACGTACTGATGTACTAAGGCTAGATACATATATAAATGATGACTGTAAGAGTCAGCAACGCTCTCAAGTTTTTGGGGTTGTTTTTTAAACTTCCCTTTCTAAAACCAAGCGGAAAACATACACCTTATTACAGTATTTTCCTTTGATTAGTTCCCACAAATGACTGTCGCGAGCAGTCAGCCAGCAGGAACGCGAGTCTTTCCAGCCATCAAAACAAAGCAGTGGTTGCTATGAGCCCAGGACAATTTAAATATAATTCAGTAAGGGCACCTAAACCCACAGCTGTCAGGCGGCCTGATGCCGGGATGGCGGGGAATAACGAGCTCTGATTGCAGCCAGCCCTGCCTGGACCGCGCTGACCTTTCCCAGCGCCTCGCTCCGCGCCGAGGGATGGAGCCTCCCGCTTCCCTTCCCGGCTCCGCTCCCGCTGCTTCGTTAGGCAGGTGCTGATGGGGAGACGGGTTCATAAAAGCCCAGATCTCGGTCTGTCGCTGCGCAGCGGCGCGGAAAAGCAGGAATCGATCAGCCGGCCCTTCAGATAATCCCTCGCCACAGGTTTCCCGCGTCCTCTGGCCCCAGGGGGAGCGTGTGTTCTCTGGATAAGGGTGGCAAGCAAATCTCCATCTGATGGAGAGATGGGCATCTGATTTGCTTCTCTGCTCCTGCCTCGCCTTCCACAGCTGGTGATGGAGTAGGGGCAGCCCTTCGGGACAGTGGGAAACCATGAAGTTAAGCGAGACCAGCAGTCACCTCGGGACACCAGTGAGGAGAACCATCATGTATTTTATATGGGTTTTACCCGTGTAGTAGTTAGAGCTGGGAGGTGTTTTCCCCTCACTCGCTGAAAAAGGCTGTGCAGGCTCAATTTCTTCCCCGGCTGTATCCCAAAGTTTTTCCAGCAGTGCTCTGAACCCTCCTGGTGCGGCCGGCGAGCCAAGCAGCGCTCACCCCCGTCCTGGCACAAGCCATGCTCAGAGCAGAACCAGCCCAGGGCTGTCCCACTGGGAGCGTTTTTAAGCTGACAACCCCCCGATGTCACAGTTTGCTGGAAACTGTCCTTGAGTGAACTGAAAATGAACCCCCCCCCGGGCGCAGGGTTTCATTCTGACTGTGGCTCTGTCACCTAATGAAGAATCCAGCCAAAAATCTGAGCTGGTGTTTAATATATTGTCTTCAGCACAGGAAGGACACGGACCTGTTGGAACAGGTCCAGCGGAGGGCCATGAGGATGATCAGAGGGATGGAGCACCTCTCCTATGAGGACAGGCTGAGGGAGCTGGGGTTGTTCAGCCTGGAGAAGAGAAGGTGCCGGTGAGACCCTATAATGGCCTTTCAATATCTGAAAGGAGCCTCTAGAAGAGCTGGAGGGGGACTCTTTATGAGGAAGCGTAGTGACAGGATAAGGGGTAATGGTTTTAAACTGGAAAACAGGAGATTTAGATTAGATATTAGGAAGAAATTCTTTACAGTGAGGGTGAGGCACTGGAACAGGTTGCCCAGGGAAGTTGTGGATGCCCCATCCCTGGAGATGTTTAAGGCCAACCTCCTCTAGTGGAAGTGTCCCTACCCATGGCAGGGGAGTTGGAACTAGACGGTCTTTAAGGTCCCTTCCAATACAAACCATTCTATGATTCAATGATTCTATGATTCTGTGGAAAGGCTAATCACGATCTCCTCTGACATAAACAAAGGAAGAAGTCTACTGCCCTGCTACTAACTAAGTAGCTGCTGCCTTCATTTAAACATTTGAACCAAACCTAAGGAAACTAATTCTGTATTAAATACTTTTCTGAGTCACAGCTCTAGCTGATATTATTTTCCTTGTTTATATGGAAGAGTATAGAGAACTATAATGCTCCCATGCTTCTTTCATTTTGTCCCTGACTATGACTTATTTTTTTCTCTTGTATTTCAGAGTCTTATTTTGTGGCTAAGATTTCTGAAATTGTATTAAATTAAGCAGTAGGAACAAATATTACCAAAAAATTAAAAATTGTCAGCCCATAAAAAGAAAACATGTCAACTATTTTAACAATGCGGTAGGAAGTTTTGTACAAGATTTGATATAATGAGAAAGCCTTATACATATTTTATGCTGAAAGTATCTCAAGAAATAAGCATAACAATTAAATACCAGTAGTTTTTGTATTTTTTTATATAAATTTTTTGCCTAAACTGCTGCTAAAATAGTCTTGTAAAACATCTTTGAATGTCAGCAATTCTCTCCTCTCAACCTTTCCAATTTAATGAATAAAAGTTAAAATTTATAATTACTTATGTATGAATGTAATTAGAGGAGCTACATTAATAATACATGAAAGTCATTTTTTATGAATATAGTCTAAAAGTGATAATTAGGGGAAGTACCAAAAATGCTGTAATAATTTTCAAACTGCCATTATTTAGACATTCTAAAACATACACACTCTTTAAAACTGGACAATCTTATGAAAAAATTAGTGTGTAAAAGTGAAACTCAATTGAAAGGATTATGTCTAAATTTAGGAACTGAAAAGGCCATGGGTGTTGAAATAGTTGCTAGTTAAACATAGAATATTGGAATAGTGTAGCCTGGGAGTGACTTCTGACTGTCATCTGTTTAAACTGGCTTCTCAAAACAAAACCAGTTTAGGTGAAGTCACTCTGGGCTTGTCCAATTGAATTCCAGATATCTCTAACAGATATATTCCACAACCTTTCTTGAGATTCCACATTCTGGGCAATCTGTTTCAAAGTTTGACTTGTTTTGAGTTTGTTGGCTTTGGTGTTTGGTTTTTTTTTAATATCTGATCAGAATATCCCCTTTTGAAAATTGTCATGTGCTTAAGCATAATGAACAACTGTGGCACCTGCAGAAGCACAGGTGATTTCTCATTCTTAATCATCTGCACAAAACAGCACAATTTTTTCCTTCAAAACATAACTCCTGGGGATATAAAATTCTGGATATACTGCTGCTTTATAATTCGAATTGACCACATAAGAGCTCTTTCTTATCTTTCTTATCTTCTTTGACATAGTTCTTATTTCAGCTGTCTGTATACTTTTCATAATATTTCAAAAGAATTCAAAACCTAGGCAACGCCACAAGCACGTGTTTAAATTTTTTATGCTCCATTCCCAGAAGCATGAAAATGCTGTGGGTTGTTGTTCTGCTCATTTACACATAGGTAAGATGTAGGCCATTTAATTTTTTATATATGCACAGTTTCAGATGGTTCTTTTCCCGTTCCTTTACCTCTGTTCCTTCTCCAGAAATAAACATATTTAATTCATCCTACTTAAAAGTGGATAATATTCCTTGCCTCGCCTTGCCTTCTTGTCTTGAATCTAGGGAATGTGGTGGAGCAGCTAATGCTGGAAAACGTTTCCAGGCACATGAGGAACAAGAAAATCATCAGGAGTAGTCCGCAAAGGGAAGCCCTGCTTGACCACTTTGATAAACTTATCTGATGAACTGATTGGCTTGGACAGTGAAGGAAGAGCAGTGGATATTGCCTGTCTAGACTTTGGTAAGGCTTTTAACAGTCTGCCATAAAATCCTCATGGAGAAGCTGTTGATGTGCAGGCTGCCTGAATAAAGAGTGAAGTGGACTGAAAACTGGTTAAATGGCCAGGCCCAGAGGGTAGTGATCAGCGGTATAAAGTCTGGTTGGAAGCCAGTAACTAATGGTGTATCCCAGGTTAATATCGGCTCAAGCCCTGTTCAACAGCTTCACTAATGGTCAAAATGATGGGGTAAAATGTACCCTCAGTGAGTTTGCTGCCATCCAGAGAGATATCAACAGGCTGGAGGAATGGGGTGATAAGAACCTCATGAAATTCAACAAGGATAAGTGCAAAGTTTTGCACCTGGGGAGGAACTGCACCATGAACCAGTATAAGCTGGGTGCCACCCAGCAGCACAGCAGCTTTATAGAGAAGGACCTAGGGATTCTGGTGGCCACCAAGTTGAACATGAGCCAGCAATGTACCCTTGCAGCAAAAAAAAAGACAAAAAATATCCTTGACTACATTTGGCAAAGTATTACCAGCAGGTCAAGGAAGGTGATCCTTTCCCTCTACTCAGCTCTGATGAGGCCACACCTGCAGCGCTGTGTCCAGTTCTGGGCACCCCACTGCAAGAGAGACAGACATACTGGAGAGAGTCCATCCAAGGTGCATGAAGATGATTAAGGAACTGGAGTATCTCTCCTATAAGGAGATACTGAAAGCTGGGAATATTCAGCCTAGAGAAGAGAAGGCTCAGAGGCAAATCTCATTCATGTATATGAATACCTGAGGGCAGTTTACAAAGAAGACAGAGCCAGGATCTTTCCAGTGGTGCCCAGTGACAGACCCAGAGGCAATGGGAACAAACTGAAACACAAGAGGTTCCCTCTGAACATCAGGAAACACTCTGTCACTGTGAGGGTGACTGAGCACTGGCACAGGCTGCTCAGGGATGTTGTGGAGTCTCCATCCTTGGAGATATTCAAAAGCTGTCTGAACATAGTTCTTGACATCTTATCCTAGATTAACATTCTTGAGTGGGGGAGTTGGACTAGATGATCACCTAATGTCCCTTCCAACCTCAATCATTCTGCAGCTCTGTGATTCTGCAATTCTATGGTTCTGCGAAGCTATCTATACATAATTGGTATGACATAATGTTGAATGAGCTCACATTTAATTCCTGTAACTAGACATTTAGTTCAAAATTTCTGAAATATAAGTTATCTTACTCAAGCCTGCATTGTTTCCAAATGGAAAACCAATGCAAATGTCCTGACTCAGTTTGTTTTAGAAGTTGAATGTAAAATATCTGTTTGAAATGTAACACAAAATCAATAAGAAACAAAAAGGCAGAGGGGGGAAAGAGGAAATAATTATTTTAGCAGGAGATATAATAAGATGCAATAGTTTCTAAGCTAAAATTTATATAAGGGCATTTAATGAAATTAAATGCATTACAAAGAGTGCAAGACAGAACTTATTAGTTATTAAAGCAAATATCTAATTCACTTGATGAATCATTGTAAATTAACTGTTTTCAGCTAATGTAACTCAAAGCTCCTGCTACTCATTTTCACATCTTGGGTAACATTGGGTATTTTCTGTTGTACATTGCATTACATACCAAGGTGGGTGTTTGGATGATATTAAGCAAAATAACACTCAGATACCTAGTATCACCCTTCCATTGTAATCTTAACATTGTGTCCAGAACTGACTTTCCAACATTGCAAAGTTTCATTGTTAAGTAGGAGTCATCAAAATAATTGTATTTACTGGTAGGCTGTGAACTATGTTTTCAAATACTATCATCCCGAAAAAGCTTATTAGTAGAAATCAGAAGTCAGGTAGGTGTGCCCACATCTCTTTTCTTCTGAATAAGATATTTAAATATGCAAGAAAAGAAGGTACCAGCAAATGCATACAAACAATTATTACATGAAAACCTGTATAGGAATTGGTTATCTTACATCCATTAATTTTACACTGAAAGTTTGATGCCTTTGAGTTTTAAAGATCCTAATCTTAATTCTTATAACCTAGACATTGTCAACCTAGCAACAATAGCACTGTGTTATGAATAGCATATTTTATCTTTTACGAGGCATAGTATTTACAAGACCTCATTCTGCTCACAGCAAAACCGTGCCACCCCACTGAAGCCAACATATCTGCACCATTTTCAGTGAATACAAACTTTGGCCTGTACTTTCCAAACATGAGACAAAATATTTTCTGAGACAAGTATAATAGAAATCATGACATATTTTTCTTGAGAGCTTGACTATAGTGCTTTTTATTTACCCTAATATTCAGCCTAATACATTAGCCATCGGAGCACCTTGCATGTGGGAAATCCCTGTCACTGTTCAAATGAATGTTTAAGTAGAAAAGAGTGATCTCAATAAAATAGGCAAAGACCAAAGCTGCAGATAATTTTATAGAAAATTCACGTTATGTCTTGTTATTGAAATATGGAGACATGGGTCCAAATCTCATCAGGTCTGGAACTATTAATTCTTTATCTACTTCATCCCTGGTGAGACTCTACTGAAAATGGGTTGCTGTAAAAGGTTCTGTAGTAATTTTCTTTTCATATTGTTTCTGTCTGTGTGTGTTTGTTGTGTATTTTTGTCTTCTCTCTGATAGGACTGCATCACACTGCTGAAATCAGGAAGAATCCGAGGTCTATATGAACCCAAAGCAAAAAAAGATATACATTCCTTAAAGCCTTGAATTAAGCACACCACTTTCCTGAGAAAAAACACAATCTACATCTTTTGGAATTGTTCACTGTTATTATCCAAGCACTGACAAAATTAAAACAATAAGTAATATAATACTAGATCCACTATTAAAAAAAAAAAAAAAAAAGTCTGCTTTGGAAAACCACAGACTTTCGGGATGTGCATTCTCTGAGCAGGTACAGATGGTTGTGGCACTGGAGGCACAGACTCCGCTAAGTGGTGAAGCAAAGACGTTTAGTGTTTCACTTTTCTGGCATGAATAGTTTCTGTCTTTTGATCACGCATTGTGCTCTTTGCACAGATAGGTTACAAGTGGATGTCCATACACCTTTGTGAGCAATACAATTGGCTACATTTAAATGTTTGTCCCGGCTAGTTAACAAAAACATTATTATTTTGGTACACTGCTATCTGTTTGCTACATTTCACACCACATGCACATCACCATATAAGGACATTCTTTTACTGATCTCAAGGTCTCCTTCCCATCAATACAAGAACACTTGCCGAGCTCTCGATCAGCAGCGTGTCTTCAACTTTCTCATTCCCACAGATGGTAGCATGAAAGAAAAACTAATTTGAAACTGCTTATATTTTTTTTCTCGTACATTATCTTTAAAAGTTTTTCTGCTTTGTCAGATGGAAAGGGGTCATATTTAACAGATACACAGAACTGATGAAAGATGATTTTCAGCACTGAGTTATGGCAGTGAGAACTTTCATTAATGTTCATATGATGCTTTGGTATCCAAAGACAAAAGGCACCGAAGAAGTACAAAGCATTAACATCATACTTGATGGTGAACAAACAGAAATGAAAGGTTTATAAACATGTGGAAGATATTTTTTATATATTAGAATGCCCTGTGTTGAATCTATTTTAGTAAAACATAGATTCCAAAATTATTGTGGTAGGTCCACAGATTTTTCCCCCCAAATTATGATCTGTAGACATGACTTTTAAGGGAAGACACAAAAACCCTAAGTACTTGCTTTGTTTATTATTTTTCCTATTACGTTTCTCATTGATGAACTGAGAGCCAGCATTAAAATACCCTTGTGCATTTTACTTCTCTCCAGTGCAACCTTTCCATATTGTTTATTAACAAAACTAAAGTGATAATACTTCTGCCTATGGAGGAACTATTAGAAAGCATAAAGGAGCCAGGAAACTACACCAGCTAGTAATGAGACTTTTTTTTTTGACAAATGGCCTTTTGGAGGACAGAAGTTGGAAAATATGAAATTTTTCTAATAGTGGTGGACTTAAATTTTCCACTTCCACTTTACATTCTCCTCCATTTCCTCATGCATATTGATGGAACAGAGGTTAATCTTATACAGTTTTTCTAGTCAGCCTCTTCTTTTTCTGTGACAACCAAAAAGAAAAAACAGGATGTCTCAAAGCTCAAGATAATTAATAAATAAACCTTAAATGGCAATCAAATTGTGGTTTGGAAAAAAAAATGTTTGCAAAATGGTCTTTAAAAACTTTACTGTCATGATTCATGGGCAACAAAAAAAATTCATTAATTTAAACTCTGAAGTCTTTGGAAAGTTGTGCTGAATTTCTTATGGTAGAATGGTGTGGAATTTGATTAAATGTCACTTTCTTTTCACAGAAAAGGATCACAGAATCACAGAATCACCTAGGTTGGAAGGGACCTTTTAAGATCATCTAGTCCAACCAAAAAAAACCAAAATCCAAAACAAACAACAAAAAACCACCACCCCAAAAAAAAACACCAAACCAAACCAAACTAAACTAAACCAAAACAAACCAAACCAAAACAAAACAAAACCACCCACACCACACAAAACACCACCCAACACTAATGCATATGCCTGAGCACCATGTCAACTCGTCTCTTGAATACCTCCAGGGATGGTGCCTCAACCTCCTCCCTGGGCAGCCCATTCCAATG
>JAOTQQ010000041.1:587681-609027 GCA_026546715.1 Gallinago undulata | reverse complement strand
GCCCAGAGAAGCTGTGGCTGCCCCATCCCTGGAGGGGTTCAAGGGCAGGTTGGAGGGGGCTTGGAGCAACCTGGTGTCGTGGGAGGTGTCTCTGCCCAGGGCAAGGGTTTGGAACGAGGTGATCTTTAAGGTCCCTTCCAAACCAAACCATTCCACAACTCTGTGATATATGGCTTAGCAAGTCCCCTCCAGCTGCTGCCCGAGTGGCTTGTGGTGCTCAGATGCTGGGATGGATGTTGGGGACCACAGGGACAGGTTTAGCCACTCTGTGGCATGGCCTCTTCCTATTTCCCCACAGCAGGGCATGGCACACAGTCCTCTTTGCTTGATTTCATGTTGGGCACAGCCTGTGGCTTCATCTGTCCAAAAACCCTACCCATGTGTTTGTCCCCATCCCCAAGCTGCTCTGTGAAACAGCCGTGCCCCGTCCCTGCAGGCTGCCACAGCTCCCCTGCTGCCTGCAGAACCCTGCTTTGGGTGGGAAAAGGAAACTTCAGGGCTTTATTTTTTTTTTTTTTATCTTTTTTTCCCTTCAATAAATAATTCCATGCTTCATGCATAATTTCACACAATCCAATGTGTAATATGTTAAGGTGCCAGACAACTCAGGCGGTTTCTCCGTGAATCTTCATTTGCAGTTCTCCCCCATTCCTGCTTTTTTCCTGGGGCAGGTCATGGACGTCTGTGTATGAAGAAGCCCCTGGCAGAGCTGGGGACCGTGGGGTGTGCTGCCACGGGTTTTGCCAGCAGCAGAGGTGGGAATGGGACAAGTCCAGCCAACCCTGTGGCTGGCAGGAGCAGCACAGGTAGGTATTGCCCCCCAGCCTTCCCCCAGGAACCCATCCCACCCGCAGCTCCCAGTCTGAGCCTTTCCCCATGGATTTAGCATATTTGGGTACAATGGCTATTCAGGCAGCCGTTTGCCTGACTCTTACAGGTTCTTCTGGTGTACCAAACCCGCTGGGTGTTGTTCTGCCAGTGGCAGAAAGCCTGTTGCTAAGTCAGTCCATTTGCATCAGAATATTAAATACCGTCAGAGTACTACACGCTGCACTTAAAGGCAATTTTCTGCCGCTTTGAATGAAAAGCACAGGGTGTGTAAATGAATGTGTCTGCCTGTCCACACCGCGGGAAGGGGGCAGAAGATACAAATGGGTTTGCATTTGTAAGGTTGTGGATATTGGATATCGTGGATACTCTGCATTTTATTAGATTTCTGCAGTGCAGATGTTGGTCAGATGATCTTTCAGAGTGATTTGCAAAGGCAGGTGGGCAGCTTGGGTCACGACTCAGCAGTTTTGGTGCTGGATTCTGACTTGTTACGTGACTCTGAGCAAATAATTTCATTTCTCTCTGCATGTACTTTCCACCTATGAAGAAGGGGTGAGATCTTTAAATAGTGATGGTAACTTCTCCCACAAGAAAATGGGACTGTTATGAGGCTGAATAAAGATGAAAAACCCCACGCTAAAGTACTAGAGAGATGTACTGTATGGAAACCCTGTAAATATTTAAATGCAGTATATATTGGCACAGGCATAAACAAATAAATGTTTGTACTGTGCAGGCACAGTGTCATCCTGTGGGATTGGCTTTCGCAGGTTTTGTCACACTGAAGATAAGTTAAGAGCTTGAGAGCAGATCTCAAGAAGAGGTAAGACAAGGGAACATGTGGCCAAGTCTCTGGAGGATCCCTGGGTTTCAGGATGACATTTGCTCCTTCCAGCGTGTGGAAAGTGTTGGCAGAAACCATTGCCTGTAGGGGAAGCTCCAGGTCCTGAGCACTGAGCCCGATATTTGAGGACAATTTTGAATCCTCTGCTTATCGGTCAGAGCATCAGAGAGTGCTGGCTGTGCACGGCTTCCTCCCTCCCTGGCATCCCTCCTCATCAGCACCAGCCTGACTGCTTGCTGAAAAACACCCCCAAATTACAGTCAGGGACTGCTGGCACTGCCAGCATCTCTGAATGGTACATGTGTAAATAGATCTTAGAATTGTGGAATGGTTTGGGTTGGAAGGGACCTTAAAGCCCACCCAGTCCCACCCCCTGCCCTGGGCAGGGACACCTCCCACCACACCAGGTTGCTCAAAACCCCATCCAGCCTGCCCTTGAACCCCTCCAGTGTATATGTGTGTGTACTATATGTGTGTGTAAGCTGTATGTGTGTGTACTATATGTGTCTGTATATGCAGACATGGGGACACACTTGCCCTTTTCATCCTGAACTCTTCCAGCCCTGGGTGAAGAAGAGCCCCTCTTCCTCTCCTACACCAGACACCAAATTTTGATGATGCTGATTTGTTTCCTTCTGTGACTACAGCGATGAAATTATTGAAGAGGAGAAGAAACATATCCCATACACCACGAGCAGCAACCAGGCCGATCACCACCAAAACAAGTCAGACTAAAACAGGGTCTGAAAGGTGGGTTCTCCACTCTAAAAGCTGTTCACGGTCGGTGGAAAACAAAACCCCTGGAGAAGGGAGAAGAAGGGAACCCGGGAAGAAGGGACAGCAAATCCGTGGGAGGCAGAAGGTCAGCAGCACCCCCAGCATCGGCGGCTTCACCCCAAAGGACCAACAAAGCTCTGCTTGGGGCAGTGAGGTGTGTGGGGTTCCTTCTCTTTCTTTGGCAGCAAAGTAGGGTGGCGTTTTTTTGCGTTTTTTTCCTGGCTTGTTACAGAAAAAGATTAAATGTCCCAGTAATCAAAGAATACAGTGGAAGCCATTGTAAGCTGAAAAATAAGAAAGAAAGGGAAAAGAGAGCAAGAGATATGATGTGAATAATAACTGAAAAGAACACAAATAGCTAAGTAGGCAGCAAATTGGGAGATAATTGTACTTTAAATAGGGATGGTAAGAAAAGTTCATGCAGTTGGCATAAAGGTTTGTGTTAGACTGTTATGCTTTTTTTCAGTCTCCCCAAAAAAGGCATAAATGTTCCACTAAGGGAAGCTCTGGGACAGAGTTTCCATAGACCTTCTAAGTTTGTGTGGACCATGACCTGTTGCAGCCCAGGAGTAGGTACTGAAACCCTTTCCCCTAATTTTTTTATTTGTAGTCAGGGCTATTACTTGTATTTGTAAAACATTATCAAACCTATAAGTGTTTTTTGAAAGGAAATGTTATCACACTTATGGATTTGATGTGTTCTACAGATTTAGAACAAAGAAAAGGTAGTGTCTGAGAGACCAGAGAGAGAGATATCATAAGGCATACTCGGTGTCTTAATGACCTTAACGATTTAACAGATAACACAATGAGGGTATCCTCCAGACAAGTTTCAGATCTTAAAACCACTAGCTGTAAATTAAGGTATTGCGTGGAGAAAGCTCAGAGCAAAAATGTACATGTGGAGTGATCCCCCGTGCTCTCCTTCAGCAATCAGCTGTCAGCAGCCTGTCGGAAACGCTCGGAAATAAGAAAATTGTATCAGCAGAAATAAATGGGAACGAAAATACCTCGGGGCACTAGGAAATTCAAACTGTGAAAGAGAAATGTGTAAGCTTTACCCGGCGCCGCGGGGCGCTCCCCCGGTGACAGCCCCCGTGCCGTGGGAGGTGGAGGTGCAGCAGAAGACACCGCGGTGGGCAGGGCGATGGGCGCCCGGGGGGATGCCCTCGCTGGGATGTGAGGACAGATACTGGGCAGAGCCAGCGCCTGCCCCACCTTGAACGTGGATCTCAGCAGCTATGTTCCCTCTGGTGGGCATCCATCCCGCTCAGCCGGAGGAGCAGGATGAAACCCCTGATGCTGCCACGGGGTGCTGTGTGTGTCTGCGTGGCCGGCTGTGTACAGGTGGATATATTTTGTATATCTCCAAAGCTGCCCATCGGGAGTACCTGGATGGAGGGGAACTGGGAGGGATCAGAGGCCACCATGAAGGTCCAGACCACGGTGAGGGAGGAGCTTCCCAGGCTCCTGAGTGTGTTTCAGCCCACCCAGCAGGGCAGTCCGGGCACAAACCGTGTTTCCAGCTTCTCTGGGAGCCAGAACTGGAGCAGAATTGTGGGTGGTGGGGCTGGATCCACCCTGAGACACAGGTCCTCCCCCCTTGCAGTGCGCTCATGGCAGGTCTGGCTGGAAGGTCAGGTTAATCAGTGGCATCAGGACACAGGAAAAGTGTGTGCTTAATCCCCACAAAACCACCAAACGAAACTGGAGCATGCAGTTTGGATATACGAGGTTCAGATCTGCTAATACAAATTGAAATGACAATAGCTAGCAATAATGTGGCAGCAAGATTTGCAGATTTTTAATTTCACTGCAGATTAGAGGGAACTGGGACTTTGTATGTTTGAAAAATGACATACTTCATAAATATTTAGTGCGTCAGATTGGTGACTGCAGATGTGTCATAATAAAATCGGAAGAAAATTGGTCTTCCTTCAGCCATTAATAACTTCCAAGCAAACCATCACAGTAATGAAAACTGATCAGTGCCAAGCGACCAAACGCAAAACAGCAGCTGGAGACCTGCTCCTGTTTGTCAAACCCGGCCCAGGCACTAAGGACAAGGCCAGCTCCTTGGGGACCCGCTCGGGAGGAGCTGCACCCCCTGTCTGGGGCTGGGTGGGACCAACGGGGCTCTTCATGTCACCGTGTTCCCCCCCCCAGCTCATGGATCTGCAGGAGGAAGGGTATTGTGCTGCTGGGGGTGCAGGGGTGCTGTGGGATGCAGGGGTGATGAGGGATGCAGGGATGTTGGGGGCGGAAGGGAGGCTGTGGGATGCAGGGATGCTATGGGATGTGGGGATGCTGGAGGGGGAAAGGATGCAGCAGGGATGCTGTGGGGTGTTACACACCACAAAGGAGAGGCTGAAGGGCAGGTGGGTGCTGCTTCGCCTTCGCAGGCGGAGGAGGAGGAGGATGAGGCTGCTCCCAGGGGTGAGGGCGGGCAGAGCTGGGCAGCAGAGCTGCTCTGAGCACCCAGCTGGCAGGTGACAATGGTTTTATCTCATATTTGGAATCAAATCTTTTGAATGCTATGTTCCATGGGGAAGACAAACAAGCGAACAGAAGTGCTTTCTCCCAGAAATGCTTTCTCCCAGGTTGATGGTAGGGCAATTTTGCATAGAAAGAAATGCCTTTTTATACTCATCTCTAGATTTAGTAGCAGCCACCCAGGAACCATGTTAACACACATGTGCTCATAATGCATAATCATTTGTAGACATTTAATTTTTAAGCTATTTTAGATAAATTGCTGTTTGTCCGGTGCACCCCTCACCTAAAATTTATCTTCCTCTTTCTGAAATGTGGTAGAGTATGTGAAGCTTCAGGCATGTGCTTTGTCTTCCTTCCATTTCTTTTGTGAAATCTTTGATGGGATCTACACTCTCATCTTGTGCAAAGCCTTACGTTACCAATGGTAGAACGTGCCTTTGGTGTACAGCATGGGTTTGCTTCAAACCTTGCTGAAGTTAACAGGGGCATTTGCCTTGGCTGCTCGGTGTCTCAAATGAGGACAGACCCGTGTCTGGAGACGTGAAAGCCCTCTAAAGTCTCATTTCAAAGTAATTCCACACTGGAAGTCTTCAGGAGCCCAAATCCCAAGTGGCAAAGGTGTTACCTCTATAAACCGCTTGCAGCCATCGTGCTTTATGTTCTCCCAAGCGTGGATGCTCTCCGGGTGCCGGGGATGGGGGGTGAGTGGCTGCCAGCTCCAGCGCTCGGCAGGGAAGCCCTGAGCCTTATACTTGAAATTGGGGGACTTTTTTAGAAAAAGAGACTTTTTGGATGCTTGATTGAAATCATGGCTGCATATCCGTTTCATCAGATTCAGGGACAGAGGAACATAATTTAATATTTCTGTAGGCAGTTTGGTTTATAGATCTTTCGTTAAAAATTTGGCAACGAACATAATTTCCTGTAACTTTGTCAGTTAAATGGAGACCCCTCATCATCAGGGTTTTGTCTGGGCTGGGGCAAGAAGACTTGGGATGACCAAGAGGCTTGTCAGAAGAGGAGGTGCTGGCAGGACAGTGCCCAAACCTTCTCGCTGCTGTAACCAGTCCAAGAGGGTCAGAGTGAAGGACACCTTATTTTAATAAACACAGCAGCTGTAGGGACGTGAACCGCAGGCATTCCCCACACATCTCCTGACCCTCCCACCTCAAGACAGCTTTTTTGAGGGAAGGCAGTTAGAAATCTGCAACCAACGACTCGGAATGAAGATTAACTGGAGTGGTTTTTTGGAGCGCAGCCTCCCACAGACTGTTTATTGTTGACTGTGGGGCTTCCAAATGGCGGTGGTCGGGAATTTAGAGAAACACGATGGCATGGACAGATGCAAACCATCGATTTGGCGGCTGGAAGCCGAGCAGCTGAAAGGAACGGTGTTTTGCTGCAGAGCTGGAAAGGCTGGCAGCAGCTCAGGCTCTCAAAGCTCACCACTGGTGGATGCTTTATAGTCTTCACGGATCATCAGGCTCCATAATAGGAAGAGACGTGGAATTTGGAAAGAAGTGGCCAAACAGTGGTGATGTTCCCTCGCTAACGGCCTCCTCCGCTCTGCCAGGAGGTGGCAAAGCCCTGGCTCTGCCAGCGTTGGCACCGCGGGGACCACAGAGCTCTGCTGCCCGGGGAGAGGGACGGCAAGCGGGGGAAGAGAGCAGAGCAGGGCTGGAAGAGATTTAACTGGAAGTTTGGCAAAATCTCTGCAGCACAACTGCCGCCGGCAGCAGCTGGTTGTGGAGCAGATGTCCACATCTCTTCCTCGTCCTGGGGAGATCATGACAACTCGGTGAAAACTGAGGAAAAAAAGGTTTTAAGTAAACACGAAGGTAACAAGAATTACTTTGTGTGCCTGAAATATTGAGCAGTGTTTCAAACAATCATTATTTTTCACTAGTGTTTAAAGGCTTCTCTAGTGTGTGGGCTGTTTGAGGTCAGTGCTGTACAGGGTGGCTGTAGAGTGAAGAGCTTTTGACAAGCTCTTGGCTCATCAGCAAGGGCAGAGGTGATGGATGTGATGTGCCTGCCCCAGCATTGGTGTCCAAGGCTGTTTGGGGTGTCCCTCCTGGGCAGGGGTGCCCTCACACCCTGTGTCAGAGCTGCCTCGGGAGGTCTGGTCTCCACACCAGCTGGAGAACCTGTGTGGACACAAGTGGTACCCTGTACCAATGGGCAGCCCCAATGGCTGTAACACAGGGAATTCATCAGGTTCTGGTGATTTTGGTTAGTTTTTTTTTTTTGCATAGCCCTTTACAATCCCATACCGTAATGTGTCAAGCCATTCACATAACTTCCTCAATTCGTATTTTTTCCTCCTCATCATCTGGCGTGATGGATGCTGTGGAAGGATTGCTGAGTCGGCGATTTAAGGTGTTGGGTGAGGGGAGGGAAAGCCCCATTGGAAGCCAAAGGTGGAGCTGGCACTGGGAGGGGAGGCTTTGCCTTCCCTGGGTTCTCAGGAGCAGCCCATTTCACACAGGGAAAGGGAAAAATAGCTACAGAGGAGAAGAGCTGCTGCAATAAGCTCCTGGGGGGAGCTGAGAACAGGCAGAGCTCATGACCCCCCTGCAACTCACACGCGTGCTCGGGGCTTGGAAGATTCAGGCTATAAAAACCCCCACTAATTGCAATTTATTGAGATTATGCAGCCAACATGCTTAACTTTCAGTACATTTCAGTTCCCGCAGGTGTGTTTCTCCTCCCTCCTGATTGAACCAACATGTCAAGTTTTTTATTATTTAAGCTTCAAAAGAAAAAAAAAAAAAACTACACTCGTTCCTACACATAAGAGAAAAAAAAAATGCACTTTCAGTCTTGAACTGTGTGAGCCATTTGTAAGCTAGATTTTGTGGTTTGCTGCTAATTTTCCTAACACAAAGCTCGTTACCTTTTTGGACAAATCTGGTGAGACTGGGAGCTGAAACACCAGCGGTACAAAACATTAGAGCTACGAGTGCTCTACAGTTTATGGTATCAAACGTATTTCTTGGTAGTCCTGGCCAAACATGACATTTTATTTTTGTGAAAAGGTTAAAAATAGGAAGTATCTTAAAAATTTGATTTTTTTAATGTGATTTTTTTTAAAAAAAGGAGTTTATGCACTGTGTGTTCTTGGGCTTGGTTTGCACTGACTGCAAGTCTCACAGCTACAGGAATATGTAGCTTTCAGCCTCCTTTAGAAGTACCAACAGCTTTTTATTGAATGCATAAAATTAGTCGTTAGCATTAAAAAAAAATGAATAGCATCCAACGGTTTTGTTTTCCCTGTCAACTCTCTGCTAAGGAGCAGCTTTGCAGAATTATTCCTCAAATAAGAGATGATGCTTAGAGTTGCTGCACCGTTAGAGAAGGTGATAGCACTGTGAAAAGGTGTGAAATCCAAGATCGTTTTCTGGTTGTTATGTATTAAATTAGAGTAAAGCTTCCTGAGGTGCAAAGAATCTCTCCATTACCACCCTCTTGGCTGTTAAAATGTGTAGGTTACATCTCATTATCGCTAAGAAATTAGCACCTCAAGGTCATGAATAACAAAATATCGGCTGGGGCCCTCTGCAGAGTTGGTTTGTTAAGTCAGCCAAGTGGATCTGTGATTTCCTACCCTTTTTGTGACCTTCACAGATTAAGGTCACTGAAATTCCTATCAATAGAGCCCGTTACTCCAACACCCTTAACGCAGGATTGGGTCATTTAGAGGCATTTCCCTTAGTGATGTATTTTTGCAGGCTGTGGATATTTCTGGGGCCAACCTCAGCGAGGGGCTGTCCGGTTGTGCCCCGTGGGGTCCCGTGGGGCAGGGAGAAGATACTTACAGGAGGTGGCTACACAAGAAAATACAGTCTCAATTCCCTCTTTGGAGTTCAGTAATTTTTCTTTACGTACAATTTGTTTTCAAGTTATCTTTTCGTGTGTGTTTGTTTTTATCCCAATAACATATGGTGCAGTGGATGTTGCCTAACTGCTATAAATAATTTAGCAGCGAGTAGGTGATATAAAATATGTACCCTGGCAAATGCGCAAGTCCTTTTAGCAAGAATTTATAAGGGAGCAGTATGACAAAGCAGAATGGAGAAGACACTGAAATATGAAAATCCCTTTATTCACAGCAACTGTAATTCACTCGTGTGCTGTGCAATAATGGGTTTAGTGAACGGTGCTTACAACACAAAGGTGCAATAAATGGTGTAACAGCTTGCTGTATCCTCTCCCCCGGGCTGCCAGCCAGGGATTTGCAGTCCTGCCAAATAGTACAGCGGTGCCAGAGTCAGAGTTTTGAATATTCGAAGTGATTTAGAGAGGTTTAAGCAACCAGGAAGCTTAACAGACGTGGAAAGTTAAAGCAATTTCATGGGAAAGTTGTTTTTCAAGTTTTTATCCTGCACTTCCTGCCCTAAGAAATAATACGCCAGATTCCCTTCACAAACCCTTGAAGGGGAAAATTCACAGGCCTTGGTTTTCACACTAAGGCTTAGAAAATTCAGTTTTATTATAATTAGATTAATATGCTGTTGACTATTGTGTTTTTCCAAGAGGTGTCACATAGTTTGTTTTTGGGAAAAAAAAAAAAAGATTAAAAAAAACCCAAACCAAAACAACTAACATTTGGAAGAAAATTGGGATTGTTCTTGTTTTATGTCCTTTTGCCTGGTGTTGGTGGCCCAAAGAGCACACGGCAGTGGTCATGGGAGGGTGGTGTGGGGCTGGTACCTCTCTGCCCCCCTGCCTTGCTCTGCCCCCAGGCCTGGGCAATAGACCTCTCGCGTGTGGGTCTCAATGCCAGTGGTGGAATCAGCCCAGGCATGGGATGGGAAAGTGGGTTTGAACAGGTTCTTTATGGTTTCCCACACTGTTTGTACTTATCTACCTATCTCTCTGTCTCAAGTACTGTACTCTGTACTCAAGCACACAAACAAATACTGTTTGTGCGTATATAAATGCACAGTTTTATATATGTCATTAGATACAAGTATATACACAACGCAGATATTTATATAAATTAAAATATACTTATATATATGTGAATATATTAAAAAGTTATGTGTATATGTATATATATGAATGTGTGTATATATACATATATATACACACACAAACAGTACTTATATATTAAAAAAGTCCCCCTCAATTTCATTTCCCCTTCATGGGATGCCCATGTAGAGCCCTGGTAAATGGGCTGTAGCCCAAGCAAACATCCTGGCCACCTGAGGACAGGGTCAGCTCCAAGCCCTTTCTCTTCTGGTGGGTCTAGTGATGTCCCAGACGTCTCCACCAGTTCACAGCCCAGGTGTTAGGTGTGGGCTGTGGGTACCATCTCCCACCTGCAGGAGCTGTTGAGGTGCTTAAGGTCCCATGCAAATCTAATGCTTAATTTTCTAATTTCTGTGTGTTTTAGCTGCTGTGGTAGAGTAGGAGCCTGAAATCCCTCTCGCTGTGCTCCGAGCCCTCACCCTGCTCCCTGGGCTGGGTGGGAACACAGGGCAGGTCCTGGGGCTGGTGGGATCCAGCGTGGCTCCATCCAGGTCCTTGGAGGGTCATCGGGCACCGGATGACTCCAGCCCCCAATTCTGCTGTGGGCATGAGGGTGCTGGCTGCCCCACGGAGACTTCCAGGTACCCCCTAAGTTGTGAGAAGCTGGGGTGGGAGGGAGGAGAAGTGAAGAACGAGGATGCCCTGATTTTCTGATTGGCATTGAACACTTTGCTATGTAACTTGACAGACTTGTTTTAAAAAAAAATTGCAAGGTTTTCTTTGGAAATGCAGCATGAACAAACATTCTTGTTCTTAAGCAAACTAAAATGTCTCTTTTCTCATGTGTTAGTATCTTGTGCATTATTGCTTATTAACACATAGATCTCCTGTATTTATTGATTTCCATGGCTGTCTCCCCCATTACTATTGGTAACTTTAGATTAGAGAATCCATCTTATTTCACAACACAAATGGGCTTTTTCGAGCCCTTGCCATGCTGGTGGTGGCTCTTCCTTCCCAGTCCAGGGCTGGGAATCCCACTCTGGCAAAGGAAACCTGCAAAACCCTTTTAAGATGTTCAAGGGAAATTGACATTCTTAAGCTTTACACATATTCTTTTGATTGCCATCATCATTTTTAAAAGAGGGGGAACATGCAGAGTTGTGACTGGAGATCAATTTTTTCTATTTTTCCCCCCGACCTCTGTCCCTTGCTTTAGTTAGAGAAGAAAATTCAATGTGTGCCCAGAGGGGCTGCAGTGGTGGAGACGTGTGTGATGCCTCTGTCAACTCATGTCTGACCGATTCTCCTTGATGGAAGGGGACATCAAAGGGCTGTCTGACGATGTACCTCAAAACCTTGTCCCCTTCACCTCTCTCTCCCCCCTCTCCAAAGGCCCCACCTCAGCTCGGGGGATGCTGCCAGACCTCAAACACAGAGCAGCAGCTTTCCCAGAGAGGAAAAATACCGAATAGTAAAAACCCACACTTCAGGCAGCATCTCCTCGTGTGACTGGTCCTTCCTCCTGCCAAAATCCAGTCGGGAAACAGGCGGTTCGGTGGGATGGTTTGTTGGCGTTCGCACTGATCTTGATGGGGTTTGGATAGCTGTGGTCCAGGCTCTGTGCTCAACATATAATTTATACCAAAAGGGGGCCGTGCAGATGGTGCAGCAGTATAAACAGACAGTGATTTGTGTCCGCTCGGCGGGGAACCAAAGGGGCTTTTCCCACTCCTGCCTCTGTGAGCCACACAGACACATGTCATTTTGGGGGGCAGAGGAGGGGGCCCAGTGACAAACAATCCTTCCTCGGATGTCTGTCGTAATTTGGCTACGTATTCTGTTCACGTGGCTCCGTGACCGCAGTGGGAACAGAAAAATAGGCTTTCCTTTCAACAATTATTTCTGAAACAATGGCAGAAGGAGAGAGGTGTCAAAACAGAGAAAGCCCTGAAAAAGCAAGAAAATCTGTGGTGTTAATGAAGGAAGAAGAACAAAATGAATAATGCAAAACTTAAAACAGGAAGAAAGATACATTTTTTTAAAAAAAACGTGCTGCCTTAGAGTAAGTTCTAAAGCCGTTTATAACCCTTTCCCACAGCTCGCATGGCGCTGGGTCTGCCCGCCCTGGCAGGGCTGTGTGTGATGGGCCCGTCTTTCCAAATTGGTTCCAAAGTGGTTTTTTCTGGTGCCATTAACACTCACACCACAACTGACACTGCCCTGTGAAGGGGTTTTCTTCCTCCCAGATGGATAACGAAGGTATTACGGCAGCGTCGCTAGCACTAGGCATCACGGAGACCCCCGAGGAGCTCAGCTGGGGATGAGATCTCCCTGGTGTTTGCTTTTCCAGATATCAGCTACTCGGTTAGTTTGGTGGTTTTTTGTTTTTGTTTTTGTTTTTTTTTTCCTGAGAATGTTTGCATTTTTAAGATGAATATTGTTATATTTTAAGCCAAATACCTTGCAAATTCAATTAATGTTACCTCCATCCATTTATTTTTTATTAACTAGGCTAGACCAGGACAGTTATTTCTTCTGGTTGTTTTTTTGCAGATTGGGTTGGTTTGGGTTGTTGGTTTTTTGTTTTTTTTTTGAGATTCCACTTGTGTGAAAGGCCCTCGCTTTGCAACAGGGATTTATGCCATGGTGAAGCTCAAGCTCTCAGGATAAGTTTGTCACTACGTCAGTGTGTGCTGGCTAATTGTGCCCGGGAAGTGCTGTGACCGTTCCCACCTGACCCTGGTGCCACTTTGCCTTAAGGGACAGCCCATCCTCCAGGTCCTTCTGGCTCTATCTGCTGGCCCCCAGGGAGAGGGGGGAAAGGGAAGGAAGAGGGAATTGCAATCACACTCTGCTGTCTCTAACACGGCCAATGTTCCACTCAAAAACTCTCCCGATGTTTTTGGTCAAAAGGAGGAACATGGAGCTGCTGCCCCTGTGTCCCACCTCCCCTCCCAGCAGCCCGGCCCTGGGGCAAGGAGGCCACAAAAGCGGCCTCTTCTGCCTTAAAAACAGTCCAAACCAGTTCCACTGCTGTTATGTGGATCAGTATTTACCCACAGTTACAGCATCAGCATTTATCATGAACTAGAACTTCTCCCTGGGCAGCCATAGCTGTCAGCAAGCCTTGACCCCTGAGATTTCATTCTACCAACTTCAAGGAATCTCCTTTTGGTGAAGCAAATTCTGCAGAACATATGATTTTCCTTGTCAAAACAACTTGTGCAAATGTGAGATTTTGGCATAAGAGTTTTAGACTAAACATGTGTTTTGATTGGGTAAATTTAAAAATACTGTCATTTATCAAACAGTATTTCTCAGTTTTGAAGGCAGAGAGAAATAATGATTGATACACAGTCGGGAGCTGCTCCTTCAATCTTCACTGGCCTGTCATTAAAAAAAAAAATGCAGTTTAGTTCATGGCCTGTGCATTCTTCTTCTGTGAAATTTTGCAAGGTCAAAGGATTGTCAACAGAACATCAATATCAACAATGTATTGTACTGTATCTTCAAAACAGGTCCAGAAATAACAAGTTTGCTGCCAGCCTGGTAACACCAACTCACCTCTGTCATTTATCAGGGGCTGGAATTGATAAAGAAGAAAATACCTTGCGAGTGCTGCGACTGCGGTTTGTCTTGTTTGGGTTTGGTGTGTTCTGTTGTTTGAAGGCTGTCACTAATTTCTTCAGCAATACAGCTGATGCCAGTAGGGGGCTTGGAAATGTTAATTTTTAATTTATAAATATTGCCAGTTTGGCTTTAAGGTACACCAGGGAGTATTTTATGGGGTCATTAATTCTTGTCTTGAGTGTGATATGTTGGTGTCTTCATTCCCTTGGGGCTCTTTATTAATAGTCCCATGAAACATGCCTTGAAGTATCTAACAGCAATTAAAACATGTCCTTTTGTTCCTAAATTAATCTTTCTAATTCTCTTTTAAAAGCAATTTACTGAAGAGCCCTACATTTAGAAGAGGAGCGCTGCAAACCCTTCCAGAAGATGGTGATTTCAGCTGCAGGGTCACCAGCCTTCATCACCAAAAGTGATCAGCAGAACAACCTTTGGCTTCCCTTCCGCCACCCCTCCTGTCCCCACGGTCGGCTCCTCTGGTCTGTGCTAAATTAGCTGCAATATTGTCTTTTTATAGTCTTACAAGGAAGAAAACTTTAGGTTTGAGAAGTCTGCTTGAGATAAAGCAATGGCATTGTAGGGATGCTGTGATCCTCCCAGGGAGGACCAGAGGGCTCTGGTGCCTCCAGCAGAAGGGTTGAGCATTAGGTCTTTACACGTAGAAGAGAAACTGTTGGTTGCTAAACACTGGTCTGTGGTTAATAACAAAGGGCAAGGTTAGTGATAGTGAGGGAATGTTGGTAGCATGTTGGTAGGTGGGACGTGCCTTCAACAGAAAGTGGTTCCTTGACCCCTGGGAGATAGACACAAACGCGTTAGTCGACACAGCTAAGGCAGGCTTTGAAATAGAACTGCAAATTAGGCAAACGAGCTACAGACGGTACACCTAAATCAGCCATTTTGGGGGGAGTTCCCTGGATTATTTTAAAAAGTTCTTTCTACCTCTTAGTTCCCACTTAAATAAATCTGTGGTTGCAATAATTTTTTGGTGTGATTGATCCAAATCAGTCTAGCCGAATTAGCTGGTCTTAATCAGGCAGTGCCTAATCTTACACTGACAATGACCACCTGCGGGAGGGCTGTGCCCCTTTAAAAGAGGCAGAGGAGGCAGAGCCCCCCGGGCAGGGCGTTGCGGGGCGGCTGCGGGGGCTCCCGGCTCTGGGGTAAGTGATTTAACGTGGGCAGGTTTTCCAGCGCTAGCTGGGTTTAACCTTGGGTTCCTATTTGTGGTTTTTCTACTCTTTTAGGTGGTGACAAGGGAACTGGGTGGGTATGTGACTTGTTTAATTCGGGTTTGAGACCCAGGCTGGGGAGGGGGGCGTGAGCGCCTGTAGCCATGGGAGAAGCTGGGGGGGCTCCAGCCTGACTGGTGTGTCCGTGGGGGAGGTTGGGTGCGGGAACAGGTCACCTCCGGATTCGGGACCGTGATGCGGGGCTGGCAGGAGAGCAGGCGGCTCCCGGGGGGGGGCTGCGGGGGGGGCAGCTCGCTGTGCTCCGCGTCCTGAACCACGGACCGCATCCCTGGAGCTCCTCAGCCGTGGGCCTGGGCTGCTGGGGGCTCCTGGCCGCCTTAGTGTGGTTGCCATTTACTCCCTCCTGTGCCATTCAGCTGTGAGGAGAAGACACCCTCCCCCCACCCCCCCCTTGCCGTAGTACTTTCTTTTAGCTAGAAAACAGCTGTTTAATCTGATGTTTTCCTTTGTAAAGTGCTGAGAAGGGAAGGAGGAGAGGATCAGGTCGGGTGAGTTATAGCTACAATTCTGCAGCATCCCTGCTGGAATCCCTGTCCCTGCTGGAATCCCTGTCCCTGCTGGAATCCCTGTCCCTGCTCCCTCCTGCAGCCGAGCAGGGGGTGAGCTCTGGGGAGAGGGGTTGGTGAGGGTCTGCCCTTGGGCTCAGACCAGCCCCGTGCGTCCCTCCATTCTCACTGAAATCAGTAATAAACTCTTCACACTAACGTAGTCCTAAGAAGCAGGCACTCTTTTATTTTATTCCCCACCAGGGATGTGGGTGATCTCTCCACCCAACGTGTCCATGGAATGTGAGATTCACAGAGACTTATATCCATACAGAATATGTGTGCTCGTTACATTTCCCAGGGCTCGTTATAATATACGTGTCACCCTGGCACATGCTTATTAACCCCTTTAAGGGCCTTATGGAAGGACTTGAGTTGGTCCCTGGTGGTGTTTGGTGGTCACAGGAGTGAATTGTTGGTGCTTCTTTCTTGCCTTGGCTTGGAGCGTCCTTCTGTTTGACCAGCATGGCAGGCTTGTGCTGATAACCCCTTGAGGGGATTGGGGAGGGTAAATGCAGATGCTTTTGTATCTCCATTTATTTTTCAGGCTTGTAAGCAGGTTCTTTCTTATGGTGTTCTTCGCTGTTCGTTTTAGCTTGTATTTGTGAAAGGTGCCCCTAATCCTTTTACAAAATCCATTTACATATCTGCCAGGCTCTCAGCTCCCGATTGTAACAGGTGACTTGGTACCTCGGTGTCTTTGAGGACTTTTGTGTCCAAGGAAGGAGCAGAGCTGACAGGGGGTCTGGCTTCTCTCTTTCTAAAGCCTGTGAGTTCCCTTTCTCCCTCCCTCCCTCCCCGAAACCAGCCCGTGTCAGGCTGGAGGAGGCAGTCAACTTCTTATTTCCATCTCCATCGCTAATCTTCATGTTTTGCCAGAACTGCACCTCCCTTGTCTGAGCAGTCTGACACTTTTACAGCCTATTTTCATTCTGTCTGCTCTGATTTCTGATTATTTGACCTTAACAAGGAGAGACTGCTCCTGCTACGTGGAAGGTGCGTGTAGCCCTGTGCCCGTGGTGCTCCGACCAAGAATAAATTTCCCTGTTACTGTCAAAGGCTTTTTCTCTGCTCTTCTCTAAAACTGTCTTGATCAATATATTCCTGCAAGGACCATAAATATGGAACTGTTAGATTAATGATCTGACCTCTCTGAGCAGTTGCCATCTGGGTGGGAAATATTGTAGGGATGTAGATGTCTTCCTTTTGAAGATCTTGTAATGTCTAAATAGCCCTGGTTTTCACTTATATTCACACGTGTCACTGGTACAGAGTAAAAGGGTGTGTGATACCAGGGCACCCTGGCCCTGAGATGCTGCTGGGTGCTGCTCTCATCTGAAACCCAGCCAGTTGTGCAAATGTGCAAATTAGTGTGGAAACAACCCTTGAGTGCCCTGGTAAGTTCACATCGAAGCAGAAATGATCTAATCTCCATACTAAAATAATAGCCGTGACACTAAGGAGATGTAGCTCAGCAGGAGGTTAGCTTTTAAGAACAAATTAATAGATGGTATGAATAAAACAAACTGTTAAGAGCCTGTTTTCTTTTGCAATTAGGATACACTGGGTGAAAAGTACAACTGAAAATTGCTTCTCTTCACAAGTGCATGACTTTGGTGGAAAAACCAAACCAGGTTTATACAGCCTGGTAAGGAGGGAACAGAGGGAAAGTGAGGTGTCTGTCTCCTGAGTTATTAACCTGGGTGAAGCATCAAACATGTCAGACAAGTAGAGAGCGGATCTCATACCTGACAAATCTGAATTTCATCAGGCCCATTTTTAGGATGAATTTGCTAGTCCTTCAGGAAATGTTGCTGCAACTTTGCAGGGCAATGGGCACTCACTGCTATCTACCTCCTCTCTGTCCTCCTGGGTGCTGCTCCCCAAAGTCCATGTGTCCCTCCCCTGTCCTGTCCCCTCACTGGAGGACAAGTAAAAGCAGCTAATTCAGCTCCAGGTGAGACAAGATGCAGGTCACCTCCTTCTCCCAGCTCTGCAGGATTTACTTCCCCACCACCAGAAGTTTGTGTCCTTTGCAGCACCTGGATCGTCCCCCTGGTTGGTGATGGACGATGCCTGTGTGGTTTTGGTGGGTCTCAGCAGCCCCAGCCCCTGAAGGCTCAGCTAACTGGCTTTGCTGGTCACCACAAAGGTGTCTCCAGACCAGTTGGGATGTCTATCATCCAGACATCCTGCCTGCCCTCTGCAAGCCTGGCCAGACCTGTCCCTCACGCTGCTCAAGCAGCCTGTCGTCAAACTCCCTCCTGCTCTTCAGTGGGCTTTGAAAATCAACAGGGTCTCAGATACAGATTTTTCTGTAGTTGAAGGTAAATTGGAGGGTCGGGGACTATTGTCTGCAGCTGGACCACACTACTAAATCCAACCCTCACTCCACCCCCTGCTCCAGAACATGTTGAGAAGGAGCAGCAGAAACAACAGCTCTGGAAGGTCTCTGGGCATGACTTCACTTGCCGCTGGCTTGAAGCCACCTGCTGGGGTGCCTGGCTGGTGGCATGGGGCTGGGGCAGAGACCAGCATCACCCTCCTCATCCCAGAGTTGTTCCTGCACAGGATTTGCTGTTTCAGCAGGATCCCTCCTGCTCCTGCCCCGGGGAAACACTTCCCTTTAAGGAGGTGCTTCTGGGAACTTCTGCTTTTTTCTGATACCGGGTACTTCAGGCTGTTGTTTAAATAAATCAGTGCTTTCAAATTCATACGCAGGGTGTGCAATAGTCAAGCACTCTTAATCTTTTTAGAGCTGAACTTTAATTATTACTCACTGTATGCTGTTGGAGGGCACAGGTCCTTGTACCTTCCTGCTCTGAGCTTGCTCCAAGTTTGAATTGGAAACAGGGGAATGTGTATCTCGTGAAAACTGCCTTTATTGCATGTGATTCAAAAGGTGTTAGCTTTATTACTAACCTCACATGGAAATAGCTTTCAAGATGTGAAAAATCAGACATCGAGCTCATGCTGGTTTAACAGAGCTCTTAGACTGAGAGGTTCCTCCTTGCTGCTGTGAGAGAGATACAGCTTCGTTAGAGCCGTAACAAGAATAGAATGAATTGCCACAGAGTATTTTTCTCTTTATAGGTTGCCTAGTTCGTGGAGCCACATAAATCTTCGCAGTGAAATACTTGCACACTTCCTTCATTAGCCCGGCTCATCCCTCAGAGGGTGCAATCTCCAAAAACCTGCCTTGTGCCAGGCTTCCCCCGAGGTGCCAATTCCTCTTCTCCGCTGGCAGCTCGAGCCTAAATTGGCTGCAGCTGATGTACCAGCACTAGCCTGGTTTGGCACATCAGGAGCTGTGTTTCTGCCTGCTGGAGAGCCCAGGGGTGGACGTGGCAGCCTCTGACCCTGTCCCCCCCGTCAGCCGTGGGCTGCCTGGCAGCATCGGCCCCGAATCCCGCTTCTCCCTGGGAAAACTGCTCCTGCTCTTCTGCTTTAATACCTCCATACAAACCAGGCTGCAGCTGAATGGCAGAAAAAAGCCTTTTTTTTTCTCCCTCGGGTGGCCGAGTGTGCTGCTGGAAGGCGGCGGGGAGAGGATGGGGCCGAGGAGTGAGGTGTCCGTCAGGGGGTTAGTGGAGATCTGTCCCCGGGGGCTGCAGGAGGCTGGTGTGTGTGCACAGATCTGCCCCCCCCGCACCACCTAACCCTGCTTTTGGAAGGGAGTGACTGTTGCTGAGGGTGGCCGTGCGTTCAGCACATGGCTGCAGTGATTACGGGGGTGCCCGGGGTGCGGTGGCCCCATAGTGTGGAGTCCCGAAGGACAGAAAGGATGCTGGGCTCCGGCTGGCGGGATGCTGGGTGACACCCTGATGCGGGTGACACGTGCGTCTCGGGTACGGTCCTTGTAAAGATACCCAAATGGGGTACTCGGTCTCCAGTCAGGTGGCTGCTGGAGGTTTCGGAGGGGCTTTGAGGTCCCCGGTTGATAAGGGAGGGGGGCTCTGGAGCAGTCAGTGCCCACTGCTCCGTGCTGAGCACCGGGGCTGGACTGGGTGAGGTGCTCTGGTGAGTACTGGGTGCCAGGGGAGGTGTATCCTAGTGAGAACCGCCCCTGGAGGCAGTTGATCCTCTGACATGATGGGATCTCTTTTATTCATATTAAGGAGAGGAAATCACTGGCTTTTGTAGCGCAAACAGCTGCATCGTGGTGCCTTCTGTCAGTAGATCTTAATGGCTGTGCTTGGAGCAGCAGCTCAGGGATGCTGGGTGCTGGTGGACCGGGGCTGTAGTGGGCTGGGGGGGGGGACAGGACGCAATGGCCGAGGGTGCCAGATACAGGGTCACCTGCTTTTAGTGGTACGTGAGCCCAGCAAGGGACAGCTCGGTTGAATGATTCCATGATGAAGCAGTAAAATACAGAGGAAAGACCCAGAAAAGCTCCAGCTGACCCCAGTCTTGGCTTTCCTTCTCAGTGCCATGTGGAGCAGACCCCTTACTGTAAAAGCCTAATGAGGCAGGGCAGGAGTTGTCTTTTCCACAGAACTGGGGAATTCTTATTTGTGCTTAAATATAAAAGAAAGATTTAATGAACGTGCATTGGGTGCAATTTTACTGCCATCAGTGGTTCCGCATGGATTCTGCAAAGGTGTGTCATGAGCACATTCCTGGAATCACAGAATTCCGTATATCTACTTGCACCAGCACCCATCCCGACAGTGGTTTCATGGGGTGGCCCTCAGCCTGGCCCTGGGTCCATCCCCCCAGCCCAGGTCAGCTGCCCAAACGTGTCCCCCGAGCATTCCTGTTCCAGCCTGGATACAAGGCAATGCTGAGGCTGCTCCTTATCTCATCACTCAGGGAAAATTCAGGCCTTTAGGGGTGTCCTCCTGTCTCTGGCATTCCTGCTTCCAGCCAGTTTAACCCCTTCGTGCCCTCTGTGCCAGATCACAGGTTATCACTGCTGAACAGTTATGAGAATTTCCCCTTCGAATCCTTTCTCACAGCTCTGCAGGTTGTCTCTTGCTTCAGCTGGGTGTCTTGTCCCTTATGTAGGAGGGTGAAAGTCAACTTCCAGTTATAGGAAGAGGGGTAGACACGTTACTTAATTTATCACTTAATGTGTATCTTTGAAAATTTGCCATCTATTCCAAGATCCAGTTTAAAACTGGTCTCCTAGTATGAAAAACCAGACAAGCCTTGCCATTCTGCATTTCTAACTTGTGGCACTCCAAGCTGATGGTCCTAGCTTGGGCAAAACCAGGGCTTTTCAGTATCTTTAATTTGTCCAGATCACTCTTTCCAAATTTCATATGAGGAAACTTCTACATGTAGGTATTTCCATAATGAGTTTTTACTTTAATTTGTAGTGTCTTTATAATCTCTCTGGGAAGTTTGCTGTTGAAATTCTGATACCATGCCCACTCCATCACACATCAGCAGTGTTACTCAGATGTGAACCTGTGCACCGTGCTCCAACCCAGCTCAGCCAGCACCAGTTCATCCATGAGCCTTGTGGAAAGGTAACCCAGCAGCCATGCTCTGTACTCAAAGACCCAAAGCACCAACTGAGAGTAGAAGGGCTCCACAGAGGGGTCTGGAGAGGATGGATTGATGGGCTGAGGCCAACGGGATGAGGCTCAACAAGACCAAGGGCTGGGTCCTGCACTTGGGTCACACCAACCCCGTGAGCGCTCCAGGCTGGGGCAGAGTGGCTGAAGCTGCCTGTTGGAAAAGGACCTGGGGGTGTTGGTCGACCATTGGCTGAACATGAGCCAGCAGTGTGCCCAGGTGGCCAAGAAAGCCAACAGCATCCTGGCCTGTATCAACAATAGTGTGGCCAGCAGGACTGGGGCAATGATTGTCCCTCTGTACTGGGCACTGGTGAGACCCCAAACACGGATACTGTGTCCATTTCTGAGCCCCTTATGACAGCAAAGACATTGAGGGGCTGGAGCGTGTCCTGGGAAGGGCAACGGAGCTGGTGAGGGGTCTGGAGCACAAGTCTTGTGAGGAGAGGCTGAGGGAGCTGGGGGTGTTCA
>JAOTQQ010000041.1:559109-578579 GCA_026546715.1 Gallinago undulata | reverse complement strand
TCTCCAGGCTGAACAACCCCAGCTCTCTCAGCCTGTCCTCATAGGAGAGGTGCTCCATCCCTCTGATCATCCTCGTGTCCCTCCGCTGGACCCGCTCCAACAGGTCCATGTCCTTCCTGTGTTGAGGACTCCAGAGCTGTTGGTCTGCCTGGTGAGTTAATAAATAGCAGCACCTGTGGGTGATTCCCACCCCTTGGGTCTGGCTCTAACATGTCTCAAGTCCTGGGCCCCCTCCATCTTTCCCTCTCTCCCTGGGGGGACTGTGCTGCGGGGGGAAGCCGAGCAAAAGCAGCCCTGGCACACTCCAGCTCCATCCCTGCTCCCGAGGAGGCCACCAGGCACGATGCTGAGCGAGAGCATCCATGGCCGCCCCTGACTTTGCAGGGAGGGAGTCGGAAATGGTTATTTAATGGATAAATAATACCTTGTTTTACCCTCGCTGACACATCTGAAATCAGATCTTTGAGAATTTAGCATCTAAATCCGAGTGGAGCCATTGGCATCCAGTCAGATTTTCTGCTCGAGAGGAATGGGTTTAACAGATGTTTATGCAAATCAGTGGGAATCAGAATTAAAAAGTGATTCAGTGACTTCAGAGCAGAGCTGGTTTTGAAGGTGTTTACTGTGACCCCCGGGACTGGGTTATGGTGTGGGGGGCGCTCCCTGTCCTGAATTGGGGATGCTCCTGGGGGCTGCCGGTGGAGGGGCCGTGGGTCCCTGCCCCACAGCTGGGGCCAGGGTGGGTGTGGGGCGGCTGCTCCCAGGGCCCTTTCCTGGCAGCATCCCTGGCACGGCCCCTGCAATCCCTGCCGCTGCACTCAGCGTCTCGGAGCAGATGGGTAGCTCATCCACAGGAGTACAATTAAAAATCAAGGGTTAGCAGCAAATTTCTAAACTTCAGATGGTCTCATCCTTTGAATAATCTTACAAAAAAAAAAAACCCCAAACCCCTACAACGTACCCTAGATATGGTATTTTCCTCCTAGAAAGAGCCACTTAGAAATATTTAAACAGCGGCTTGTTAAAGCAGCTATAAATAATACATTAGTGTTGCAGAAATGTCTGCTAAAGTAACTTTATTTACTGGATGTTTACTTTCTTCCTGAGACAGGGATTTTTTTCTTAACTCTTTAATTCCCAGAACACTGTTGTGTAGACTATAACATGTCAGATATATAATGTAAGCTATAACATGGATCAAGCTGTAACTCAAAGTGTGCAAAAGTGTGTCCTGAGGCTTCTTGGATAGCACACGCAATGCTTTCTCCCTTAATTATCTTGTGAAGATAATTCCCTTTAATTACCTCGCCATAATAAATTCAATAGGTGAATAGGTGAATTAATACAGGATAGTCACTGTGCAACACTGGTAATTTCAGCAGCTTTGGATTTTCTCAGTGTTTTTTGCTGACAAATCAGAATCCCTTTGCCTCCTCAAAGAGCTGCTCAGTGTTAATAGTGCCCTGTTTTTTCCCGACATATTTTTCCCTGACAAAGGAAGAAGGCAGGGGAGAGGGAAGCGTGTGATGAGTGTCATAGCTGTGATTTGGCTCTGTCAGGGCTGCGGGAAATAAAACTTCCTGGTGGTTAAATGCACCAGAGAAGTTCTGCAAATTCTTGTTGCAATATTTTGCTATTTCTATTTGTTATAAAGGTTTTTTTTAGAGGTGTATTGGGGGGATTAAAAAAACCACATCAGAATACTTCTCTTCTGTATAAAGATTTAAAGGATTTACCATATACAGAGAGCAACTCAAGTTTAACAAAACAGAGCGCTCTGACAGCCCTTGTTTGTTGTGCTGGTGGCACAGCAGGAGCTTTAATTTGGTCTTTTCTTCCCAGCAGGGTTTGGAGTGAGAGAGAGGGAGAGACTGAAGCTGGAGAGGGGGTGGAAATGCCTTTTCCCATTTCCCCCACCCTGCTGGTGGGACCAGGGGTCCGGCCACAGGAAGGTCCCGCAGAGCTGGGCTTCAATCCCCTTTCCTTCACGTCGGGCAGAGCCAAAGCCTCTTGCAGTGATCCTAATTCTCTGGGACAGGGGAAAAAAGACCTGTCTCTCTCTGATCTCGTTAGCTGAGAAGCGAATCTCGGCCTCGTTAGCTGGTGCTGCAGTGCAGTGCGTGCTCGCCCATCGATCAGGAGGCTGCAGCCAGAGCTGGGGAAGCCTTTAAATACAGCCAGCCTGCAGAAGGCCCGAGCACGGCCTGAATCAATAATTTTAATCTTTTATTTATTTTTTTTTTTTTCAATGAACTGGCTGATTTAGGCACTGTCTCGCACACAGATTGTTGGTGCAAGCCATCACGGTCCTCCCTAATAGCCCGAGGGGTATTTATGGTGGCCGTTTGAAGCGCTGATGGAGGAGCTATCGGTTCCTCGTGCTGCCGGTGGCCTTTCTGCTGCCTCCTGTGCCTTATCGTGCTCTGGAAGCTCTCCTGAGCTACACGGCTGCCTTGGTGATAGCGTTCTCCAAAGCTGATAAAGCTTAGAGGGTAATGAAGTGCCCCGGTGCCTGCCAGAAGGGAGAAGAGGCACAAAGCCCTTGCAGAACATCTCACTGCTTGAAGAGATTTACTCCATCCCAGTGAGTAAACCCCTGCTCTTCTCTAAGAGGGATGTTGTTTCACACCTGGGCTGTGGTCAGCTCTCTCCCAAACAGCTCTGTCCTACCGGAGCGTTCAGAGAGTAAATACCACCCTTTGCTTTTACCAAAACGTGGGGGTTTGGTGCTTTGTTCTTGCAGCAAACTCTCGCTCTGAATCCAGACGGGGCATTAAAAATTCATGGCTCATGGCATTCTGTTGTGAAGCTGATAGTTATAATGACATTTCTTCTGAGACAGCCCAGCTCTCTGGACGTGCAAGCAAAGGAAAAACTGGGAAAGAATAAATGGCTGGTGAAACATCAGTTTGAACTATGTGAAGAAAAAGTAAGGCTTGTTTATGACAAACACCTAGATAAAGTTTTTCATTGTTTTTAGGTGATTAGCCTGTGAAAGAACTGTTTTATTTGGCTTCTAGTTGAAGATGCCACTGCTCATTTTAGGGGGGGTTGGACTAGGTGGCCTTTAAAGGTCCTTTCCACCCAAACTGTTCTACGATTCTATGTTTGTTGCTGTAAGGTTTCCACCTCCTAAAACCGACGTGACATCTCAGGCCGTGCCTTTTGCTCTGCTTGTTTTTGCCAGACTGTTGTGCTTCCACATTTCAGCCAGCGTTTCAGAGGGGACTTTGTTGTCCGAGGGGTTCGGGGCAGAGATGTGAGGATGAGTGAGGGGCTGGAAGGCACCTTGCAGGGAAGGGTTTCCCAGAGCTCATTTGAAGCAGTTCTCATGGGAAAGAGAGTGATTGAGACTGACTCAGGCAATGACTCTACAGAACCTTCTCTATTGGATTTGATGAAGGAACACATCTGTACATTCAGACTTTTTTTCATATCTTCCTCTGGCACCAGATTTTGTGGCACTCGCCCTTTGGAGCACCCCAGGCGTGTTCCCCTCGGTTCTTGAAATGACTGATGGTCTGGGAGTAGATAGCAGTAAAGAAGAAACTTGGTCGTGCTTCTCCCAGAAGCAGCAGGTTGGACCGTGGAGAGCTGGAGCTCTGAACAGCTTTGTAGCCTGTGGTGGGGAGATAAATGGTGGGGACGTCAGGGATATCACAGACCCATTTATCCTCTTCTAGATGAGAATGTTCCAGAAATACTGTCAGCATTGCTGTGTGGTTTCACAGCTCTCAGACGATGTGAATGCATGCAGCAGCCTGATGAGACACGGCAAAAAGCTGAGAAGGAATCTCAAGCAGCTTTCCTTAATTTCTGAGTCCTGTTAGGGTCTGGCAGAATTTGCTTCTTAGTTTGGCATTGATCGCAGCCGGAAACTTCTGAGGGGTCCTGTCCTTCCCTCCTGGGGCTCGTGTCACCACCTCCAGCAACAGCATTGCCTGTCATTGATTATTTGTGCTTTAATGACTACAGAATTACAGTCATACAACCATTTTTCAGTTGTTATTGTAGTTTGTGGAGGTTGAAAGGGAGAAGCAAGGGAGAAGGAGGATGTTTTCTGCACTCGGGAATCCTCAGTGACAGGGAGGGGACACCCACGGACCCGGTGGGTCTGTCTGTGGGGCTGGGGCCCTGCAGCATCTGCAAACGAAGCCGTTTATGTTGCAGGTGGAGCACTCCAGCGTGCCAGGGCACGTTATTTCATTAGGACACTTGTGTGTGGACGTGCACTAGTCCTTGTGCACATACTCCCCAGGAGGCCATCCGCCCCTGGCAGGGACAGCCACAGGGACACCTGGGGCACTGGGCATCTTCTGTCCCTGCCACAGTGAAACCAAACCATGACTTTCCATCCCCGTTCTGGGTAATCCTGCCTGGAGTTAGAACACCTTCTGCAGGCGGGGGGGTCGGGCCCCAGCTGACTCCTTTCCCCTGTTATGTGTTCACAGTGGATCCCGTGTCGCTCGACTCCAATCACTTCCACAGTTCGGAAAAATAAGCTGTTATTTATCCAGCCACCAATCTGGTGGTTTGGGGGTTCTTTTTCTTTCCATTTTCATGACTTTGGGAAGTTGTTACATGCTTTTTGCATCCCTTTCCCCATACGTGAAATGGATATAATACTTACCTGTCTAACAACATTGTGAAGCCTTTATGTCTGTGAAGAGGTCACTGGAATACCTCAGGGTCAAGGTACAAATCAGTCCTAAATGCAGTGTGGTATTTCCTCCTTCAGGTACTTCTGCAGCCTTGTTGTTTCTTCCAGTAAAGTAAGGGTGAGATGGGTGCAGCAGAAAGCACTGGTCTGTGCCTTGTCCTTCTCCTGTCTCTGAACACAGACCTCGGAGGGATCAGGAGAAAGATCAATTCTTGTCTTCATCTATCTCCATCTGTATCAATTAGAGGATAATCAAGACTATACCTCTAAAATCAGTACTCTCATCAATGGATGAAGGACGGACACGAACCCAAAAAGCATGGACAATAATAGTGCAAAGTTGAGGTTTTTTCCTAGTTATTCCAGAGATACTTGGAGCAGGAAAGAAATAAATCACAGCAGAAAGCACATAGGGGAGGGTTAAATGATGATGCTTTCACTGAAAGTATATGCTATGTTATCACCTTCTCTGAAGGTCAAAACAATCTGAAGATTTCATTTTTTGCAAACAGGATAAAGAAAAAAAGAATTTATGCTTAGAATATAGCCAAGGTAATAAAACTCTTGACACCTAGATCCTGATCCATCATCTGTTCTTGCTAATGGAAATTGTTTAATTCTTTGCATTAACCTCACTGGCCGTGGGATTCAGGTTTACAAAGCTCCTGTTATTCACACCCTTCTATCCTCACTAGAAGTAACGGTGGAAAAGCATGTTTGTGGTTTGGTTTTATTTTTTTTTTTTTTTTTTTAAGTAAACCCAAAACCTCACCTACAGTGGTTTCTAAGCAACAAAGTGCAGGGGAAAACCCAACTGAAATGACTTGGTGGTTTCCTTGTGTGTGCCTTTTAATAACCATGGAATGTTAAACAACAGCGCTGGTTTCTCCTGCCCGCGATGGGGGGGAGTCGGTGTCAGTTCCTCTCTGCAATCTGCTGCTCCTCAGAGCGTTTGGTTAACGTGGTACCACCTCCTCTGGCCCTTCAAAGGCATTGGAGAGAAGCACTGGAATAGGGCTAATTTAGCCTCCTGCGTTCAACAATAGATCAAGAAAACATTCAGCGAGTTGTTGTCCTGGGAATAGGGCTGGGAGTTATTTATGGAGCAGGCATGAATGAGGCAGGGAGAGCTGCTCAGGAGCAGTGTGCTTGAAGGCAGGGGTCGCCTTCGAGGGACCACCCTCCAGGTCGTGGCTGTTCATAGATGAAGTGTCTTCACCCTATTGCTGTTGCTTTGTAGTGTTTATTCGAGAGAAGAGAAATGCTTCTAGGAGGGCCTGGACTGGTGTGCAGCTTTGCCATCTCTGGAGAGACAAACCCAAAGATTTTTATTCTGTTTAAATCAGGGGTAGCTTTTTAAGAGCTGCAGAGATGTCCAGCTACCACAATATCTTAGGGATAAGTTCTTTCCACTGAGGGTGGTGGAGCACTGGAAGAGGTTGCCCAGGGAGGTGGTTGAGGCCCCTTCCCTGGAGACATTCAAGGTGAGGCTCGAGGAGGCCCTGGGCAACCTGGTCTAGTTGGGGGTGTCCCTGTGACTGCGGGGGGGTCGGACTGGATGGCCTTTGGAGGTCCCTTCCGGCCTGGACCATTCTATGATCACAGGGCCAAGGGTCTCCTTTCCTGTGGTCGCTGCGGTCCCCAGGGTACCTGGCTGCAGGGCACGGAGCTGCCTGAAGAGCCAGGCTCTGTCTGCTGGGGACATTTGCCTGGGGCAGTTTCCTGCTGAAACACTTTACTGCTTTAAAGGTTTCTTTGAACAGGACTAATGGAAATGGGTTTGCTTCCCTTTCCAGGAACGTGGGGTTTGTCCCTGGCGCTGGTGTGATGCCCAGACCCACAGCATCAGCCCTGACTCTCTCCTGACTCTTCCCAAGCCTACCAGCCCCGTCCCTGCTGGGTGCCTCTGCTGCTCCCACCCCCACGGCCCCTCTTTGCTGTTGGAAGCACTGGTGTTAGGAGTGCACCTCATCTCACGGGGGTTTTTTCTGCATTTCCCTCTGCAGCAATCTCTAGGTTGTTAGGAATTGGGATGGTGTGTGTCAGGAATGTTCTGTTTGAAAAGCTGTCGTGTCAAGTGTCAGAACCCCTTGTGGGGAGAAGTCATCGTTTCCACCAGCCTGTCGAGCTGCTGCCTACAACACTTAATAATATTACTGCATATCTTAATAGAATGTACCTACAGTTTGGGATAATATGTGGGAAATATTTTCTGAGCATGGAATTGTGGTACCGAACAAAGTGAATATGTTTTCCTGGGCTTTGGTTTGTTGTAACATAAGTGTTCTTCGGTGATCATAACGAGGTGAGGAGAAATACCAAGTACTTCCCATGCGTTTTTCTTTTAGACCTTGCAAATTTCATGACAGCTTTTTTTTTTTTTCTCTAAATTGTTCCTTACCTAAAAGTATCAGTAGAGAAGCTGTTCCTTCTTTTTTCCTTATGGAGAACTTAGTTACTAATTGCTCTAGTTCTGTTGCTCGCCTGTTTTATGACATGGGACTTCATTGCCCATGTCACTGGCCACGGAGTGTTTTCCTGGGCTTCTCAAGTATGTGATGTTCCACCCAGGAGCCATGTCTGCTTGTTTCTTCAGGTCCTGTCAACACAGAGAAAAAGAGTTGGACAGACAGAAAAATAACCTCTCACTTTCTGTTCAGCTTCAGCCCTAGCAGATGGAGTAGGGCAGGAACACCGGGATCCTCCCAAGGGCAGAGCTGCCACTTTGGGCCACTTAGACGTAGGTTTTTTGAATTGCAACCTCTTCTTCAGAGGTGCTGAAGGACATGGAGATGCGGTGTTGTCCACTGGTTTCTCACCCCCCCCTTAGGGCTGTAGGGACACACCTGCCAACCTGGGGCACTCTATGAGGGAGGAACACAATCCCTCCTCTGCAGGGTTTAAAATGCTGACGTGATGGCATCCAGACTCTTCCATGTTCATCCCGCCCTGCAGCATGAAGAGGGAAGTATTTTCAGGAGATTCAAAATGGGCTGAAAAGAGAAAATGGGAAGAAGTGACCAAAACTGGAACATATTACAAAATGGGCTGCGTTGAGTCCAGGTTCAATTCTGTGAAGCTAAAATGAAAACAATGTTTCGTTTTTGAATTTTAAAAAATATTTGTTGTTAAAAAAAAAAACCTTAAGAATTTTTTAAACAAACCAAAAAAATCAGTTAATTATCTTGTGTGGAGCAGAGCGCCCAGCACCAGTAGAGCAGGGAATCACAGGAGACTTTCCAGTGGCTCACAGAAGCAGAAAAGCCCATTGAGCTCCAGCAGCTCCCCCAAAGCCGGGGGTGAGCCCATACCCCTGGCAATGGCTAATTGGAAAATGTTTGACAAGCCAAGTAAAAGATGGGGAAAGGGGCCAAAAGAGGCATCTGGGGGTTTCCCTCGGGGATGGTGGGAGACGAGCGGCCACGCAGCCTGTTTGAAGATAATATGGAAATGAGAATTGATGTCAAGCAACACTTCCACTTATCCCCAAGATTGGGGAAAAAAAAACCTCCTAAAATTTGATTCTGCCAAGCTACAGCTATCTCTGGAGTTAATAACATTCTGGGGCACACTCATGGGAATTCAGGGGTTTTATTTTGCAGAAGTTAATTTCAAAATTCTGACTGGAATTATTTAGGAACAGAGGGAAGCGTACTAGGCATTCAGTAACAACAGGCTTTCTCAAAATCCAACAAGTAAGCTGACATGGAATTTTGGTTTTTCACCAGAATTAAAAAAACCCAATTATTTACAAACTGCAGATCTCTGAACTTTGCTAAACTCCAGGTGTGTGCACAAGGAGCTACCTCAGGCATCGACAGAGCAATTTGGCTGTACCTTTAATTTCACTTTTGTTTTGCTGGTATTTAACAGCAGTAATTTATAGCCGCAAGCTACTGAAAAGTAATGAAGTTTGTAAACAAAAGAAAGCTTCTATTTTAATGTAATGTGTTAGTTAAAAAAAAAAAAAGTATAATTATCCCTAATTTCATTGTAACTGTTATTTAAATGTGACACTGAATTCTTGCTTAATGTGCTTTGGATGGGGTTGCAAATGACCTTCAGAGGACTAAGTCTCCTGAAAGGAGGGTGTAGCCAGAGGGGGTCGGTCTCTTCTCCCAAGGAACAAGCCATGGGACAAGTTGCACCAGGGGAGGTTCAGATTGGGTATTGTGAAAATTTTTTACACTGAAGAGGTTATTAAGCCTTGGAATGGGCTGCCCAGAGAAGTGGTTGAGGCACCGTCCCTGGAGGTATTTAAAAGCCCGGTTGACATAGTGCTTGGTGGCATTGTTTAGTGATTTTTTTGTCAGAGTTAGGTTGATGGTTGGACTTGATGATCTTAAAGGTCCCTTCGAACCTAGATGATTCTATGAGTCTATGAATAAACAGCAAGAAATATTCAAACTTGATTTTATCACAGAACCACAGAGTCTTAGTGGTTAGAAGGGACCTCTGAGATCAAGTCCAACCACATAATGATTAAACCACATTATGATTAAACACGGGAGAGTAAAGGCTTCATGTTCTTGTCTTGGGAATGGGTTTGCTCCATTTTGTACAGACCTGGCAATGCAAGCACCTGGTTTTGGAAGGGGGTGAGGGGATGATGAAACCTGGAAGGACAGGCTGCCCAGGGCAGTGGTGAAGTTGCCATCCCTGGAAGCATTTAAAAGCCAGGCAGGTGTGGTGCTGAGGGACATTACACTGAGGGTCAGTGGTGGCTTTGGCAGTGCTGGGTTGATGGTTGGACTCGATACAACATCACTATTCTATGATTCTATGACATCTGGTCAGACAGGGCCTCTGCAGCAGGGGGAAGGTGGTCCTGACCCTGGCCACAGAGGTGGCCACCTGGATGTCCTGCTTGGGCTGTGGCTCGGGGAGGTGGGTACGACAAGCACACCCGCAGGGCATCTTCCAGCTTCCCATCACTTGCAGCCCAGGGCTTTGTCTTGTTTTCCAATGGATGTCCTTTCCATGAACTCACACTGTTTCTCCTTGCCTACAGTCATTTTTCATAGAAAAGGTACTTTCAGTAATGTGGCTACACCTTCCTAAACTTTGCCTTTCGTTTATCTTTAAATCATGGTGCCAACACCACCACCGCTACAACGTCTTTATGCAACAGCATAGTGCTATAAATGATAGAATTTATGGGAACAATTTCTCATTCTTATTGATTGAAAGCAATCATAAAAAATAATTTTTTCTTTTGTTTTATTTGGTCACAAGGTGAGCATTGGGTAAAAGTCTTTTCCTGCAAGTCCAATGCATATTTTTTATTCCTAGGAATCTGGCCAGACGTTTCAAAGTGGTGGAAGGAATATTACTTACTTATCACGAGATCCCCATTGCATTGCACTAGTGAAATGAGTTTTACTTATTTACTGCTGTTCCATTTATGTTGTTTTCTGCAAATCTGATCAGCACTGGTTTTGTGGTTTCTTCCAAGCCGATGATTAAAGCTCTGGGCAGCCTGGAGCTACCCATCACTCCTGCAGAGCTGAGACTGCTCGGTGGGTTTCCACCCCGAGACCAGTTGCTGCCCTAGCATTTAATTGTTTAAAGACCGTTGTATTGATTTTGTATTTTTCTACTTTCTTAGTTAAGAAACTGCACGGCACTGACCCAAATCCCAAGTACATTATGTCAGTCCTGTTTCATCTGTCACCAAAAGATAGATGATCTTGATCCTCCTTCGATCAAGAAAGTTGTTAGGTTATTTCTACTGTAATTAGTTACCACAAAGTAGCGTTAACTGTCGTTCGTTGTAATATTTAAACTAATTTTTTAGCTACATTTTTTAGCCTTTCCATTGCTTGAATTAGTTTCACTTAGATCAACAAGAAACTACATTGTCTAGATAATTTCTTCATCCTTTTAAAATAGTGACAGATGGTCGGTTTTCTTTCTGTCTTTCACATTTCCCTGCTATTCCATTTTCTTCTGCCATTTCCTAGCAGTTTACAGGCTGGAACTGCAGAGTGGTCTGAGAAGCTTCTCTCTCCCGGGGGCTCCAGCAGGAAGACTTTCTCCAAATGTCTGTGTTTCTGGGCAAGCCCTGGGGCTCAGGGGGGACCCTGAACAGCTCCTCTCGTCAGACTGAGCAAAGAAACAGGGCTGGGAGACATTAGGCTCCTTTCTAAGCCGCCTTTTCAAATTTTGTTCGGTTTGGGTTTTTTTTTTTTCCGAGCTTCACTTTGTCTTTCTGAGCCATCTGTGTTTTCTGCAGCAGGAATAAGGCTCTTGCTTCATCATCAAATTTTCCTGACGTCGGTCTCCCGGAGCGCCGGCAGCCGGGGAGCGCAGGACGGGAAAGTGGCAGTTACAAAGAGGAGCTGGTGGCACCCACGTTGGATCGATTGGTATGGTTAGTGACAGCCCAGGCTCCTCCTGAACCCCGGGGAAGCCCAGGAGCTTCAGAGGAGGGCTCTCCTCAGCTGGCGAGATGCTCCTGGCACAGCCCAGCGTGCGGGGAAAGCCTGTCTGCGTTTACTGGGGATGCCGTTGCTGCTGCTCTGCCTCTGCAACCCGCCCCAGCCTGCTTAAATGCACCTAATTCCTCTTCAGGGTTTATAGAAGGCGCTGATTTCTTCATCTTGAGTTTCTTCTCCCTCTCGCTGATCCCTACTTCTTCTGTGGAAAGCAAAGAGTGAAACAGATGGCACCAAATAACAAAATAATAGCAGTTGGGTCTCAGCTAACCGTGCTAGGATGGAGAGAGGGCTGGCAGGAGCCTCCTGTTCTCAGGGCACAAAATAACCCTGTAAATTTTCCTAGGCACTATATTTAGAGGTTTTTTCCCCCCCCTCTTTCTTTCTTTCTTTCCTGTTTCCAGCATGCTGCTGCGCCCTGGGGGGGAGAGGGGGGCTGCAGGGCTGCTCCAGAATCGCCCATCCAGGGACTACCCTCTCCTGAAGAAGTGTTTGTAGCTTCTGTTGAGAGGGAGTTCAAAACCCCCGAGCATTTTGTACGGTCTAATAACCTGGGCTGGCTCTTATCGAAGTGCTTTGTGCCCTGAGATAGCAGGGGAGGAGGTGCTCTCTGCCCTCACAGTAATTAGCCAGATCAAGACATCAATAATCCCTTTTTTTCACTCCAACACTCCTCAGTGACATTTGATGAGAAGATGAACGCCACAAACCAGTTAAGAATAACAGATAGCATCTGGGGTTTTGCTGACTGCTGTGGAGAATGAAATTAATTTCAGATCCAGGCTTGGAAGTTACAGGGTTTCCCAGATCAGGGTGTTCAAACAAGTACTCCTTTTCTTTTTTTTTTCCTTTTCCTTTCTTTTTCCTTACTCTTTTTTTTTTTTTTTTCTCCCCCCCCAGTGATAGGCTGGCAGCTGGCTGTAGTGTCTCTAGACTAAATTAGCTAATTAGTGGGGATTATGGAAATGCAGCTACCATCTCAGGCAGGTCATTGAACTGTGGTGACAATGAGCTGATGTCTTACCTTACAGCCCCTTCTCCTGGGAACGCATCAGGTATTTATTAGCAAAATAACTCAAAGGCTCTGCAATGGAGACAGGACTCAGGTTCATCTCTTGATTTTAAAAGATTAAATACTTGGTCTGTGCTATAGGAAGTACAGGTTTTAAGATCTGGTGATTTGGAAAAAAAAAAAAAGTGTTGAGACTAAAAAAATAACTTTCTAATCCTATTAATTCAAAGTGCTTGTCAACCTGACAGCAATTTTAATTCATTACCAATCCTTTTTAAAATCTTAAAAAATTTAGTTTGTATTTTAAACTGCAGTTTAAAGTTTTGTTTGCAATTCCAAAAGCAAGAGCTTGGCAAGAGGAGGTGTCAGATTCGGGTAAGCACCTGTGAGACTTGCCATCGCCTGTGTATCCACGCCTGGACCTTACATCAGGGTATCATTAGGCTGGGACAAAAAAAAAAAAAATATTTAAAATTAAACAGAAATTAAATGAATGAAGCAGCCCAAAGTATCCTCTTTAATGCCTGCCTGTAAAAGAAAATGAATGAAATGTTTGTAATTGCAGTGATGTTAGAGCTTATCCCTGTGTAATTTTTGACTGTTGTCCCGTGCAGCAGAAATTCCCGCCAGCGTTGGGGACAGCAGCCCCACGGAGCACTGGAAAGGATGTTTTCCACCAGAAAGGATGACCTTAGAATTCAACGTGCCAAACACCGAGATTGCTTGTTGGACAAGAGAGGTAAGGAGGTGGTTTCTATTGTGGAGCAGAAAGTAGATGATTTTGGGGAGATTCCCCAGTGGAGAGCTTCAGCCTGGGGTCAGGTGGGGGGACCTGACCTCACCTCTCTGTCTCCATTGTGTGCTCTGTGTTAACCAGCCCTTAGGGCTCACATGCTCATATTTGCTCCATTTTAATTTTGAATGTTCTTTTTTTAACGCAATTTTTTGGATATTCCTTATTGCCACAACTGTGTGTGTGTCAAAAGACAGTCCCACTTGCTAATTTTAACTGTGGTGTTCTTAGTGAGTATTTGGGTTTAATTTTGCGTGTTTTCATTTAAGTATATTTAATATAGATATCACTAAGAGATGTTGAGTGTGAGGACAATGTGACTAAACGGCTGCATTTCTGTCTCTAGGATTATTCTTTTTATATCTCTTTCTTTGCTTTTCTTTTCCTACTCTATTCTCACAACATGTACTGAAAATACACCAGTATCATTCTTCAGCTCTGGAGGAGTAATAATAATGTCTCCTTACTCTAATACCTTTTACTCTTTCTTTGCCTACAAACAGCTCTTTACCTGTATTCCCAGAATGGTACTAAACAGTGCTCATATAAATAATATAAAATGATGCACAAAGTAGACGAAATTGAAGGTTTTTTGGGGGAAATAAGAGACATGGAGATTAGTCTGCTATTTTGGCAAACTGTTAAAGACAGAAGAGGACACTAATTTGACTTTTCACCCAAAATACAAGGTTTCAGGGAAAAGCAGGCACCATGTCAGTGTGATTATTGCTGTTGCTGGTGGGATCCAGCAGCAGATGGGGTTCTTTTTGTTTCCATCACTTCGTTACCTCCTTGGTGTGGAAAGAGAAAACATGCCCACAAATGGTTCTTCTAGGGCCACAGTGACAGGTGACTGCAGCGTGGTACCAGCATGTCTCATGGACCTTCAGAAGGGCAAAGCCACCTAACTTAGTGTAGCCCCACGGGAACAGATCTAGACCCACTTAATTAGCTCTGGCTGCCAAAGGCTAGAAAAGGACCCAGGAAAAGTTCCTATTTGACATCTCTGGTAGCTTATTAAGCTGTGAAAATGTGCAGCTGAGCCCCTCTGGCTGATATTAGTCTGATCCACACAAGCAAATGAACAAACCAGCCTAAAACAAACCAACCCCCGGCAGAAAACAGATGAGGGTTCTGCTGTTTCCTTGGCCAGCCTGCTCTAGTGCTCTTCTCTCTCCTTGAAACCACCCAAGCCCTTCACTCCTCGGCAGCAAACTCACACTCCTTGGCTGTTCAAAGCCTCGGGAGGTCAACTGCTCGGGCTGGAGATGTCGTGTCCAGCCCAGGTCACATACCCCGTTCTCCTCTGCATTTGCAGTGCCTGTTGGTACTCACAGCTGAGGAGCAGCTCCTTCCACAGCAAAGACCAGGGAGACCCCAAAAGTGCTTCTGGGCTCAGGAGCTGGTCAGTAGGGAAGGGAATGGGAAGCTCTGCTTCTCAGCAGCCACCACTCCCTTAGGAGACGTGGTGGCAGCACTACTAAATTTAAGGAAAGAATCTTTTTCTGGTATTTTCCATCACTTGCACGTTCAGAGCTCACTAGTTAAGTAGCTGGAGGGAAAATGAGAGCAGGATCTTCTATTCCACAAGTTCCAGACTGAAGCAGCGTAACATGTATGTTAAATAAATACTAAATGGCAATAATTACTAAGCTATGACTGAGTATATCAAACATAAAATACTAATCTATACAAAAGTACTTCAATGTTCTTTCTCTGCCTAATTGATTCATTTAATAAATCCATTAGAAAGAACTTGAAAGGGCGCTTGAATTACAGGAGTAAGGAAAGTGCCAAAGGGAGGGAGGAGGGTGGGGAGACATCCTGCAGGTGGAAACCTGGAACTCGGTGTAGACAGAAACCAGCTGGTTATTCAGGGCAAAACTCTTACATAATGAACTGATGGAAGTTACGAAAAAGAAAGAGCAAGGGACCAGTTCTGCCCTTCAGCCATCTCAGCCTTAAAATCAAAATATCCCAACATACCTCCTTGTTTCAGAGACTAAAACCACAGACAAAAAGCTGGAGGGTTGACTGTTAAGGTACCAGCCCAAGGCATGTCAGAATTCCTAGAACAGCTCTTGTGCTCCTGGAGCTTCTTATGATGGTGCAGGATGTAAACTGAAGGAATAGGCATGAACGATATCATCTGCTCTCTCAGCAAGGAAGAACCCTTCTGAGATGAGGTCACTGCTGGATAGGCCATCTCCTTGGAGGGAATGAAGTTCTGATAGGTGGGTTCTCCATCCAGACACTTAGAGGGACCTCCTCACTGCTGCTACAGAGGCCTGTTGACTTTCAGAGTCAAATTAGGCAAAAGCAGGGATAAAATTAAATCAGTTTAACCCCCACTTTAAAACGACAATAGTCGGTCCTGTTCTGTGAGGAGGGACCTTGGTGTTTTGGGGCAGCAGCAGAGGACTCCTGACTAGAACATCTCTATTGCTGCACGTTGCAGGTGACAGAAAGCAGTGAGAAGACACCAAGTGACACAAACATGCTCGGAGGGATGCAGGTGGGTAAGGGGAGCTCAGCCAGGGCCGGGGCACAGTCCTGCCTTGGGGAGGAGTGACCAGTGCCACCAGTGTCCCCTGGGCAGGAGCACAGCTCCACTTTCCCTCCTGGGGCGGTGGAAAGGAGAATGGCAAACATTTGCAGCAGGAAGATCTTGGTCTTGGGCTGTTAGGTTCTTAGATGGAGGGGATTTTGTTTTTAAAAAAATGTGTTGGTTACTTTATCTGTGTTGGTGAGTGAACATGAGGCTTCTCCCGCGCCCACCAGCAGCGCAGGGCAGGGGAGAGCAGGAACCAGCTCTGCGGGGGGAGGCTAATAAATCACCCAAAGGAGGTGTCTCTGGAAGTGCTCGTTGCTGCTTTCTCCTGGAGGTGAGGCTCCCACGTGAAAGATGTCTTTACGCTGTCGTTTGTGGTCGGGAAGCATTTTTATATGATAATGATGAGGTTAAAATTGCAGCGGCTCCGTATACACTCAGGCTAAAGTGCTTCAGTAGGAACCTGTGGGAACAAACGCATGTGACGGGAGAGGACATTGATTTTTAAAATGGAATGTGAAGAGGCAGTAATTTCACTCGCTAACAAATAGAAAGTAAGATTTCAGTTAAGCCTTTTTTTTTTTTTTCTTTTTTTTCTTTTTAATAAAAACAACAACTGCAAAAGAGCATTTTGATCTATAGGGAGAATGGAACGGCGGACGCTCTCCTCCACCGGGAGAAGTGCCCACTTAATTCCAGCGGTGAGGCTGAGTTACGGCAGCAGTGTCCACGGGGAGTTCGGGGAGGATGAGAAAGTGCCCTGCTTAGCACTGGTTTTTAAAAGACTTTCAAAACGACGATAAATTCAGAGGTCTTGATGAAGCGTGGGTGATGAATGGAGCCGCCCGACGGTCCGTGAGAGCCGCCGCCGCACCCCGCGGGGGGCATTGGGGCCCTTCTCAGCATTTCAGAGCGGATTTGAATAATGCAGTGTCCATTTGGGCTTTTTTTCCTGGCGTATTCTTTACTACTTTAATGAAGTTTTAGAGTACATCTTGAAAGGTTTTGTTCTAAATCATACTGAGAACCCCCTTGGTTCCGCAGGTATCCTGTTCTACTTTGCTATTTTAGTTTTCACAACTGTTTTTGCTTCCTGAGGCGGACATACCTAAGGAATTATGTTCACTTCATCTCTATGAAGACCATCAGAATTTGGGAATTCTTTGTTTTAGAGTTTTGAATTAAAAGGGTATGATGTGATGATTTTTACAAGCTTAAGTTTTTCTTCCTTTCCAATTCCTTTCCCGTTACTTTTCACAGGGGCATTAAATCACCCGGGCAGGGTATGACTTTGTCCCCCCTGGCAGTGATGTCCTGGGCGAAGCTGTGTCCTTGTTCCCCGGGGTCTGGCAGCAGCTTTGCTGTTGAGTTTTTCCCACTCCTCAGGACCCTTCAGCCTGGGGGAGGACACCTCGTGCGTGGCTCCGTGTCTCGGGAGGCACCTGGAGGCTGCGTGAGTAAACCCACTCCCCTTCCCCGCACTGCCCGTGCTGCAGACATGGACACGACGTGTTTTTCCATGATTTTCAGTTCAGGGTAAATAGGAATATTCCGTATATTGTCCGTGGAGAAGAGGAGGGGCACTGGCAAGGGTGCATTAAGGAGTTTGAAGGGTTTCTCCACCACAAGGGTGGTTCCTGTGCTGTTCCTCACCCCCAAAATGCTGAAGGGGCTTCAGTCACCGAGCAAGCCCCCCCCTCCCCACACCCTTCTCTCCTTTGCAGGGGTGCTGCTCATGTGCTCCCCTCCCACAGATCACAGGGGTTAATTTACCTGGCCCGCCCGTGAATTAAAGCATACCAGCAAAAAGGCAGGAAGAAGAAACGCTGGGGAGAGGATGCTGGAATTTCGTGTAATTGCTGGAGCAGCCCAAAGCCAGAATCCTGGCGGTTTCCAAATCCCAGTCCCCGCTGTCCTGCGTTGCAGGGACCTTCTGGCCAGCTCAGCACCAACCGCCTCGTCCTTTACAGCCGGGTTCAGACCCAGATTCAAGCTTTATTTTCCACTGCAAAGTGCAACCACTTGATTAAAGGCGCCACAGAGCAAAGCTCTGCCTTATTCCTGGTGTGGAAAAGCACTGACCTTGTGGAAGCCAGAGTGTTTGAGAGAAGGCAGGGATAATTACGGGGAGCCAATGGAGGCCGGTGGCAATTACAGCGCTAACTTCGAGTACAAGATATTAGCTTTCCATATTAAAGTGCGCCTAGGTCATTCAAAATACTTTATTCTGGACATTTGGTGATCCTGTGCGGCTCCTGTGCTATATCTCACCGGACAGAGACCCGCACACAGCAGGTGCCCGCGGGGGGAAGGTGCTGGGGGTCACGGGTGCCCAGCAGCCCCTTCGCTGTGGGGTCGGGGCTGGTGTCCCCCCACAGGGGTGGGATGGTGGGCGCTGGTGGCAGCAGGGCTATCTCAGGTAAAATAAAGCAGAAGAGGACGTGAGTATGTAGGCATAACGTTTCTATGAGGCATAAGGATTTTTAGGCAAATTTCCTAATTTAAAATAATTCTTCCCCCCCCTTTCCCCTGCAAGGCTGTGTATGAAACACGCAGCATTTCAAGCTCCACAGTGGAGCCTGAATTTATTTGGAAATGCAATATTTAAAACAATTATCAGTAAAATCCCCAACCTCAAACCCTGAATTACAAAACAGGAGGAAAAGGCATAACAATTCTTGATATTTAATTTTTTTTGCTGTACGTGTTTGATCACACACACTCCCTTCTCTTCCCTCCAGCTCCTGTCTTCTGCCTCTCGTCTCATCACACAGCGCGCGTCGTTAAAATACACCTGTGAGTATGAAAGGCTTGTCAGTAATTAGCTTGACATTAAATGCTAATGTGCCCGTGTCACCGGGATCACTTCCACTTGCATCAAGCAGGCGAGACACTGGGGAGGGGATTTTAGGGCTGTTTCCAACGGGTAGCGGTCCCTGCAGCCAGGGAAGTGCTCCCTGGGGACAGCCCCCGAGTGGGGGGGTTTCCCCCTTCCCACCATGAAGGACAGAGTTTCCTCGCACTGGAGAGGGAGGAAGACTTTTCCCCGGGCTCTGGGCTGAGATGCTCCTGGAGAAGTTTGCCTCCTGGTGCGGTTTGGCTTCCTTACCCAGGGAAGGACGGAGCCCTCGGGTGGTTTTGCTCTGGGGGGGTCGTGCTGCCAGGATGCCAGCTCCCACCCTGGCAGAGCACAGATTTTTGGTGCATCTTGTCGTTCCCTTTGACTGGCCTGTTTTCATGTTGTCCTTAGAGATGCAGCATCTTGGCTCCTCCGAGGCAGGGAACGAGCTATAATTACAGCTCTTGGCTTCACATTAATTCAGTGTGGGTGTTGGTGCCCCAGCATTGCCCCTGCCCAGCTCTGAGAGGAAGGTGTATCCCTCTGTTTCTGGTTTATTGGAGTGCTTTCCCTTCCCGTGAGGACCGGCGTCAGGTAGTCAGGCAGAGCATATGAGGCTGTGTTAGTGCTCCTGGCATTGACAGAAACAGCCCCTGTTGTCTGGAAAGTGGTTTCTCACACAATCTTCTGGCCTCACTTGGTCCCCAAAGCGGGGGAGATGCCCAGAGTGAGGCCTTTTTTCTTCCTCCATGTGGCATTTAGTTCCACACACTGTCTGGGCACCTTCTGCCCAGACACCTGGGACACGTGCGGGGAGGGCTGAGGCTTCTTCTGTGAGGAGGTTCCAGCTTCTTTGGGAGATCAGTGGGATTCTTTGTTGGGGGGGGCGAAGATGGAGGGGCAGGAGGTGCTTTGTCTTACTCAGTATCAGCTGCTTGTAAGGAGTGTTGCTGGAGATGACGCAGGAGTGTCAAGGGAGGTGATGCAGCCCCTCTGCTCTGGGGGGATTCTCCCCCAGTGCTGCCTCCAGCTCTGGGGCCACCAACAGCAGAAGGACATGGAGCTGTTGGAGCGGGGCCAGAGGAAGCCCCACAGAGATGTTGGGAGGGCTGGAGCCCCTCTACTGGGAGGGGGGGCTGAGAGAGTTGGGGGGGTTCAGCCTGGAGAAGAGAAGGCTC
>JAOTQQ010000041.1:526123-538848 GCA_026546715.1 Gallinago undulata | reverse complement strand
CCTCGATGGCTGAGATGCAGAGAACTCCTTGTCCCGGTGCCGGAGCCCTGAGCCCTTCCCTCCCTCCCGAAGCCACAGCGCTGGCAGGGTCCCCCATGGGCTGTCCCTGTGGGGAGGGCACGGCTTCTGCTGGGGCAATGGGCTGGGTATGGTACCTGGGTATTTTATTTTTGTATTGGGATTAATATTGGTTCTTTAGGGTGATTAATGTTGTCTCGTCTTATCTACTAAATCTGTTTCTAGTTAAACCCTTGGGTTTCCTTGTTTTTCCCCCGATTCCCCTTCCCGGGTGGGGAGAGGTCGTTGTCTAAACCACGCTCTGTTGTTTTGGGTTCCCCAAATCACAGCAGGTGGGCACACGGTGCATGCTCACGCTGGATCCCGGGGATGCCCAGCACCCATGGGAGGTCCAGGTGTGGTGGTGCCCTCCCAGCAGCTCACGGCACCCGATCGCTGTCTGCCCCAGGTCGGGTCACCGCCTGACTCCGATCTCCTCTGCCGCTTTAACGCTGTTTCCCACGTGGTGAAACAGCCAGTTGTGTTAATAGGACGTTAATGAGGACAGCAGCAAAACTCCCTTGTTACTTGGAGCTATGCAAATAGCGATTATTTTGTTGTTAACGATTTTGTTGTACAAAGATAGCGCTACACCGTTGTATTTTCTCCTTCGGGTATCACTTTCCAGCAAGAGCTGGCTCACATGAGTGCGCTTCAGTTAACTTCTTTTTTTCCTTCTTGCCATAGGAAATTCTGAAAAAACCTCCCGCTGGACAACAGGGTTCAGGGGAAGGGAGAGTTTTACTCCTGTGTTTAGGTAACATTGCCAATATTGGTAGATTGGGTACCTCAACTTAGATGGCCACCTTGGGTTTCCCTCCTTCTACCTCTTTCACTCATGGTAATGATGCATGAATCAGTTTAACAAAAGACAAGTAAAATTACTAAAGAAAATAAGTTTGTTTTCAAATTATGAGACATCCTCTGGCATTAATTTTTAGAAGTGCTGAAATGTTTGTTTTCTTTATTAATAAAACTGCAGACAATGGTAACATTTTTTTAAGCCCTAAGAAACGAGAAGACAAGAAAATGGGAGGAAGAATAGGCACATTTTTCATGATAAAGGAGGAGGTATTTAGGAATCAAGGAACTGAACCATGACTGATGAGTTTAGGTTAAGTTTTCGTCTCTACCAAGGGCTTGTTGTGCAGCTCAGATAATTAAATTTCTGTGTCTCATTTTGTCCATCCACAACGTTTTCCTTCTGAGTTTGTGTTTGTTGAATGTGACCTGCTGTTAGGGGCTGGGTCACCTTCCTCAGCATCGCCTCTGGGCTCCGTCTTCTGCTGGAGGTAGCAAAGCACGGCTGAAGCAGGTTGGGCAAAGCTGCTGTGGAATTTGTCTAACCCAACCCAGGTGACTGGCAGAAAACTCGGGGCTCCTCCAGCGAAAGCCAGCTTTTTACTTAGTGCATCCTAACAAACATGCAACAGTATGAGTCCCGAGAGCCTCCTGCAGATCTCGTTTGCCTTTCAGGAATAAAAAAATTAATTATCATCAAAGTAACCTTACTTTCCAACAGTTCTCCATGTTTTACTTCTAGGGCTTGATTCTCCAGTACCCTGTGGTTCATTTCTTTGTGATTGTAGACAACCTGCTGCTACAAAAAAAAAGTTTATTTTCTCATTATTATTGAAAGTAAAACTTATTTTTGACAGGCACGGCTGTTCTTTAGAGGAGGGAGAAAAGAAAAATTAAAATAGGAGATCACGGCTGGATGGAGGAAGAGTTTATCATGAGAAGTTTGGGATGGGAAGAGAGTGGCTTTGCAGATGTGCCTGCTGGCTCACCCAGGGGTGGTGAGAGGAGGGTGGGCTCTGTTGCCCCCACTCTGCAGGAGGCTGAAGCAGGTGGTTGGGGTGGTCCCTCCTGGCCCTGCGATCTGCAATCATGGGAGCTCCACAAATATGCAAAGTTCATCTACCTCCAGTTTCGGTGGTTTTTACATTTGCTTGGAATAATGTATGGTACTGGTACCGAATCATATTTTCAAAGACTTAATAATGTGATACAAATTAAGTATTTGGGGCAAAAGAAGAAATATAGCATAATATTCCTATTTTATCCTGATCAGGTTTGTTTTTTTTTTCTATAGATAGTAACCATACAACGTATATTAAATTCTCTCATGTCAGAATTTATCAGGGACGTGCTTTGGCTGGGCAATTGCTGTGTGAAAAATTAAGGAGTTTACCTCATTTTATCAACATGTTTTGGTTTCACTATTGAATAAAAATAGATTTTTAAATAATAGTCTCATAAACTAACAGAATCCAGAATGGAGCCTGTTTTCATTTCAGAGGCGGATTCAGCGTCATTTGACGAAACTGGAATAGATCACTTGGTAACTCTAATTACTAAGGACCATTATTACAAATGCAACCAAACCCACTAAGGAACGTTGTGGTAAAGCTAATTTATATCAGCCAACCCTGACACATCAGCCAGCTTTCCCGTGCAAACGTGTTGAAGGGAAGAGGGTAAAACAGAGTTATTTTCTATTTGGGAAAGGCAGTGGCTGTTCATGGGAGCTCCGCAAATCCAAAGTGACTGAGACCAGACAGTTGAATTTCTCTAGAAAACAGCCTGCAGTTCACAGAGTACTTTTTCCTTTCTTTTTCTTTTTGGGTTGGGAGGTTAGATTTGATTTAATATTTTCCAATTAAAGCAGGTTATTTTTTTGTGTGTGGTTTTTTTTTTTGTAGGGTGTTTCTCCTAGCAGGGCTCCTCGATGGGGTCGTTGGCATGCCCAGAAGATTTGGTCCAAACCAGCCATATGAACTCATCCTGTCCAAATGAATGCGCAGCATCCCTTCCTTCGGAACGTTGAAGTGGTACGTGTTCAGGCAGCAGACACCTTGTGAGTGCCAAGCTTAAGGTTACCTGGAAAATTCAGTCACGTTTGACTCTTGTACTCCCAGGAGACCCTTGGTGACTCCTTCGGACACAGGGGGCTTCCGTACTTTGATAGGAAAGGAAACTGACCCCTCGGGAGGGGTTTCGGGCAGGGATGTTGCCGTTGCGCTGATCTAATCTACGTATTTGTTAGATTTCTGGGGCGTGCAGCTGATTTCTGGCAGGGGGGAGGCTGGTTTATCTGGAGAGCAGAGGAGCCCTGCGGGGTGCTGATGGAGCCGGCGCAGGAGAAGATGAGCAATCACGGGCAGACAAACCCGGATTAGTCAGATGCGCCTGCGACGAGACATGATCAATGCCATTAGCATCACCTGGCAGAGCCCCGGGAGAAAGAGCTATTTCTGGCAGGCACCTTGATTTGTAGAGAATGGAGATGATTTATGATTAGGAAAGGCTGCTGGTGGACTGGCCCGGTGGTGGAGAACTTAATCATTTGGTATAAGGATGCCGTGATGTGTTTGACATTCCCAACTTGTGTTGTAAAGATTTTGTGTCGGGGAGCATTTATGGAGGCGTGAAATGAGTCTTATTCTCATTTCACTTTATCTGTACCCCACAGGGAGAGGTCTTAAAACACCTTTGGTGGTTGAAAGCAGGTGAGGCTTTGGGGTCCCCTTGGCACCGGCTGGTGGTGCAGAGTGTCTTCAGGCAGCAATTTATGGATCCCTGCAGAGCAAAGGGGAGAGACACCTTGACACTGTGCTCCTGGACGTAGGGACTGTTCTGGTGGCAGTAGGTTACGCTCTGCTTCAGGCTGTGGAGTTTGGTCCTTCCTGAGCATCCTGTTCACCATCTCCTTGGTGTGAGGGGTGGGACGAGAGCAGACTCCACGGTGCTTTCCAAGGTGGGGCATGCCCTGCAAGGAGGCAATAGCCAGAGCTGGCCAGGGTGGTCCAACCTTCACGTCACAGCGCCAGCCCAAAACGCCTCCCACACACCTGGGGATATTGGCAGCTGCCAGCGACCCTGTCCCCTGCTGAACGGGGTATAATGGGGCTCCTGCATTTTCTAAGGTCTCAGACTGGCCCAGCTGGGAGGGGGAAGGGACAGTGTGTGACTTGCCTTCCTGGGCTCTGGTTTCTCCAGCACAGCAGCGTGGTGAGGAGTCGCCACGGCTGTGATTTACTTGCAGTAAAAGTTCCTTTGCTTCCCTGGAAAACACTGATGGAAAAATTTCAGAATAGTTTCCTTCCATAAAAACTGATTTTCTGAAAAGATTCCCTACTCAGTGCAATAGGAAAGTGAATCTGGAGATAACTTTGTACTTAACGTGGCACAAGCTTTCACTCCAATGAAAGTTCCTCACCCAGAACTACAACTGATTAGCAGAGTATCGGAATTGATGGAAGGCAATGTAAATTAATGAATTAAATCAACACACACACCCCAACAGGAAAAGCCTGGGATTCTCTGTACCCCGTGTGTTTTATTTTACAGAAGAAGGCGTTTCAAACAGCTGAGTCCCCTCTCCAGCCCCGTGCTTGAGCGCATGGTGAAGTTCATCTTTCTGCAGGTAAGAACTTTAGAACATGCTGAACGTCATGAGGCGTCCACCCGGACCATGAATGACTCATCTGAAGATTGTTACTTAAACATTTCAACTGAATCAAGAAATCTGTCTGTCCAAAATTAGAAGCAACAGTTAAGTGCTAGCCTGTCCCATCTGGCAGCCAAGGCAGGCAATGTTTGGTACAAGGTAGTTAAAGCTGGTGAAAAATTCTGAAGTAAGTTGTAAAATTCGTTGGGCAAGTGCTAACAACCTCTGTGGGCCACCTCTGATGGCCAAAGCTGGAGCTGTGTCCCCAGAGCGTGCCTCGAGAGGGGAGACAATGGTTTAATTGGAGTAAGGATGAGTTTCTGAGAGCGATGTGAATCCCTGGCAGAGAGGGTGAGGAGCTGGAATTGATCACAGAGATGATAGCAGAGAATGCACGGGCTTGGAAAATGACTGAAAATGGCTGTATGTGTTTTTCTGGTGCTGGGAGCCAACGGATGAGTTTGGGAAGGCTGGGTTTGCTCCATTCCCACCCGCACACTCCCGCTCCATCTCCCAGCTCCCTCGGCTGGGTGACCAGCAGGGCTTCAGGGCAGCGGGGACCGGTGGTGTCCCCCGTGCTCCGGTCCCAGTTTCAGAGGTACCCAGCTCCCTGAACTTCTGCTGACTTATCTCAGTTAAGAAAAGTCCCCATCACGCCTGTGGGAAGAGCATTGTGAAACGGCACCGACAGCTGTTCTAGGTGCGACGCTTACCAAAAGAAAGGCTCCTGGAGAAACCGCGGGCAGAAAGTAATTTGGGCGATAATGACCATAAAACAATACAAAATGATGGACTTCATTATTCGGAAGGAAGGAAGGAGAGCCACGGAATAATGACAACGGAGTTCAAAAAAAAAGCAGGCTTCAATGGAGTCAGGGCAGCAGCAGCCAGGGCCTCCCGGGAGGATGTTCCAAGGCAGAAGAACTGCAGCAGAAGTGGCTGGAGCCCAGGGAAGGGGCTGTAAAGGCACCACGACAACCGCCTCCCGTGGCAAGGGGAAGCCAGGCAGTCCCCAGGCTGCTCCCTCTGAGGACACAGAGAAATAATCCTCCAGAAAACCAGAAATAAGGGGAGGTGACTAAGGATGAATACAAAGGAGTAAAGCCCTGCCTGTAAGGATAAAATCAGAAAGCAGAGGAGGCACAAAACGGGCAAAGAATATAAAAGGAAAAAAAAAAAGGCAGGCATCTAGAAATGCATCAGAATTAAGGGGAAGACAAAGGCATGCGTAGCCCCGGTGCCGAGCAGCGACGGGAAGCAGATGAAGGCTCAACTATTCAATGCCTTATTGTTCCAGCCTTCAGAAAAATGTTAATTGTGACCAGACACTTACTGCAATTAATTTAAACAGGTGGGATAACAGGGAAAGAAAAGATCAAAGTACACTTAGATAAATTATATGTTTTCAAGCTGTGGGATACTGGCAAAATCCACCCTAGAATACTTGCTGAATTGCCCCAGAAACCCCCTGGACGGGTGGGGATTATCTGTGGGTTGGAGAGGAACCCACGGAGAGGGCTGGGGGGTGGCAAACGGAGCACCTCTCCCCCACACGCAGGCGGAAGATTACGGAGCTGGAAGCCTAAATTAAGTACCTGGAAAGGTACTAGGGCAAATGATTAAATCATCAGTGTGTGGGTATGGAGAGGATATTAAGATAATAAGAAAGAGCCAACAGGGATCCCACAAGTCAGAGGATTTTCTTCTGATCTCAGCCCCTAGGCATTTGTAGAGCAATAGATAATCACTATATGTGCTGCTGCCTTTGTATACCTACTGTACCACTGAAAATGTATTCATATCGTATATGAAAGAAATATTTTAAAATTAAAAACAGAACGCTACAAATATTTTCAATTTAAATTTTACATTTAGAATCAATGAAATTAGTTTGGGAAACCCTGTACTTCAGATAATGGGAACATCTAACTTGAGTCTATTTTGGTTTCTGGGATTCCTTCTAAAAATGTCCTTCAAGGCCCAGGTATTGTGGCACTACAGCCAAGAAAATCTTTTGTGATGTTATATTTATTTGGAGCAGTTCTCACAGAGTTTTCTAAGCTTTGAATCCGTGCTGGAAATAGGTGAATATTGCTGTGCTTTGGTTGTGCTGCTTTCCCACAGAACCCAAATATCAAAACCTCGAGACATATCTTCAATACCTGTAACCAACAGCTAAATTGGGGAAGAATATGCTTATGCTGTATTTTTTTTTCCCCTTTTGCAGAATGCCTTTAATAGAAAAGCAAGCAAGACATCTAAATTAATTTTATATGTTCTCTGAACTGCTCAAGCCTTTGAAATAACTTGGCTTGAGGTTTTATCAATATGAATGGAGACATTTAAAAAATCTGTGCGCTCTTCTGTCAATAAAAGATGTCAAAAGGCTAAAGAGATGAAAATAGACAGTGAAGTTGGAAATGTAGCTAGTACTGAGCAACCTCCACAGGCTGCGAGCCAGTAGTATCTGTAATCGACAAATTTGATAGGAATTTATAACGGTGTTGATAACTAAACACCTTATATATACCTTATGTCAAAGTTTAACTTCTAATGAATGTGGGTAACAGAAATGGCCAAGACCTGTGCTACAGCCCTCCTCCCAGATGTGTCTTACGTGCGTGTGGCAGTTCCTAAGTGCCATGTGTTTGGAGCCTGTGTCCCTGGGTGGCTTTGAGGAACTCAGTGTTAGGAGAGATAAGGTCCCTGGTGAGGTTCCATCGCGTGTGGTACAGTGAAATGATCGGTGTCTGAGGAAGTTCTAACAGATGGAGCAGCCTGGGAATGTCCTCCTTTCGCCAGCGCCGCTGAGCCAGCTGGTAGGACAGAGGCAGAAGATCCCAGGCTGGTGGCAGATACCTGAGTGACTTTATGTGGGTCTCCTGAGCAGCTTGCACTTGGGTTTATAGGTCAAAACCAGGAGCCTGAACGGAGCCCATGAACAGCAGGTGTCGCTCCTGATGAGTTGTTTTGACTTCTTGGCAGATTTTTCAGGCTTGTAAGGAAAATGTCGCTTTGTTCCCCTCACCTTTCCTCTTCTCAAAAACACTTGCCAGATGGGGACCTGGACTGGGGAAGGGTAGAACTTTAAATGTCCCCAGCTTCAGAGCGTGCCTGGTATGTGGACAGGCATGTGACTTAGCTCATTTGGCATGATGTCACCTGGGTTTCACTGTGTGAAAAACAAGTTTGGGTCCAATCATGTTTGGAAGAAAACACTTATTCGTGGTATAGAGGTTATGAGTCATTCGTCAGAGCATTAAGTCCTGTGTATCTGGGTGAGGTTACTGTCCTGCGACGCTTTCATCTTCTGTGTCCTCCTTTGTCCCTCGGGCGCCCATTCTCAAAGAAACTTGATCATTGGTGCATCTTGTCTGAAATAGAACCTGGACGGATGGAAAACACATCGCTATGTGGTTGTGAGAAAAGCACCTGCGTTCCCTTCAGTGGGCACTAGGCAGTGGATCACTCTAATAGTGCTGTTTGCAAATATCAAATAATAATGGAAAGTATGACAATAATGAAGTAAGTAATCAGATGAACTGTTGAGTACAGGTGCCTACATTTACAACTCTTTCATCAAAGAGAAAATTAAGCGCTCTCAGAATATTACGGCAAATTGCTTGCTGTTATATGACTACTAATCAGGTGGAGTACATAAATGCATCAGGAAAAATCTTCTTGAGCAATTATGGCAGTATGATGATTAAGGCACAGAGCACATCATGGGACAGTGAATGGGCTCCTTTTCCCTGCCTACAAATGTAAATTCTTTTTGCAAAAGCAAACAACAGAAGCCCAGAGCTACCCCCACCTCTGCTGAAGTTTGGCTGGTGGTACAGGGGGTGGGAGAACGTGGCTCCTGCGTCCAGGCCCTCCCAGTGCCCCAGGGCCAGGTCTGCTCCTCAGAGGCTGGGGTTCATGCAGAGCATCAGGAAAATGGTCAATTAGCAGGTGGGACGGGGGTAGATGTGGCATGGTCTCACCTCACTGCCACCCTCCAGTGGAGCAACACTCCTGGTGCTCAGGTGGAGCCCAGAAGAGTCTGTGCCCCCAGCCCAAGCCCTGGGAAGCAGATCAGTGGGGCTGTGCTCCAACAGCTCTTCCACATGCTCTGCCTCTCCAGCCACTCCAGCACACAGAGAGGGAACCTGTTTGGCTGCTTCTGGTGCCCCAACAGCTCCCTGTGGGATCCCCAGTGGACTTGGGCCATGAGCACACCCATGCCTGGAGGTGGGTTTATCCACCTCAACAGCTTCCTAGAGAAAATGGCATGGATACTGCATCATCTCCTGCCCTTCCCAGCCCTCATGGCTTTCAGAGACAGTGTCCTTTCCAACCTGCTCTTTTCCAGCATCTCAGGCAGCTGGTCAAGCCCTGTGTTTTCTTCTTGCTTTTTTGTTTGTATTCTGGAGCTTCTCTGAGATGCACCAAGGCCACCTCCTGAGTCAATACAAGAGGTCTCTTGAGCCAGGCTCCTGCCTCCCAGCCTAGACTTGCCATTTGCTGGGACTGCTGCGGACAAACCTTGTGGTGAGCTTGGCCCTGCTGGGTCTTTCAGCCGAGTTCTTCACGTGGTGAGGATCTGAGAGAGAGCTTTGACCTGGAAAACAAGCTGAAGATCAGTGTCTGGTGCTCTGAGGTGAGGGCTCAGCCTGGGGACCGGTGTGACTGTCCTTTGCATCCTCATCTCCATAGTGAAACCAGGATGCCCTGGCAGGATGGAGCCAGCTGTTGCCCACCCCCCTACCCCCCAAAAAAACCCTGTGCTCTAAGCTACCGATAAAATGTGATAAAACCACATCTTAGGGCCATCTTCTGCAAGATGGTTCTGTGGGTCCCTTCTCTATGAGCTGAGCAGTAAGAACAATAATTTAGAGTTACAGGATGCAACTGTAGATCTTGACTACACCTCTGAGCACGTGCTTGTGCCGAATCAGAGGAGGATTTTGGGGGAGTGCTGTGCTGGGCCAGGCTCCTGCAGGTGGTGGAGCTGGTGTGAGGTCTCTGCGAAGGGGCTGTCAGCGCGGCAGGGTCCCCGTGTGCAGTTTGCGGTAGCATTTCCCAAACCCAGCCTGCTGAGCGCAGGGGTGCGAAGTAGGAAATGGCCAACTGCTGTGTCAGTGCCTTGTGTCACTTCTGAATCTCTGAGCAGCAGCCAAAACCTGCTGTTTGCTATTTAGAGACTAAAATAGCATGTTCCTCCCAGGCACGGAGAGCATCCTTTCATTTAAGCGGCACACATGCAGCCTTTCAGTTTATCATGGCACCAGTGTCACCAGGTAAGCGTCCTTCCGTGTTTTGTCTTCTCTTTCTGTTGTCCAAGCCCTTTCTTCACTCTGTGCCTTAGCAAAGACCCTTGTGTTGTGAGAGTCTGCGAGCTCTCCGGCGGCCTCAGTGACTCACCATTAGCATGGCCAACAAATGAACCCAGTTTTGGGTATCTCAGGATAGAAGATGATATAATCCCATTATAAAAAAAAAATGGTATCTTCATCGGTTCTTCTCTGCTACCTTCCGTTTCTCTGTTACTGGGCTTTACAAATCCTTCACATTCCCTTTCATTTAATTTCTAGCGAGTCTGGGGCTGTGAAGCTGTTCCTGTGCTGACACTTGAATAGCAGATGTGCTAATGTCTGTATGTATCCACTTAATCCATGCATAAAAAAGCAAACTGCTGCCTTTTTTTTTTTTTTTTTTTAATTATTGTGTGCTAGTCCAAAGCGGTGTAGGTTCCGTCTCCTCAGCCGCTGCTTCACACACATGGCTCGTGGTAGAAAAGAGCTGGAGCCCAGACATAAAATTGTTGAGATGATCACAGCTTTTGGGTTGTGTCTTATAGGGGATGGATCTGGCTGGTTCCCTGAAAAAGGGGTCATGGGAGTCTGCGAAAGTGATGGAGCATGTCCTGGGTGTCTGGATGGGAAAGTCAACTGTGCAGGTTAACCTTCCCAAAAATGGTGATGCACTGCTAGGGCAGAGATTTGCTTTCCAAAGGGTCTGGGGAGCATCCCCTCTGTGGTGAGGACGGGGGCTGCTCAGCCCCCCCCTGCAGAGCTGACACTGCCATAACCACGTCTCTGCTTGCTCCTGCCCAGCAACCCTGTGTGAGAGCTGTGCTGGCGTGGAGACACGCTGCCCGTTGGGCTCTGGGGTGCTGCAGGTACCCTGAACCTCCCCATTGCCTCTCCCCACTATTTAGGTCCTCAGCACAAAGCTTTCCAGAACATTGGCAAGCAACCCCTTCCCTGCCCCTGCCCGAACGAGGATGTTGATGAGGATGGTCCTCGGGAATCGGTCTTGCCCTTTCTCCCCTGACGGGGATGAATCCCAGTACAAGACACAAAGATTGCTGGAGGTGCTCACGGGCTTCCTCCTCCAGTGCTCCCAGTAAGCGGGCAGCGAGGCTTGGCCCTGCCAGCACACCTTCTCCCTGGGGTGGGACAGAGGAGCCCCGACCAGCCCAGCCCTGCAGCGTGCACCCCTTTAGGGGGCTACTGCAAGTACCTGGGCGGCGTGAAAAGCAAAGCTTCAGAAATAACCCCCCCCCAAAACCTCTCAGCACTTCCCAGTGCTGCTCCCCCAGTTCCTAGGAACAGACCCAACGCTCTGGCTGTGCTGCCAAACGCTTGCGGTGGGGAGACGCTTACCAGCCCCCCGTGTCCCCGTGCTGGGGGGGCAGCGTGCCCAGAGCCCCCATGCACCCCCAGCCACGTATGAGGGCGCTTTCCCAGGGCACGTTCTCCTCTCCCTCAGTCCTGCCGCCGGCTTCTCCTGCGGGACCCCTTCTGGGCTGGAAGGTTTGTAAATCTGTGTCTTAATTTGCTGTAGCAGCTGCTAGTGGTACGGCTTTGACACCCCGACATCATCCCTCCTCTTAGGCTACAGGCTGCATCTCACAGGCACTTGGAAGTTTCTCTAAACAGATTTAGGGAAAAAAAAAAAAAATCTGATTATATAATGTTTGTTGGACCACAAGGGGTTTTTATAATCTTCAGGGGTTTGAGCCTCACAAGGAAGGTGGTAACTGCTGTGATTTCTGCATCTTGTATTTTTTAGAAATGGGAAATTAAGAGTGCATGTGAAGCCAGGAGACCTCCCTGGGGCTCTTCTGCACTGCAGGAACAGAAGGTTCTTCTGGCTGGAGCACAGCGGTTGGGGATCCCAGTTATCCCACACCTCCCGACTGGAGCTGGCACATCACAGGAGGATGCAGATGGAGTTTTTGGTGATTCCTGGAAGCCTTCAAGGGTGCTTTGCTCAGGTGAGATGGCGGGAGGGCACGGTGGCAGGCATCTGATGGGGATGTACAAGGCTGTGCACCCGGTCACCTCTCCCACAGAGGCTTCTCCCACCAGCTTTGCTCTGGGCGCCTGCAGAAAACCAGCAGGAGAAACAGAAAACTTGCCCTCAGAAGAGGAATTTGTAACCTGCTCACATCCTTGCAAAATTATAACCCACAAACACCAGCAAACCCACTGGCTCCGCAGATTAATCTGTTTGCTTCTTGCACTAAAGCCACTAAATCAAAGGAGACAGCTAGGGAAATCTGCCTGTGATTATTCACAAGCACAACACGTGTAACTCTCACTGATTTCCATCACCAATATTCGCGCCGTTGTGCTTCCCCCGCACCCAGTGTCCCCAGCCCCTTCCCCGCTGAGAAAGGGGCAGTTGCACTGCAGAAACAGGCTCTCTGGTGTCCGAGATGTGTGGGGCAGACTGAAAATGTATGGCTTTTATAAAATAAGCACAGCATTGTATCCAGCACGTAACCAAAGCATCCCCATGTACACCAATATGGTGGTATCATGCAAAAGTGGTCTGTAAAGCCAGACACACAGCCTTGGGGGCAGCGTGGTGTACAGCTGCTGGTGTTACAGCTTTTGAAAAGTGTCCTTTCTGGGACAATACTGACGAGCTATAAACTGGTGTTACACTGGGAGACTGAACAAACCCACACGAGTGTACCCTGTGAAAAAACTGACTTCACCTCTACCGAAGTACTTGCAGGGGAGAAGATGGGGAGGGACTCTCCATCAGGGACAAGGGATAATTCCAGGCTTCAAACTGGAAGAGGGGAGATTTAGATTAGGTATTAGGAAGAAACTTTGAGAGTGGTGAGAGCCACTGAGAGTGGAGAAGCTGTGGCTGCCCCATCCCTGGAGGGGTTCAAGGGCAGGTTGGAGGGGGCTTGGAGCAACCTGGTGTGGTG
>JAOTQQ010000041.1:501799-525915 GCA_026546715.1 Gallinago undulata | reverse complement strand
GGCAGGTTGGAGGGGGCTTGGAGCAACCTGGTGTGGTGGGAGGTGTCCCTGCCCAGGGCAGGGGGTGGCACCAGATGGTTTTAAAGGTCCCTCCCACCCATAGTATTCTGGGATTAATGTGTAGCATTTCCCAGAAAGCCCTCCAAGATATGTATGTGTGGGTACCTACAGAGGTGCAGCATGATCATACACACATCCCCTGGATGTGCTGCCATCCACATCAAACCATCTCTCTGCCAACTCTCCGCTCAGGGTGGCCCAGGGGACGCTGGTGGGAATGATGTCACAGCTGGGGAAGCTCCTGGACACCTTTGGGCAGCTCCGGCCATGGGCCACACTATTCACCCCCTTCCCCAAGAGATGGGCACAGCTGGAGCATTGGGCATGAGCACCCTTGCTAAAAAAAAAATCTGTTTAAAAATATGGTCTTTACTTTAACAGAACTGTTTGTGCATAACAGCATTTCAAATAGCCTTTTGTTTTTGCTCTTGGTAAAATCTGAATGCAAAAACTTAATCATCTTGTATTTATTTATTTGTTTTCTTGTTTATTTATTTACTCAGTTTCCTTCTTGCTTCCCTCCAGCTCTTTGTTTTTCTGTGGAAAAGCAGAGATAAGTTAATCTGAACACAACATGGTAATACTTGAAAAATTCCTTCCCATCAAATTATAGGGAACAACATTTACTTTTCATCTATGTTCCATATTTTTGTGTCGACTCTAATCACGGTCTCCATCAGGCAGCATATGCCATGGAGGGTTTGTTGTCCTAAATCACTTGGCTGCGTTTCCCCCGGAGATGACCAAACAGCAGAACCTGACAAGCTCTAGGACTTGGGGAGCCGATGCTGATCAAAGGCACAATAAACAATTCATGTGCAAAAAAAAAAATCAGTGGGAGGGGCTTTTCCCTCCCAAGGTTCTCTCGAAGTATAAAAATCTCATTGGAATATTTATACCCGGTTTTATTTTTAATTTTAAAGATTTTTTTTCCTCTCCTTAAACTGTTACTGACACCCGTTTCGTCATAACACTGCATTATATTTTAACGACAATTCACATTTTAATTCACCATCTTTTCTAAACGGCGGTGGTGGCCGTGCATGGCCCTGCTTCTACACCAGAGGGCAATAAAGGGAAGGTAAAATTTGTTTTTCCTCTATTAAATGAGTGGTTCGCGGGACAAAAGTAACTAACGTTGTTATTTATGACTCGATAATTGAATATATTATTTACCTGCCAAATCTTTTATACATTTGAGAAGCGGAACTCTTTGTATGTTGTCAATACATTGAACCAAGATTTTTCTTGCACACAATTCCTTTTTATAAAGCTACAGTTTTACAGACCTCAGGTTTTTCCCGGTGACAGATATATATGTTTCTATTTTTATTTTTGAACAATAGATAACTTTATAGTATCATCTGTCGTGCGCTCAAATATTTATAACCGCCATGGAGAGAAATAAAGTGATTATTTCTCTCAGGAAATTAGGATTCCGGCTGCAAACCTGAAACGTTTTGGATTTTGCAGGTAAATAAACCCCTCTCTCCCGTTGCACGGGCTGCCCTGGAAATGCCGTGCGGCAGCTGCTGGGTTTTATTTTAAAGCAGAAAGCACTTGACTTCCCAGACCTTCGGTGCAGGTGGGAGAGAGGGAGGAGTTATCTTAGATGTTCTGCCACAGACTGTAGAGGAAGAGTCCCACCACCGATTCCCAGCGATGGAGGGGGAACCACAGAGCAGTGAGGAAGGAGTGTCTGGGGGCTCAAGAAAAGGGTAAGCTAAAAATAATGGCAAGAAAAAGGAGATTCCGGGCTGCGCTCTGCCTCGGTGGGGAGAGGCAGCTCCCGGCAGGGGCGGAGTTAACGAGGTCTGTGCTAAATACGGCGGAGAGCAAGTCGGCTTGAATCATCAGGGAAGGCACAGATGGTTTTAAAAACGCTGATGATCGAAATATCAAGGAAGGAATTTGTGATTGTAGGAGCCCGATCGGTGCCGATAGCCTTGCAGGGATGCGCCGGCGAATCGCACGGCCAGCGGCACGCTGCGGGGCTGCCACTGCTGCCCGGGATGGTCCTCACCCGGGATGGTCCACACCCGGGATGGTCAACACCCAGGATGGTCCACACCTGGTATGGTCCCCATTTGGGATGGTCCTGCTGCCAGCCCAAGCCTGGCATCCCCTGTCCTGCCGCTCTCCGAGGTCCACTGCTCCCAGAAGGAGGAGAAGGCAGGGATGAAGGGCTGAGAATGGCAGACGAGCAGCGTGCAGGCCGTTTGCTTCTGACATAGACCTTCATTTGTGTGTTCTGTAACCGCACTGAGGTCCTGGCAAGAGCTACGCAGACTTTACTCCGTGGCAGGATGGGTCTGGAGTGTTCGTTCTGCCCCTTTGGTGCTCATGGAGGAATCATCCCAAATACTGGATCATCAGCACCCATGAGCCCTCGAGACTCATGTTTGCTTCTGTAGCCATGTCTCAGAGCCAACCTTCACACCTGGGTTATGTTTCTGGTTCAGAGTTGCCCAGAACTCAGCAAAATAAGGCTTTATTTTCTGCCTGGTGTTTCAGGATGATCATAGAAGAGAATCATGCAATCATTTATGTTAGAAAAGGGCTTTAAGAACATCAAGTCCAATCATTAACCATGACTAAGATGTCCACCACTAAACCATGTCCCTCAGCACCACATCTACATCTTTGTAGTTCTCCTGAGTTGCCTGCTCCTTCTTCCAAAGGTCATAAACTCTCTTTTTTTCCCTGAGTTCCAGTCTCTTTTCAGCCAGGCCAGTCTTCCTCCTCACTATCATCAATATCAGTGCTTTGATCTCAGAAAAGTGTTTTAATGGGGAAACACCAGCGTGGGTGTGAACTATGGAAGCTTTGACTGGGGGATACCTGGCAAAGGTCGTTCTTAAATGAAAGCACAACCCCTCTCAGTTTGGGCTAGAGGAGTGGTTTGTTCATGCTGTAGAAGATGCTTCTCAGGTGGATCCTTCTGCAGCCCAGGCCGGTGTCTCTGCTGCCCATGACTGTCAGACCGTCTTGTTCTCTTGCCTGAAAATGCCAAAGCCAATATAGAGCAGCGACACGCTGGAGGCACAATGAGACAGACTGAGGTTGATCTTTGTGACAAAAACGTTCTCTGGTCCTCTGTTGTTGCTGCCTTATCCTGACACACAGGAAGCAGCATGATTCAGGTCTGGCATTGGCAGCTATAACCCTAGGACACTGTCCAGATGACTTTTTTCTGCTCTTGCTTGAAGTTGATTGTAGGAAGCTGATGCACCGGGGAGCCTGGGCTGCTGGCTGTGCTCCCCAGGACTCACCTCCACCAGATCATCCCTTCTGGTGAAGTTCTGCTGGGCTTGAACAAAAGCCTCATTTTATTCTGTGGATCTAAATAACTCATTTGGATCTCTTAGACCTTAAAATTGTGAAGTTTTACAGCTTCTGCCTTGCTCAGTCCACCTTCATTCTAGCCAAAACGAGCTCTGAGCGCAGGTGGTGCCTGCTAGAAAGTGGTCCCTGAGCACAGCTACCCTTCATGCCCTCTCCACCACAGAGGGATACCCCTGCCCACCATGCCACCGGGGTGGAGGTTGCCCAAGGTTGGGTAGGCCTGGCAGACACCTGACAACCTGCTCATGAAGCACCAAAGCACAGCCACCACCCTAAGCCGTCGAGGTGATAACTGGGCCAGATTGGGCTGGATGAAAGCAAAGCTTCTCTGAAGCATCTTTATCTCGCCTTTTTGCTGTTTTAAATGTTGTGTTAAGGTGATGCAGAGAAGGTACCACAGCCAGTGACTGCCCTTTGCAGGCTCTCACCCTGTAACAAGGAGGACAAGGTGGAGCTACTAAGCTGCACCTTTCCCCCCCGACTTGCCAGGCTTATCCCCATGATGATAACAGGGCTGATGACTTGTCACAAGCTGCAGCTGACAAGTATTCTGTACTGGGAAGCTGTTAATTCATAATCCCACCTGTGGTCCAGTTTGCAGATCTGCATCATCCCAGAAGAAACTTTGTCAAGAAAGATGGAGCTACAAAATGTGCAAGCTCTTAGAGAGCACGAGTGGGTTGTAAAATTGTTGTGGATTGTAAAATGTGTCTTCTTCACAAGAGCATGACTATTTGGAGGCAACAGAAAGCCAGGCACCACCAGTACCATGGGCATGTGATGCCCCAAAGTCTCCACAGCTTCGGCTGGTGCTCTTGGAGGGAGAGGAGGGATGGAGCAGACCTGGAACTGGCATCTGAGAGCCCTCAAGCCTCACCTGCAACTCTTCCCCGGCAAATCCTGATAATGAGTAATAGGTGTCTGCTCCAGCTCGTTAAACCCAGACCTGACCAGTTGGCCCCTTGTCCTGCCCAGAAGCTGCTTTGCTCGGTCTGATCCCGTGTTTCCTCAGGGCACGTCCCTGTGCCACCCAGTACCGACCCCTTTAATGCTGACACATTCCCAGCAGGGAGGATAGCTGAAATCAATGACAACCTCTGCCTGGGGATGCTCAGGTTGTATTTTCTATTTATCACTATTTCCTATTCTGAAAGAAATTATAAGTCAGCGTTCAGAAAGTGCCTTCTGCTTTAAATGAAAGATTATCTGCGATGAATGTAATTTGAAATTTCTAATCAACTCAGAAGTTAAGTAATATTGACAGTTCTCTAGCCGATAAACTCATATTACCCTTTGTTTGGTATGCTTGTGTTTGAGCTAAGTATATACTCTTTTTAACGCAAGCTGAGACCTTGGGGATCGTTTCTGAGCAGCTGATGATCTTTCCTTGTTCGCGGCGCTCTGCGGCAGAGGGATGGCTGAACCAGGAGCGCCGTGCTCCGCTTAATAGCACTTTAAATGACTTTGTCTTTTTTTTGTTAAAGGTTACTCGGATAATGTAGTTGAGAGGCAAAGGCCAGTGCTTCAAACTCCCTGCATTGCGAAGCCACGGCAAAACCTGTGCTCCCACGGCACAGCGTTGGCAGCCCAGGGCATGGGATTTATGCCCACAGCGAGGGAACTGGAAACTGGGGGGGTTTTCTGCTCGAAAGGACGAGAGGTCAGTGAAAGAAGAGGCTGCACACGTGACTTGTCGCTAATAAACAGCATCTTCCCCTCCGGCGATGCTTGAGATTCACAGGTTCAGTTAAGAAAAAGTCGTAGCTTGGGTCGTTAAAAACTGAAGGCAGCAAAGCTGGGCAGAGCAAGAAATAATTGTCCTGGCATTTTAAAGATTACCTGAAAGCACCCAGGATATTATGACTGTCTGCTGACAAGAAGCTTGGTTTTTTTCTGTCTCCTCTGCCTTTTTGCATCCACAGGCTGGTTTGCTGCCTGTGTCCCTGCTGGCCACAATTCATCAGGTCCTTGAACATCAAAATGGCACTTTTTTTATCATTAAATTAATTGCAGGCACAAGAAAGGGAAGTTGGATGCGAGGTGGCTAGTGTGGGGAGGAGGAGCCCAGGTTTCTGTGGCATCTTCTCTTTCCAAGTTTAGCACACAAACCCTGAAAAAAATTTCATAGTGCTGAAATTTGGCAGCCTGCTTGTGACTGGGGAGGTGTTTTTTGAGAGAGTAACTGAACAGCAGCCAAAGGAGGGTACAAGAAGATCTGAACAACGTTGCTCATGAATATTTTGCAACGTTGCCCTTTAAAAATTGGGTGGGACTCGGTTTTGCTCTTTTATATTTCTGTCACCCAAAGATAATCTGGAGGTCTGGGCTTCTGTGTCTGTGGTATCAAATGGAGCTGAACATAAAAATGAGCTTCTCCAGTAAAACAGGACCAGGTCAAGAACGTCTGTTCTGCAGAACTCTGAGTTCAGGGCAGCTGGACCAGTGCTGGTGACCGTTACCTCTTGTCCTGTCACTGGGCATCACCGAAAAAAAGACTGGTCCCATCCTCCTGACCCCCACCCTTTAAGTATTTGCAAGTCTTGACCAGATTCATCCTCAGTTTTCTCTTCTCCATACTAAAAACACCCAAGGCCTTCAGTCTTTCCTCATAAGAGAGATGTCCCAATTGCTTCATGTCACCAGGAACAGGAGAAGCCTCCACATGACACCTGGGTCTTGGCTTCTTCCTCAGGGACCCGGTGAGGGCAGCGATGGGGCGCTGGCAGGAGGGGTCCCTGCTCCCGCAGCCCAGCTCCTGTCCCACACTCACCATCCAGCTGGGATTTTCCCAGTTCGAAGGCAGGCTTCCGGAGGGAGCCACCAAATTAATTTCTGCAGCCACGGCAGCACGCCATGCGTTGCTAGGAATTTTTAAACAAGTGTGCAGCTCTCCTTTTTGCTTCGTACCCGCTCAGCAATAAAACGAGAAATTCATTCTGAAGACAGAGTTCTTCTGGCAGAAGCACTTCAACGTCTACCTGGAGACAAATGGGGATGCATAATTGAAGCAGTAAAGTGGTTTTTCTGCGCGTTGCCGCACGCAGCCTGCCGAGAGTGCCCACAGAGAGTCTCCCACTCACGCTTCGCTTTGAGGTTTTACCTTGTTTCCCCAGAACTTTCTATAAACTGACAGAGGGACTTCACTGATAAGAAGATAAGGTCCTTCCCAGAGCCTTAGAAATGACCCAGAAGCACCAGTTTTCAAAGTTTGCCTGCCCCTGCTGTCTCATCTGAGGCTGTCCTCATTGCTGACAATTTATTTCCACGGCAAATGCAAAGGAACCAGCAAATGCTGCCTTTGGGCTTTCCTGGTTTCCTCTCTGCTGTGTTTCTTCTTCTCCCTTCCCTGTCCCTCGTCCCGTTCAACATTCTAGGATGTGCAGCAGAACTGCTTGGATTCAGCATTTCCTCCCGGATTATTCCTGATCTGTTCCCGATTCCATTTTCAAATTCCTTTTGCTGTCTCATGTTAGAAAGGATGTTAAAGAACTTGTGGACTGTGTTTCTAGACAAGAATAATCTAATTTCTACAAGACACTCATTTTAAATCTCCCATATTACATTTCTGATAGTCTCAGTTTCAATATCAGCTTTATATTTAAATGCTTGAATACTCCATGGCTAGAATCCATTAGAAGAGTTGAAGATTTTCAACATGAGCTAATGGTTTAGCCACTAAGTATCTTGAAAGCTGATAAATTTGGCTGTTCATTACTAGCTACTCACGGCATGGACGGCACAGAGCGGTGCTATGATCTGTCTGACATCTCATGGGCTAATGATCCTTTTTTTTTTCCTGCAGAAAGCTAATCAGCAACAGCAACAATTTTGAAGTTCCTGGACTTGCAAGTGAGCATGGGTATTTTCATCAAATATTGGTATTTTGGGGGGTATCTGTGAAGTTAAATAGCGAGAAGGCTTTGGAATCATAGAGAATATCTAGTTTAGTTTGCTGGAATTAGTAGATGAAAGAAAGAGTGGAAAATAACAGTTGGCCAGATTATTAATTTTTATCGTGTTATTCTGAGAACAAAGCCATTGCGAAAATCAATTTACCCTAATAAGCCATAACTATATAGACTTTTTGAACATTGTTTCTGGACTTGGGGAAATACATGTGATTAATGGATCAAATATCATAAGCCAGACCCAAAATGTCTGTTTGAAAATATGATCTGTTAAATGCAGCCACCCATTTCCATGCTGTCTGGGATTAATGGCAGTCACGGGGGAAGGAGAACGCTAGGGAACTGTCTTCTCTGTACAAATAACACCCCATATTTTAGAATTATGCATCTTGGAGGTCTCTCTGCTGCAGTCTCAGATGGCCACGCTGAGGAGGTGATTTCTAAGGCAGCACAGGTAAACCTCCTGCCAAATCTCGGCTCTGTAACACTAATATTTAGGTCCTGGACAAGATAACTGACAATATATTGCTTTGGTGGTTTTCAGCTCTTCTGAGCTCCTGCAAGGAGGGGAAAAAACCCAAAGAAGAGAAAACAAGAGGAGATTTAAGGAGGTTTTTTTCCTTTGCAAAGCCTGTGGTGCCAGATCCAGACACTCGGAGGAGGAATGGGCCGTTTTGCACCAGGTGAGCACCGCGCCGCAGCACTGCTCTCCTGCCAGAGCTGGAAAACGGGATTCAGCTGAACCCGGGGCGATGCCAGACTCTGCTCTGGCTCCCTGCACAAAGACAAATGTTGTGCTACCCTCAGCTGTGCCTGGAATGCAATTCTGCTGCCTTGCTGCTCCTTTGTCATACCTCGGTACGTTTGTGCTAATGAGCTGGTTTGGGTTTGGTTTGGGTTGTTGTTGGTTGGGGTTTTTTTTTTGCAAAAATCTTGAAAAATAAAAACAATCCAGAAAAAAAACACCCCAAAAACTCAACTTGGATGACGTCCATTCTGTGAAGCCACATTTATTCAGGCTTTGGAAATATTTACGTTGTTTTGTGCTTTTTCCTTGGAAAAACAAAGCGGGATGTTTTGGTAAAGGGGGCTGTGCCCCGCGTGTGGGACAGGCTGCTCCTGCGGCGCTTCCGTGCGGGGAAAATCGGGGAGGGTTGGGAGCTTTTGGAAAGTTTGTTTGCCCCAGGAGATGCACTTCAGTTTTCCTGTGGCAGCTTATTTCAAAGGACTCGGGGGTTCATCCTTTTTCCATCAGCGGCTGCCCCTGCCCCCTGTGCCGGAGCAGAGCATCTCCTGCAGTGCCCGGGTTTGAGGACAGCAGGGTTGGGATGGTCCCATCCTGCACATCTCCTCGAAGCTCTGCAGATGCGAGGGGCAACCTCCAGGTAACTCAGCCTCTGCTTCAGTGGAGTCCTACATCTTCCTCCTCTTCGTTTCCAAGACCAGGGCTGTCTCGTGCATCAGCTCAGCAGAGTGGAAGCAGAACCGATCTGAGAAAAATAAAGAAAGAATATCTTGTAGTCAGAGCTTAGAGATAGAAAAAAAACAAAAACAAAACCCACCATGCAAGGCTTCCTGGAGCTATACAATCTCTTGAAAATAAATGAACAGATTGCCATGAATGAATAAACTGCTTAAGACACTAATTCACATTCAGGAGGCCGCCGAGCTGAGGGTACCGGCGAAGATGACAGAAATGTTTCCCTGTGATTGCTCCTGCATCGTGCAATTTCATTTCTGAAGGTAGCAAACAGAAGGTAGCCGTGCTCTGCAAACAAACTGCTCGGCGCAGATGGCACCCAGCGCTTCTGCCGGCAGCGAGATCCCGACGATGCTCCTGCCCGGGGAGATTGTCCATGTGCTCACCAGCCCGGCCCACTGGCTCTGGGGAAGGAGAAGGTGTGGCAAACCCAGTCACGGAATCACGGAATGCTTTGGGTTGGAAGGGACCTTAAACATCGTCGAGTTCCAACTCGCTGCCCTGGGCAGGGACACCTCCCACCACACCAGGTATATACTGCTTGGAGAGTCACCCCCTCGCCCTGCTGGCCACGCTGCTGGGGGTGCAGCCCAGGATGGAGGGGGCTTTCTGGGCTGCCAGCACACCTTGCTGGGTAGTGTGGAGCTTCTCATCCACCGACACTCCCAAGTCCTTCTCCTCAGGGCTGCTCTCCGGCCATTCGCCGCCCAGCCTGGATTTGTGCCTTGGTTGAACTTCATGAGATTTGCACAAGGCCACCTCTCCAAGCCTGTCCAGGTCCCTCTGGCATGGCATGCCTTCACATCCCTCTGGATGGCAGTCCATCCCAATCACAGGACAATTAAACCAGAAGCCTGGAGGGGAACTCTGTGGCCACAGTGCATGTAGGGGATGGTGATGGGAGAACACATGTCTGCCCTTTTACTTCTCTCCAGGTGTTTCTGTGTGTCTGTGGCACCTCAGGTACCTCTGTCCTCCAGAGCTGGTGGCTGCTGCACACCAGCACTGAGCTTCTGGGTGGGGTTAAGGACCATCCCTTCCATGCTGGGTGGAAGTTTCCACAGCTGACACACTCTCTGGTCCCTCTGGGCAGGGACTCCCCAGCCAAGGGACAGCTGCATCACCGGTGCATCCTGGTGTCCCCATCCTGAACCTCCTCTCTGGGGAACCACAGCTGGGTGTCATCCAGTGCATTCACCTTCCCCAGGGCTTGATGCTGGGTGCTGCGTGTGTTTGGAGCTGATAATAATCTGAAACCCCGTTTCCACCAGCCCCTTGTTGGCTGGGAAGCAGGGCGGTTTGGAGGGGCTGCGGGTGCCTTTAGCACCAGACACAGCAGTTTCACAGCACTTACAAACGGTGGTTGGATGAATCCCTTCAGGTGCCAAAATGAACGGATGGTGAAAATCCGTGTGAGAGAAACAACTTGTTAGGGAAATACTAGAGTTCAGGTGCCTTGGGCCGAGGCGGTGAGGGATGTGCTGCCCAGGCAGTCCCTACCCGGCACACAGCTCCCTGCTGCTTCCAGCTCTCCTGCCTGCAGAGTCTCACCCAGCAGAGCAGCATCCCCACACACAGACAAGAAATGGCTCCATTTTACCATTTAATAACAGTTTAAGCCATATTTTGCTGTAACTTATGCTCTTGCCTTATCTAACACTTTGCTTGGGGATAACCGAGGGGAGGGGAGGGGAGCTGCTCCCGGGGCCACTTTTTTTTTTTTGGTAGTGATTGCTGATTACACATCGATTAATAACATCTGTGTTTAGTGGCTCGTTAGCACCGCAGCTGACCCTGACCCCTGATGTAAAGGGGGTTTAGGTGGCTGCGGAGGAGGTGCCCATCTCCTTGTCCCTTGACCCTCCAGTTCAGCCCTAAAGCTGGTGTGAGGGGGTGTCTTGGGATGCCCTGTGTTACAGGGAATTGTGGAAAAGCAGCTGGACTGGGAGCTGTGTGGTGATGCCCAGTGCTCGTTGTGCTCAAGCCCAGTGTGACCGACCCCGGCCTGAGGTGGGCCCAGTTTGCTAAAGTGGGAAACTGAGATTTATAATGTGAGCTCCAGTTAAAGGTCAGCAAAGCTGTGGAGCCACTTCCAGTGTGGTGTTATCAGTTACTGCCTGCAGGGATGAGTAAGTCGTGGTTTGGTGGGTTCCATCCTCTGCTCTGTGGTACTGCGGACACCGTGTTCCTCACCAAGAAAACAGTCTTGTGAAACAGATGATTGAGTTCTGTTGGTTTTATCTTTCTTTAGACAGGCTTGTGTTGTTTAAGCAGGCTTGTGTTGTTTAATAAGATTACTTATTCTTGTAGCTTTTACTGTGTTTTCTGGTTTGCCTGGATGATGGCTTCCCCATCATTCAGAGTGGGAGGTGGGTGGATTCAGCTGCAACGCAGCACAGTTAATGAGACCCTGGTAACAGTCTCCTTCATAATGTCTGATTTGGAAAGGCCTCACCCAGCAGAGGGATGGGGGGATTATTCACAAGAGTTGAGTTACCTGGGTGACTTTGGTGTTAGAAGTTCTGCAGTGGGAGCACTTGAGTTCCCAGGGATTCAGAATTACAACCCAGTGCTTTCTGCTGGTGTGTGCACAAGGTGTCCTCCTGCTGCTGCAGCAGCTTCTCACAGGAGAGCATCCTGTGGATGCAGGAGTGAGCCCACAGCATTTGTAGGTGTGGGCTGGAGTTGGACCACTTGGGTAACCAGGGAGGAGTTCAGCCCCAGATATAATTCCCCAAAAGTCTTTGAGTTTAGCAAAAGCAAACGGGTTCTTCTCTGTGCAGCTGAGTTGCTTTACTTTGCAGCAGTGGAAACCATTTCTCCTCTTTGCGAAGCCAGTGCAGGTAACAAACGGCAGAGGTTGTGATAACTTTTTTTGAACGAAATTCTAGAGCAGCTACAATACGTGGTGCCTCCTGTCATGACCGAAGTACATGAGACCTTGCTCTGAGAGCAAGCTGCTGGGGCTTAGGGCCTGTCTGCTGGGTGGTCACCGTGCTGAAGGGTAAAGAACATGGCAGATGTGATGTGCCCTCCTAAGTACGGAGGGAGTACAGGACTTTCTCAGGAGACAAACAAAGGGAAACCCATTGCTCAAGAGTTTTCTCTCTGCCAGGGCGCTGCTGTCAGGAGGAAAGCCTTCCTCAGCAATTCCTCTTCTGACCTCTCTGGTCGAGCTCACGTTTGTTCTTTCAAACACCACCACGCTTTGTCCTGAGATCTTGGGACTTGGTTTCTCTTGGTGATCTATACACTGTATAGGGGGTTTCTCCTCAAATTCTTGGGGTTTTTCCTCAAATAAAAACACTGCTTCATATTAAAACAAAATTAATGCCACATTATTTCATGTTAAAGACTTGGTTGAGACTGGTGGCTGGTTGACAGCAGGTGACAAAGAAGCCATGTGGGAAATAGAGTCTGAACAGGGTAGTGCTTCCTCTGGCTCTCACTCCCAGCTTCTGGCAGTTACTGGTACAGGGATTTAATGGCCACTGGGTTTACTGGCCACCAGCAGACCAGCCTTGCACACATATCCCCAAATTACTTTTGATCCTGTATATCTCTATGATATCCAATGACAGTGAGTTGCACAGATTTTACTATGCATTAGCTGAAAACGTATTTGATTTGTGCTAAATTTCTTTGAAGATCTTTCTGCTGTTTAATCTCCTTGAGAGTGGAAGGCATCGCGTGTAACTGGAATACTGGGGTCACTGAAGAGAGGTAGAGCAAAGAGAAATGTGGTCCCGAAGGAGATGGTGGGTGGGAGCTTTTTTTTTTTAATCAAGTATGTGTGAAGCTTTCCAGCTCGACTCTGGAGGATATCCAAGCAGCAGAGTAGCTATTTTTGTTAAAACTGTTTTCCTGAACAGCTGCCTACTCACGAGTGTCCCTCTGCATTTACTTTCTGTCTCAATATTCCTTTGGTAAAAGAACACAGTCATTTAGTCTCAGATTAAAAAAAAAGAATATAAAAACCCTAGCGCATACGCAGGTCTGGGTTTTCTCAGTACTTTTCTGTTGTTGCTGTGGGTAGTTGAATTTAACTCCTAATTACATGGTACAATTTTGCAGACTAGGCAGTGTTGATACTTAAAAGTAAATTCTAAATGGCAATTATTAAACAAGGCCATAGAACTGCTTCAGATACAGAAAATGTTTGGTGTCTGCACTGGCTGCTTTATCAGACTAGTTGCACTTGAATTTCAGCTCACTGTTCGGTGCCCAAGATATCAATATTTTTACATACCTGATTATCTCAGTGAGATTTACACTTGCACACAGGTGTTAGAACATTAAATGCCTTTATATAATATCTGAAGATCTGTTCGTTATGGCAAGATTAACACACAATAAAATAATAAAATTCAGAATTTACCTAGCACTTACAAGCACAGTCTGATTCTCCTCATCATATGGATGTATTTTCAGTTTTCCCATCTGAAACTTTATTGGCTCCAACTCTTCTCATTGAAGTTTATTTAGGGAGAGTACATTTCCTAACCTACATTGTCTTGTACCACTCTCTGCCCTAATCCAAGGAGGGGCCAGGATTAGGTTGCATCCAGGGGAAACCCTAACTGGGGAAGTCTATTTTGATAGACTGGAGGGATGCTCCTTGACTTCAGAGCCTCAGCTGCTGAGCAGACCAGAGATACTGGTGCCCAGCACCTCCAGCCCACAGAAGTGGGATGCAGGTGCAAGGCTGAAGTGTCCATAATGACGCCAAATAAACTTCCTTAGATAGAAGTCCCTGTAGAAGGCTAACAGCAGCAGATGAAAGCGTTGATGAAGGGTCTATGAAACAAGCCACCATTGTACCCCAGCAGCTGATTGGTCTGGTCTGTGTCCACAAAATGTTGATCTGTAGCCTTAAAGGCTCATTACCTTGTTTTTTGGCCCAAAGCAGTGGAAAGGGGGGGTGGGGGGGTGTTACTGCATAAGTACTTATATATGGATGTACCCTGAAGCAGATCAGCAGTGGTATGGGCTGGGGGATGCTCTGCAGCTCCCCATTCTTCAGTGGCACTGGGAGAGGGGACACCTGCCATGCTCTGGAGACAGTTTATTCCCTTCACCTCCCTCCCTCTGTACCTCACAGTGCAGAAGGACAGACGTCTGTCCCGGCTCCTCCTGCCCTCATCACGGAGCCTCAGGTTTCCTTGGCAGGACTCGCTCCTGACAAATCTACTTTGGCTCCTGCTCATCACCTTGCAGTTTCCCGGTGCTCGCCAGCTCTTGTTTGCACGTCTCTTCCAAATTTCTGATGCTTGAAGCCAAGGTGATCTCTAATTATGCACCCTCCCCTCTTTTTTCCTTAACGTGGTCATATTTTAATGGGATCTCAATTACACCAACGTACCACCAACTTGTAGTTATTAGTCCTGGCAAATATCTGTATATTAAACGTATCTGTTGGCTGCGTTGTTTTCTTTTTTTAACAGCAGCAGCGGACTCTCGCCGTAGCGCGCGACGGGGGATGCAGCTGAAAAGAGACGTTTTGTCCTGTTTCTTCATTTTTCTGGCCGCGCGGAGCTGAGCTGTGCGGGGTGTAGCCGAGGGCAGAACAGAGCCCCCCGTGTATGATACTGGGATCCAATCTCTCCGTACAAATGGCCTGTCAGGTCGGGTACAGATCAGCTCCTTGCGCATGGACGAGATGCTTTCCCCCCCCCTCCTCTCGCCTGGGTGAGAGCTCAGCTTCAGCAGATCGCTTTGTCACGCCACTTGGAACTGCACATTATTTTCTCGCTTTCTTTTGAGTAATTTCTTATAAGTTTCCTGCTTACCTTAGAATAGAATAGCAGCTACTTTGGTCATCCATCAAAGCGGGGCGCGGTGACAGTAAGTTTTACAGTAGTGCTGGCTGATTCCTGGGCAGAAGAGACATCAGTGCTCCACAGAGATAGAGTTGTCACCACAGATCAAAAACCTTGGGAAAACTAAGCGATCCTTTCTCCTGCTGTCAAAGCTAAAATTAAGAAGACAGGAGGAGAGACGTAACAGTATAAATAGCGTACAAATACACTGGCTTAATCTTTGGGATATTAAAAGCCTTAAAATTCAGGATACTGTTCCCCCAAACCTCTGAAAAACTGGAGCTTTCTTTGTCTGATTTGTATACAAAGGTAAAACACTTTTTTTTTTTTTTTCTTTTAGGAATTAGTGATTTGCCTGACTCTAGTGTCAGACTATTTCATGGAAGACATTATTTTAGACTATTGACAAATATTCCAAGTAATGTTTTACGTTCAGGAAAAAAAAAAAAAAAGTTGTCTAAAGTATAGAAAATGGTTATCCTTCAAACTCCTGTTTTTTCCCCAATGCCTGTAACTTCCCTTCTCTCTGGATACCAGCCCACTTGGCGACGGGTGCTTCTCTTGGAGTGCAATCTGTGCCCGTTGCAGGTGTGACAGCAGCTCTCTTACGCCGTGGGTCTGGGTTGACAGGAGTGAGTTTCTGTCCCCACCAGCCTGGTGGCCCTGCCTTGCAGACCTTCCCCAGCCTGCCCGGCTCCGCAGACAGCACAAACCAGCAGCTTCCCCCCGGTTTCCTAAGGGAAGAGCCGTGTGTGAGACAAGGGGGGCAGACAGCCCGTGTCCCCTCGGGTGCTGCTGGTGTCCCCGTGTCTCCGCTCCCATCCCCGGTGCTCGCCCAGCCCAAGGATGCTCTTCCCGGCGGGCACAGCCCCTGCTGCTGTCGGAGCCGGGTCAGACGTGTCCTGCCAAGAGAGCTTATCGTCAGAAACCTGCCACTTGGTCAGCAGGGATGCGTTGAGCAGAAATCTGTCGGATGTGGGAGGTTTAGGAGGGAGCGGGCAGGATGACGGCGGGGCTCGGGGAGGGAGGAAGCGTAAGGTCACTGTGTTGAGTCTGTTTTGTCACAGGGGAACCTGCGCCCGTTTGTACAGCTCAGCTCAAACTGACTCTTGTCCCCCCACGTCCCTGGTTATGCCTGTGTCTCAAAAGCTCACTGTGTTTCAGCTTGCAGCCTGGTATATTCATGCCCAGCAACGCTAACCTTGCTTTTCAGCCTAAATACGGCTATTCTCTCCCTGATGATATATTTATACCGAGCCATCACACACGCTGCCAGCCCATATGCTGCTCATCCACATGAACCTCCTCTAGTGTGAGCAGGTCTCCACACCCTGACTGCCCCGGTAACTGTCTTCTGTTCCTGCAGTTTTTAATTCCTCTTTCTACACGGATCCTGATAAGCTTGATGTTAAGCTTTCTGCACCCACGCTGGGCTCCGTAGCCCATCTGTGGATTCAAATGCAAACGTAACACCTTGCTCAGAGGAGATTTGGGGGTTTTAGAGGCTAGGATTAGATTTAAAAATGAGCTTGATAAATAGGATAAAGTATTTGAGGTAAAAGTGAGATGAAATTCAAGATAATGTGAAAAGTGTGTCTTTGGCCAGAGCAATCAGCTTCACAAATTAAGGATGGGAGGTAGCTGTAATGCACTGGATATACAGGACAGTGTGCATATCTCTCTATATAGCATCTGTTGTGATTTCAGGTATCTTGGAGCTCATATGAGGTCCCAGCGACCATCAGGTTCCCTTGTCCTGGATGGTGAGCTGGGTTGCAAGACAGCTTTGACAGCAACAGTGTCAAAAGGGACCCAGAACATCATCAGAGTTATTAAGTTGATGGTGCTCCAGCAATCGTGGTCTGTCTAGAAGAGGAGCACGTCTCCTTTGTCATTTGGCATCTCATGGGAAACAAACCCTTTTGTGAAGATGGGATAGAACCCAAAGGGGGATCCAGCAAAGCACAACTTGCCCTTGGGAAGGCGGTGATGCTGCTGCTGGGGAGGAGGAGAGAAGCTGCCCCACTGCCTTCCCGGGGTGGAAAACACCCCTCAGATATCACAAGATCAAAGTTCTGCCTCTCCAGCTCCCTGTCTGACCTGCGTCTTCAGAAATCATCACTCGATTATATAAAAAAGGACAACAAGAAGCTGTTTTCACGGTAGGAAAAAAACACCCGCGCAACTTTGATCTCTTTCCATTTGTTTCTCTTGTAGTGCTCTGGAAGTTGTGCTGCAGTTGTGGAGGCAGAGCTGCTGTTTGGCTCTTAATTCCTCTTCTCCAGAATGCCCAGCCTGATATACCCAGGAAAAGAAGCTCTTGGCAATGACATGGTAAGTATCATTCATTTTTTATATATATATATTTTTTTTTTAAAAAGAACTAGTTAAGAGATTAATTATTCCTGTGATACACTTACGCTATCTGGGAGAGCTGAAGACATTCAATACAGTTAGGTAGAAGAACATTTAAAACCTAAAATTGTAGGCTCCATAAAGATAAGTTTTATACTTCTAATAAAAATAAAAATTGCTATAGATTTATACATGCTCTTGATGAGCTCGGAGGAAATACATATTCCAGCCAAGATAAAATTTTCCATTTTAAAATTAGTTTACAGCAATAATTACATGTTGCCAAAATTAACGATATTCTCAGCCACAGATCCCCTTAGCAGTGGCCAGCTTCAAACGTGTGTGGCTAACACCTGGGGACGCAAAAGAACTATAAAATAAGCTTTAGTCGAAAATGTGACCCCGGCACTGAAAAGGCACCAAGCTGTAAGGAGTGTTTGTGATTGCTGTCAGTAAAAATACACTTCCAGAAATGTCTTCAAAACCTCTACGCATGGAAACCTCTGGTGTCCATGTCTCTCCCCTGGTTTGTCTTCCCCGTCCTCATGTCTTAGAAACTGGGTTTGCTGAAATCATGTTCAGGGTAGTGAGACCCTCAGTGTCAAGTGTTTGAGAGGGTGGTCCTGCAGGAACCAGGGAGATGTTCATCATCTTCAAGACTGTCTTCTCCAGGCCCAAGTGCATCCTGCCAGAAAACAGAGGTTTTTAAAATGATGGGTTTGATTGTAGCAGGCTTTGTTTACTGGAGAACCTTGTGTGTTTGAACGAATGTACCGGTGGCATTTTCAGGTGCAGTGAAATTTTCATTGAAAACTAGTATTTGTGCCAGGTGATCTGGTTGGTGGGATGAATTAGAAGTGGAGGAAGCCAGGAGACTAGACTGCCAAGCAGTGATGGGGATGGAGCAGGCTCTGCCTCCAGCGCCTGGGGATGATGGAGGACCGGTCCCAGTTAACCTCCCCAGCCATGTTGCCGTGACTTATATCATATTCCCCTCTATTCTGTTCTCCGTGCTGGGGAAGCATAGTTTATTTGGGGAATATAAAAAAAAAGCCCTGAAAATATAGTCCCTGACACTATTTCAAGCCGACGGCTGGCACGTTACAGGAGCCTTTAATCTTCTTGGGAATAAAGTCCAACCTGAATTCCTGGGCGGCCGGGGAGTGCGGTGATGCTGAGCTCAACACCAGCACAGGTGGGCTCCGGGAACGCAGCCAGGGAACGGCTTGAAGGACAGAACGAAGCCCCTCAAAATGTTCAGCCTCTCCCTTCCCCTCCTCACATCCCCCCCCAGTCTCTCTGTGCATAGTTTTTTAGGCCTGATTTGCAAATATTTAAAATGGGGGTTAACGTTAGCGAGAAAATATTACATGTTTTCTTGCTGAAAAATGGATAATGTAACTGAGGAATATTGCTTATAACGATCCTATTATCAAAATGATACTATTATCCCTCCAATCCTTGAAAATACTTCTTAGGATAATGCTTATTTCAAAGTGGCTGCTCTCAGTTTCGGAATGGGAAATGTTTAACAGCTGCAGTTTGTGTTCCGCACACCCGTATGATGTGAGCACAATTGCAACCAGTACTTAGGATTGTGCTAAACCTGCCATAATATAATGAAAATCTATAGAAACAACTCATAATTTGCCAATCTTTTCCGTAAATGGGCGTTTTTCTATATCAGAATTTGAGTCATATTTACCCTCTTGAGTTTTAAAATACAACTTTCTTTTTGCTTACGAATCAACAGAACTTTTCTATTTTTACCTTCCCAAATTCTTCACATTTTGGAATTGTCAACAGCCCAAACCAAACCTGACACATTTGTACACAGCTCAGCTCTGCTGCGGCACTAAGTGCCTTATTACTCGTAAGCGAAGAATTTATATCAAATATATTTATAGCAATATTCTCTAAGTATTTACCGATTCCATGTATTTCTAATACTGAAAGAAAATAAGGACTGATTCCTGTAAAGGTGTGACAACTTCAGCTGTTCCAGGTTTTGTCAGAGCTGCTGTTTTTGCTGTTGGATTAAAAAAATGCTAAAACCTTTTTTTTTTTGGATACCTTCAAAATTTGTGACCAGCTTCCAGCTGCAGCCGTGCCTGGCTTGCAGGAGGCTGGACGGACTGGCCACGGTAACCATCTGCCACCGTGATTTAGATTAGATATTAGGAAGATATTAGGATTTAGATTAGATATCAGGAAGAATGACTTTACTGAGAGGGTGGTCAGGCCCTGGACCAGCCTGCCCAGGGAGGTGGTGGAGTCACCATCCCTGGAGGGATTTAAGAAACGTGTAGACGTGGCTCTTCAGGGCAGGCTCTAGTGGCCCAGATTATTGGTTTGTGGTGGGGTGTTGTGTGTGGGGTTGTGGGTGTGGGGTTTAGTTGGTGGGTGTGCTTTTTTTGTGTGTTTTTTCTGGTTTTTGTGGGTTTGTTTGTTTTGTTTTGGGTTGTGGGTGTGTTTTTGTGTTTGTTTGGGTGGGGTTTTTATTTGTGTGTGTTTTTTTTGTTTTGTGTTTTGGTTTTTTGGGGGTTTTGTTTGTTTCTTTTTTTAATGTGGTTGGACTCGATGATCTCAGAGGTCCCTTCCAACCACTAAGATTCTGTGATTCTGTGATTTTCTGTGACCTCCTTGGTCTCAGTAGCTGAAATGCAACCTTATCTCGATGTAGTGATGTTTTCCTCAGTTTCTAGTCTCTCTGCCTCCGCTCAGGAGGTGAGCTGCAAAATCCAAAGCCACCGCCTGAGATGCAGGAGTCCTGAGCAGCAGCAGTTCTCGCCCTGGCTGCATGGCTGCTGAGAGGGGGTTGTCTTCCCCCCACCCCAAAAGTGTGAGGCGAAAGGAACTCGAGGAGCGTAACAGTCTGCAGACAGCAGGCTCTTCTGCAGAGTTGTGATTCTCCACCTGCAGTTCTTCGGGGGCTTAAATCCTGAGTGGCAGGACCGGGGCAGCGCCGCTCAGTTTGCTGTAGTTTTGCTATATAATGAATGGATCTCCCCCAAAAGAGCCTGTTGACGGGATAAAGGAACTCGGGATTGCTGTGCTCGAGTTGTGGTGGTGGTGGTGGTGGTGGTGGTGGTGGTGGTGGGGAGGACAGGGGCTGTGTGGACACATCTCTGGAAAGATGGGGCTGAAATGCTGCAAACCCAAAGCAGCAATCAGCAGTGTGTGAGTCCAGCCCACCTCCAGGCGGTGGTGGTGATGATGCCAACCAGAGGGACCTTGAGAGGTGGGTCTGGGCCAACCTTAAGTTCAACCGGTCACCTTCCCACCCGTTGTCCCAAGGGTGACTGGGGCTGGACTGGGATGCAGTCTGCGGGAGCTGAGGAGGGACAGGTGGCCATGCAGGATGCTCTGCTCACGGTGTCTTTGGTTTCTGTAGAAACCCTGCCAAAGCTGAGGTCCCTTTGTGGGCAGCCTGCAACCCCGGTGACTGCGATGATCATGCAGAGTATGAAATCCAGTCCTTTCCTCTTAAAAAAAAAAAAGAAAAAATTAAAATATATCACTGGCTTGTTAATTTTTTTTTATGCCACTTCACTTCTTGTCATTTTATTCTCACCATTTAAACCTTTAGTGGCTGGTTAAGGAGGAAAATCAGGCCATGGAGCCTTTCAGAGCCTGAAGAATGATTTCTATGTCCTTCCATCACATTCAGCCCACTCGAGGCATCCACTCGAATGGTTTATGCTCTAAGTGTAGTGCCTCGAGATCTCACAAATGCTGCTTTTCGGGAAGGCTGGGAACTGGGAGACGGGCTGTGGGTATGGCAACCACGCGAAACGAAGAGGCTTTCACTGGTGTCATGCATAATACAGGAACTGGGGAGACACTGACTCCAGATCACAAAACTTCACCAGCCCAAAGCTCAGGGGGATGCAATGCTGCTAAGGAAAGCAGGGAATCACACCTAATGTGCAAATCAACTGCAGACACTGATTTTCTTTTTTTTTTTTTTTTCATGTTTTTAATCGCTGTTTTTCTCTATGCAGATTCTACATGGTTTTGCTCCTTGAGAATGTAGTCACCTTGGGAATATAGTTAAATAATACATTTATTTCCCCCTTCTCTGCATTTTGAGGTCTGGCTGCTGCCACCAGGGGTGTGAGAGCTTCAGCTGAGGGCAGGGGTGGACAGGGGCCACGGTGGCACCAACAAAAGGCTGTGGCTGGAGCTTACTCAGAGATAATGTAAATGATCACCAGGAAATAGATACCAAACATCTCTGATTCACAGAGATGAATGTGAAATATATATTGGTCTTAAATATATTTATGAGTAAAGAACACTTATGAAGGTGAGGGGTTTTTTTAACCAGTTTTGGGTTTTTTTTCACTCTAGGAGAAGTGGCTGAGCCTGGGGAGGGTCTGCTCCTTGTGAAAACGGGACCTTTGGCTGGGCCAGGCAGAGAGAAGGTGGGGACAGGTCTCCTGCTCCCCGGGGGAGGTGATGCTCGGTGGGGCTGGACCAGGTGAGCGTGGCCTGTGTGGTTGCCACAGAATGGAAATGGTAGCCAAGAAATCACTGTCCTGCTGTGATGCTCAGTTCAGTAAATATATTTTGGCCTCCATGTGTGTGTTTTGGCTCTTGCAGCCACATAAATCCCCCCCGTCATGCACACTGTAAGTGAATACATTATTTCATCAATGAAGATAAAAGGCTGTGCTACATAAAATAAAGACAATCAATACTAATAACAGAGCAAAACATACAATTCTTGTTTCCGTCTTGTGTTGGGCTGTTATCAATACCAGAATACTCCATCTGTATGTGTGTGTACTGAATAATTCAGAAAAAAAAATGGGTTAAAAATGTTAACAAGCCTAGCTCTTCAGTACAAATGTATTTTAGGTGCTTTACTTTTTTCTTTCTATCTGTTGATGTTCTGACCTCACAGAGTACAGCTCCCAGGAGGTGTCACGGAGTCCCCTGGGGCACTTCTTCTGGTTCGGGGGCAGCCTGGGAGAGGCAGAGGAGGCTCCGGATCCAGCAGCTGGATTATTCCTCCGTGGTAATAATTCAGGCAGAGAACTTCTGGATTTGCTAAATTGAATCAAAATCTTACAATACAGTTCAGTAATCACTTCTACAGGAAATGTACTTTAAAATGAACAATAATTTTGACAGAAAACTCTGCAGAGCTAAAGATAAATTCATGCATTTTTTTAAAAAAAGCTTCAATATACTTTATGCTATGATTTACCATTTATATGGCATATATTCAAAATACCTTTACTGAATCTTTCACTTATTTTTTTCTTAATTCCTGGTTAATGAAATGCTGATGGGGGATGAGTAATAAGTTGTCTTTGGGCATCTCAACAACGATCATTATTTTCCACTTAAAATTAAATTACATTTAAATTTTGGTTATGTACATTTTAATAGCAACAAATGTTACACCATTATCTTAATACACTGCAATTTATCACCCCTGAAAATAAATAAATAAGTCAGTCTGCCACGGACAGGCAACAAAATATCAGGACACAGAGACCAAAGGGAAATTATTGATTCGGGTGGCATTAAAGGTGCCCTGCAGTTGTGTGCCACAGACCTGTCGTTCCCTTCAAAACACAACTCTCAGTTTTTCAGAAACCTGAAATTGTAATTAGTTTAGGAACTTCATCACTATGTAAAACACACTCTGGGATTCCGGCTGCGTGAGAGCAAGCTTTCTGAGTCACTGCCACTCTTTCCATGCTGACTGCCCCCTCAACATCTAGGAGAAGACCACCCATCTTCTTTCCAGGCTTGATACCTCCAAACTTCAGCTCTGTCGCAAGCAGGGGCTGCTTCTGTAGGTGGAGGAGGTCACCTGGGGAATACTGAAGCCAGGGGTTCCTGTGGCCCCAGCAGAAGAGTGAGATTGGGAAGCTTCCTCAGAAGATGCTCCAAGATGATTTTGGGCCCAGCAAAGCATGCCCTGGTCTTTCTGCTGAAGAGTGTTACTTCATTAGGGCTGCTGCGAAAGAGACATTGGTCTAATGAGCGTTAACATCTGATGAAGACCATCCAAATGGCTTTCTTTCCTGCTGCCAACTTCCTATGGACTTGGGACTGTGCATGGAAAACCCCAGAGGCAGATGGCTGGAGATCTGCTGTCTGTCCCCCTGTGGTGCTGGAGTAGGCTCTGACCACACGGTTCCTCGGTGACTCAGGGAAGTGGAAGGATGGTGTTTGGCTCAACACCACGGTAAGTACCATGACATGGGCATTTTACTGACTGATGCGAAATATTTTGGGAATCTTGCCCAGAGCGATAAGCCGCTGCCAGAACAATTCTTCTGGGGGGTATCTGCGGGCAAAGGGAAGTGTCAGGCTGATTCTTACATCCACAAAGTGCTACTGATATAAACTTTCCAGAAGCTAACTTTTAATTCAATAAATTTGTCCCCTCCAACTAATTTTATTCTAATCCTTGGGAGGAGAGAACCTTTAAGTCCAATGGAAGAGGTTAATAAGCTTTAATGCTGTGAGTTCTTTTTCCAAGTTCAGTATTAGCTGTCAGCACCTTTCTTTCCCCACTTTAACCTTAACAAGTTAATACGCTGCACTGCCTCCAGCCTGCGCTGTGATTATTAATTAACACACCCTTCAGAATGGATTTTTGTCACTTTTGTGTGTGTGTGTGTGTGTGTGCGCGCAGTGGGAACAACTATTCATCTTTCATGCAGTCTGGTGGACATCTTTGGGTGGAACCTTCCATGTGGGAAACCCTGTCTCTTCCAGGATGCTTCATGGGACACTGATGTTGTCCTGTGCTCAGACCATGCGAGGACAGGGAGTGCAGGAGCCTCTCGCTGCTACGAGGTGACACCTTCCTCTACCCAGAGACCAGTTCTTCCTTCAGCAGCACCAAATACAGTTGCACACCACCTGGAGCTCTCTTTCTGGATGATGTCTTCTGCCCATCAGGTGCAGCAGCAAATGGTGCCACCAGCATCCCGGGGGCAGTCCATGCTTCAGGTGAGTGGTCCAGGGGAGGTAGGTATATGTAGAATCATAGAATCATATGGGGTTGGAAGGGACCTGTGGAGATCATCTAGTCCAACCCCCGCACTGGAGCAGGTCCACCCAGAGCAGGTCCCACAGGAACGTGTCCAGGTGGGTTTGAATGTCTCCAGAGAAGGAGAC
>JAOTQQ010000041.1:484077-501699 GCA_026546715.1 Gallinago undulata | reverse complement strand
GAAGTTCCTCCTCATGTTTAGGTGGAACTTCTTATACTCAAGTTTGTGCTCATTTCCTCTTGTCCTGTCCCTGGGCAGGACTGTTCTGTAGCCCTGTGTTGGGCTGTCAGTCCTTATATTTAGGTTGTAACGCTTGGGTGAAATCCAGATGTGCTTCCCTCTGCCATCGGGCAGGCAGGGACATCACCCCCTTCGCCTGGTGACCGTGTGCCTGCGGTGAAATCCTGCTCCCGATGCTCTGGAGTGCAGTGGTACACGCTGTTGTACTGAGAAATTTATCAGCTGTGCAAATCAATAGGTTTCTTAAATTAGCTGGACTGGGGCAGTGGTGAGACTGCCTGAGCCAAACCCAGTCTCACACTGCCATGGAAAAACACGAAATATTGCGCTTTCCACGGGTGGTGAGCCCCGTCCTCCACCACATCCGTGTTCTGCCACTCTCTCCCAGCTGCCCTGCTCTTAGCAGGGTTTTCACGCCCCGTGTTTTGGCCTTGCTCAAGTTGAATTTTGTGTTTCATGTAAGAGCAGCCCTGCACGTCTTTCCACCGAGGACTGGGGGCTGCTCTGTGCACCCCCATGGAGATGTCCCGGGACCACGCTCGTGTCTGCCCAGCCGTGGTTCAGGGGCAGCAGGTCTGCAGGACCTCCACCCTCCCATGCACGGTGTCCCCCCTCTCTCTCCGATGGATTTCGGAGGGGGTGATGGATTTCCAGATCACCCCCTTCCCCTGCTTTCTTCCAAGTACCTCCACCCTACGGCACTTATTTTATCTGGAAAACATGTTATTTTATGAAAGGATAAAGTTGTGTTATTAGATGTGAACATTCAGAGGAAGTTACAGCTTAAGCTGCGTACCAGTAATGGGCTGCACAGATTATTTAGCTATTATTTTTTAATCCCATAGCTGTTTTCTGTGGTATTCTGCGTGCATTAGGCGCAGCATACTCTGGCTGAGTGGCTCTATTGGTGATGAAAATGGGAAAGACAAGTGGTTCATTTCTCAAAATTAGCCGTGTCCCCACATTTCAGACAACTGGCCACGATAAGACGCCGCGCACGGCGCTTCAGCCATGTCATGTGTGAGGCTGATTGAAAGCTGGAAATGAGCCTTACAGAAAATGACATAAAACTATTTACCCGCGTTCAGCGGCGGCCAGCGGGACTCCGCGCTGATGTACTGTCAACATATCTCCTCAGCCTTATGTTTAATTCAGCACGGAGCTTGTCGTGGAATAGCATCAAGTCGAGCTTTTATTAAAATTTCCTGACTTCCAAGTCTCAAAGCAACCAGTGTTGTTAGAGCTTAAGCGTGGGGGTGAATGGAAAGCTGTTGGGTGGAACAGGGTGGTTTCATGATTAGCACTGGAATCAAGTAACTGGCTCCAATTCCTTTATTCAGCAGGTGTGTGAGATGGGGAAGGGTGTTCTTTCCCAGCACCCTCAGTCTGTGTCCTGATGGGCCACCACGGCTGAGCAGGGTGGGCTCCTGCTCCTTCCCAAGCAAGGAGGATCACCCAGGACTCCATGAGATTCCTCCTAGCACCTCAGGAGTTGAAGGTAGTTATGGGCTCTCCATCCCATTTTATCTAAATACCTGACATCCTTGGCACTGCTGGGGCACAGCAAGAAGCTTCTGTTGCTCCAGAGTAGAAGGGACCTGTACTGTCTGATAGGCTGGAAATAGGGGGGAATTACTGATTTCAATCAGTAACTCTGATGGCTTTCCCTAATTTTTGTGACTTTGTACCTCCTTCTGCTTTTCCAGCGTGAAGCAGAAGGAGCTACAGAGCCAGTGATCGGGATCGTGGAGAGCAACCCACCCCAAGAGCCACGAAGTCATTAATCATGAGGTCCATTTCAGAACTGGGAAAGGTCTGGTGTTAGATGGAAACAATTCAGGAGAAAGAGTAGTTGTCATTTTTATAAAATAAAAAGTATAGGGGGAGTGAAAAAATTAATAAAAAAAAAAAAAAAGGGAGAATTTAAAGTGCCCGTGTGAAGGTGAATATTTGCAATGAGGCCCTGGATGATCTGAGCAGGGAAGAGCTAGTTTAAATTTTCCAGAAAAAAGGTCCATTGAGAAGCCATGAGCCCCCTGAGATGGGTGAACCTGTGCAAAGAGAAAAGGAGTTTTATTTTTAAGGACAGCTAATAATACACTTCATTAAACGACTGGAAGAGGCCCCGTGGAAGTGCTGGCTGCATTAGACACAGACGTGTGAACCCCCGGGGGCTGGTGCAGCCCCAGCAGAGGCCGGTCCCCACCAGCCCCACTGGGGGGTGCATCGGGCACCCGGCCCAGCAGGGAGGGGGGGTCCCGGCAGAGCCCCCGCTGCCAGCAGGAGGGGGAGGGCAGAGTCATTTTCTGACAGCGCGCTAAATTAAAACATGCTTTTTGCCTAATTCCTAGCGTACCTGTCTCTGACACATCAGTGTAAATAGCAAAGAAAAAGCCAAATTGATTGTCAGGTCAGTTGTCCCCACGTGGTGACTCACAGCAGCGGCACCTACAGCATCAGCTCTGCTGGTTTCTAGGTAACTTAAGGAACAGGCGGCCAAGGTTCTCCTGAGCTTCACAGAACTGAGCTAAGATATGGCTTCAGTGCTGCCAGGGTCTTCAGTAATTCAAAGAAAAAAAATAATTTAAAACCGGTGCTTTTCCAGCTTTCCTGTGATTCATGCAAAAGGCAGCAGAGTGCCTGCGTGAAAAATGGTACTTATGTTTCTTGAGACACTTTAAAGGGTGGGAACCTTCCTGCACTGTGTCCACGGGGCTGTGGGGCAGCTCGGAGGGGCAAAAGGTGAGTGAGTGCCAGCATTTCATCATCCCAAGAGAGGCCTTGGGCAAGAGGAGCCCTCCTCCTCCTCCTCCTGTGCCCACAGGTTTAAGGGACGCAGAGGCACCTCCTTCATGTAGGAGGCACTTCAGAGCTGGCCCAAGTGGAGGAAGCTTCACTAAGGAGGAAGAAGTATCAAAGGATGGGAGCTGAGCCCCCAACCACCCCCCGAGTCATGTGCGTTTGTTTTTCTGCTTAAGTGGATCAGACAGGAGCAGCAGTGGCGTGGGAAGGATTAGTGTGCTCATACTTGTGGTCCTTTGTTCTTAACTCATGGCAAACCCCACGAAACCGCTGCCTCTGAACAAACACCTTTATCTATCGCATAGAGACCTCGGCTGCATCTCGTTCTTGCGTTGTTCACGGGAAACTCTTTTCTGGTGGTGCCAACTTTTAGCACTTGACTCCTTCTCCTTAGTGTCCACGGGTCAGTGTGTCCCCGCCGATGGGACGTGGCGGTGCCTCGGTGGCAGGGTTCGGGCGGGGGTCACCCCTCTGCTCCCCGCTGGGACACAAAATGCCTGGGATACGGAATGAAAGCGATGAAAAGGACACTGGTGTGGGTTGGATAAAGAGGGGGGTCTCCTGCTGTTCATCCCTGTGGTAGGTAGACGTTCCCCGTAGACTTTGATGACACCGCACAGAGAGAAAGCTCGTTAAAACACTCTGCGCTCAATCTGTGCATTTCATTCCTCTGTAACTCACCACTGGGTATCAGCCAATGGCTTTGCCTCCAGAGGGTCCCCCGTCCCACTCTTTTCCATGCACAAATAGGAGAAGAGACCTGCACGGACCGAGGCCAAATATTGGAAAAAACTTCAATTTTTTGTGAGGATGATCTTTTCCTCTGCGAGTCCTGCTGAGTGCCGCCGGGCAAAAGGAGGCTCTTTTTCCTGGCTGGGCTGGCTCTTGGGGACCCGGCGGAGCTTCAGCCAGCCCTGGCACCCCAACCCGCACCTCTCGGCTCATCTGCAACAACTTTCAAACAGTAACCAGGTAGATAATTAAGATAAAAATGTAAAGAAAATGTCTTTTCTGGGAGGTATGACTTGCTCGAGCAGGATTTCTTATATGGGAACATGAAATCTGACAAATGGGAATAATCCCATACAACATGTAATTAAACTGTATGACTTATTATTACAGGGAGCTGCTGTGGCAAATAATTTATACAACAGTACCCGGTTATCTGACTGACTGCTGAAAAGAACAAAACTTGCAAGTCTTGCTCGCAGCCGAGCAGCCCGGACCGTTCCGCTTTGCTTTCCCTCAAACAGAAAGTGGCTTCCTTTTAGGGTTTTTTTTTTTACATTCATATTTTCAATGGAGATTCGACATGCTCTGATCTAAAATGTAGTTTCAGATTTTTTTTTTAATATTATTTTTGAGTAATTGGAATAAACCATTTCCACTAGTTCCCTACCTTTTTCCCGGGAAGGAGCGGGAGAGGTAGAGAGATTCCCGAATATATTTTGACCAATCTGAAGGTCACTTCTCACTGAATGAAGCTATTTTCTGAGCAATTTTAACTCATATCTTTGCCTAAATTTTGTGCTTTGGTTATGAATGTTTAGTTACTAATGGTAACTAGTTACTAATTTATTTAGTTAATAATTACTATTTATTTATTTACTTGTATTTATACTTATTTGCTTATTTGATGTATATTTCGGTTATTTAAGTAAATAATCATTACGTAGCTTGTTTACTGACTTGGTTTATTATTCAGGTAGCTATTAAGGTGTTGTTACTAATCTCCAGTCGCTAATGTCTCAGGTTGGAGGAGGGATGATGCCTCCAGCCCAGAGGAGGGTTCACACCTCTAATTAAAGGACTGGCACTAAGCATCCTTAAAAAAAAAAAAAAAAAAGCAGCTGTACAGCAACTGCTAATGTAACAGCTAAATGGGATTTGGAGTTAAACAGTGATTCACACTTCTGAAAGGTTTATAGCTTCAAGTATATTAATTATGACAAACTGATTACTTCCCAGCATTTTACAGCGCTTGTAGGGAAAGGTGTTTTGCGGCTTAAGTGCATACGCTCCTCTCAGTTCCCTAAAGCTTTTTTCCATAACATATTTGGCATTTTGAAAACTTAACACTACAAGCAGAGTTAGCAAGTGGTCTTTTTTTTTATTTTTTAAATTTTTTTCATTCTTTTCAAAAGTGTTGCTTTATATGAAAATAAATAGTCACCTACCAAATAACAAAATCCCCCTCTCCGATAATAAGCTTTGGAGGGAGGGGAGCGATAGGATGAGGGGGAAAGGTTTTAAACTGAAAGAGGGGAGATTCCTCCTGAGAAGGAGGAAATCCCTTGGTGTGAGGGTGGTGAGAGCCTGGCCCAGGTTGCCCAGAGAAACTGTGGCTGCCCCATCCCTGGAGGGGTTCAAGGCCAGGTTGGAGGGGGCTTGGAGCAACCTGGTGTGGTGGGAGGTGTCATGCACAGCCCCCGGTACCAGCCCAGTGCCTGGGGGCTCACAGGACTGTCTGAGCATCCTCACTGGGAGAGGTCCCTGCTCACCTGAGGGGAAACCATCCATTTTAGCAGTCCTCAGTCACCCTCCTTTCCTGCTTGCGGAACGTTACTATTTTGGGATAAAACATATTTATTTTCCAAAACTTTGTAAAGTCGGAATAGGCTGTCTGAGTTTAATGTTGCTTTTTGTGCAACCCGGAGTATCTACACTTTGACTTTTATAAAGCACGCCAGCACAAATGCCACCACTGGGGGACATGCCTCTCCCTCCCCAGCAGCTGAACTGGAAGTGGGTCCTTAGATCCGCCCCATGCACCATGCCCTCTTTCCACAGGCCAGTTCAGGACACCACATGGAAAAATATGGCCACAATAATCTGGGTTTCTTTAGAATTTAGAAAGTAAAATTCCCTCTTGCAACAGAGCGGTGGCATTTCAATATTCCAGAGGCACCAGCCGCTCAGGAAAAGCATCAGTCTCTTCCTCCAGGAGGTGGTTTGGGGGCAGGTTTACCTTCCCTAAACCAAGCCTTCTCCACAAGATCTCTTGCAGGACAGCTCAGTCCCCCCTGCCAGGGGTTTTCTGGCTTTCCCCATCTTATATTTGGCAGCCTGTGGATGCAGAGAAACACAGAATCACAGAATGGTTGGGGTTGGAAGGGACCTTAAAGACCATCTCGTTCCACCCCCTGCCCTGGGCAGGGACACCTCCCACCAGAGCAGGGTGCTCAAAGCCCCATCCCACCTGGCCTTCTCCAGCCCAGCACCCACTCTGCATTGGCACAATGATTCCAATAAATTATTATGGAAATGCCACTAGAAGCGTATCTGGCTGATCCAAGGTAAGTTACCTCCTATCAATTGAAAAATAAAGTCAAACACACGACTCTGGGGTAAAGCAGCTGCACTAGAACATCTGTGTGACCTTCCTAGGGGACCAAAGCTATTTTGTGCAAAGTGTTGGGAAAAACTGTACTTTCCATGGGAGCACTGTTCTAATGGGAAGTTTGCAGCCAACTCCTTTAGTTGATTGCAAGTGCCCATTGTTGCCAGCTATCCACTAGATTGTTCAAAGGAATAATTTTCAGATTATGACTGTTTCTGTGCTGTGTATTCATCATTTACTATTCATTATTTCTGAACTGTGACTGACCACCTAAATTGAGTTCTTCAATTAGGTAATTGAAATGCTCTTTAAGTCAGAGTAATTAGCAGTATGACTTTTCAGCTGAATTATTATTTACCCTAAATTAATGGAAAATTCTGGGACTTGTGAGCTATTATGCCCATTATTTGGCAGTGATCTGAATTCTGTCAGATAAAGAGCGGTAGGAATTTGTGAATCATCTTGAACAAACCTGACAGCTTCTATTTGTAAAAATATTAACAATTCTGCTTTTTTTGATAATTCAGCCAACTCTAACATTTCAGAATATTTCAAACGCAATTTGTAACCAACAAGGCATATTAGTTACAGGAGCCCCAAGCCCGGTGTCAGCATACTAATGCTGTCTCCTCAAGATGGTGGAAATCACTAATTTTCATGCCTTGGGAGTTCTGCTCCACTCAGCGCCCCAGAAGGACAATGGCTGATCACAGGACCTGCTGCGTATGCTCTGTGTGCTCTTTGGAACGTCTCCACGGGTTTGTTTTGATAGTTTTTTGCTCCTGTTTTTGTGTTCACATTGTGAATATTTTGCGGCAAGTGATTTAACCAGCTTCAGACAGCTACATGTCTTTACTGAAACAGAGATCATTTAAATTCACAGTTATAAATATTCACAGTGCAAATGAGACTAGACTTCAGCTAGAAAGGAATGGAATGTAAGGCCTGCAGTGAACACCTATAAAGATGGGGCTTTTTGTTCCTAAACTATATGCAGGCCCTGATTCGGTGTGTTTTATAAAAAATATTTCCCTTTAGGCCTTGGTGGAACGGGTCCTGTCTTTATAGGAAGGAGGCAGCCACGTGCCAGTCCCTCTGTCCTGCAAGCCCTGTCTGCGAGATGCTTCACCTCAGCATCTTCTGATGAATTTTCCGCCTCTTGCCTGCTCAAAGTAAGACTTTTATTCAATAAATGGCTTTATCCGGGTTCGGTGTCTGTGCTGAGCCAGAGCTCTCCTTCCTTCAACTGTTTCAATGCTATTTCAAAAAAAAAAACCCCAATATGATTCAAAGGCCTTATTATTGTTGTTATCGTTACCGTTACTCTTACTACTATTAATTATCTATTTATGGCAATTATAGGGCCGCCCATAAAGTTTGCTTTCTGTGTGTTATGCAATAGCCCAACCTCCCTCTCCCTCCCTCTCCCACTTTTAGCTGCGCAGCACGGTGAGGAAGCACTGTAGTCCCTATTTTATATTCTGAACATGAGGCTGTACTAGAGGAAATGTCTTGATGTATCTGCTATTTTATTTTTAATGGAAACATTTCTTGTGCTGAAAAAAAAAAAAAAAGAAAAAAGAGGTCAGCGCACATCTCTTAGCGTACAAATTATTGCATATGCACAGAAGATGGAAAAACACCAAGGGTGGAGTTGGAGCACTAAATTGTCCACTCAGCAGCACCCTTCTAATGTGCAAACAAGGCAAAACCAAACACCGTATTGTGGGGTTTGGAGCACACAAAAGTGTCATCCCTGGAGCAACACCACTCCCCTGAGACCAGGTACTGAAAAGCACAGGAGGAGAGGGTTTCTTTCTGACAAAGCTTGGTAGAGGAGTGAGAGAATCAGCCACAGACAAAGGGCTGGAGGCTCTGCTATACCAAATACCTTCCCCTGAAGGGCCTGAGTGCGACGACGGAAAAAAAAGAGGTATCTCCAGAGCAGGGAAGGAATTGTTCCTGCTCACCCAGGAGTCCCTCAGGAGGTCATTTGCTCCTGCATTGAATTGCTGCCTTTCCTTGCTGCACCTTGGTTGAACTTATCCCCTTTCCAAAAGAGTAGAAAAATGAAAAACGGTGATTTTTTTTTTCCCCCTCAATTATATGTCCAAATTTCTTTATGACTGAAGGAAAAAAAAAACAACCAACAACCTCCCAGCTTTATGTGCAGGGAAAATGTAATGCAGTTTGCAAGTATTAATTTGTAGTTTCTCCCAGCGCTTGGGTTCCTGGGAGCACACCCCATGGGGGGAGAGCGCGGAATGTGCTAACGAGGGTACAGCCATGGGATGAGCTCCTGAGGCTGGCAAGGAGAGGGACCTAGAGCCACGCCAGGAGGAGGGACACCACCCCAGAAGATGTGACAAGCCATGGGCCACATCCCCACCTGCAAGGACAATGGTGGGGGACGCCCTGTCCCTGTGCCACTGTCCCCTGCTCTTTCCTTGCCGCTGAAGACCATGGTTTGACATGGGTGGGACATCCAGCACTTTGCCTCTCACTCTGTAAATGCAGCAATTTGCATAACGGGGGTATAAGAAACACTGTATTAAACTAAATTTTATTATTTAGGTTCCTGGCATGACAGATGGATGGGGAGAAAGACTCCTGGCAAGGTCCATAAATCTCCTTCCTGAGCTATTAATCAACCCCAGATTGCACATCTAATGCAGGTCCCCAGCAAAGGTGGAGGACAGGAGACACTCACAGCCAGTGTTTGCTCCTGCACCCCCTGTGACCCATGGCAGCGAAGTGAGGAGTCGAGCCAAGGGCAGGCCCAAAGGAGTGGGGTGTTGCTTGGCAGTCACCAGGACTTGGGGGATGTGTCCAAGAGTCAGCCCTGGCTTTGGGTTCATGCCCTGCTCTCCCAGCCCTATTTGTGAGGAGCAGCTGGGGGTGTTCAGCCTGGAGAAAAGGAGGCTGAGGGGAGACCTTCTCGCTCTCTCCAACTCCCTGAAAGGAGGGGTTAGCCAGGGGAGGTCAGTCTCTTCTCCCAAGGAACAGGCCATGGGACAAGAGAAAACGGCCTCAAGTTGCTCCAAGGGAAGTTTAGGATGGATATTGGGGAAAATTTCTTCCCCAAAAGGGTTGTCAAGCCTTGGCAGAGGCTGCTGAGGGCAGTGGTGAAGTCCCCATCCCTGGAGGGATTTAAAAGCTGGGCAGCCGTGGTGCTGAGGGACATGGGTCAGTGGTGGTTTTATCAGTGCTGGGTTGATGGTTGGACTCAAGGACCTGAAAGGTCCTTTCCGACCGAAAAGATTCTATGATTCTGTGATTCTGGGGCTGCCACGTTCTTCCATTGATGGCTGGTGGAAGGTCTGATGGAATTCACTACTGAAGAGGGTTACTTGTGTTAAATGAAAGATTGTCCCCATGTTTTTCATGGAAATGAGAATCAGGACAGGAGTTTCAAGGTGCAGCTTCATTGCTGAGACGTGGTGGACTCTGTTCTCTCCTGCTGCATACCCAGATCCTCCTCAGGAACGGAAATCAACAGGTTTAGATTTCTGAGCTGGTAGCACTAAAACTCAGCACTTTCTGTCTCCAGGTTGTCTGTGGCTCGTCAGTAGAGCTGGAGTGACTTTCATGCTGAAGCCCCTTTTCTAGTAAGTTAAGTGTCGCAAAAAATTGTAACAACCCTGACTGACTGTGACTGCCACATTTCTTTGAAGTTGCTAGAATATTTTCATTTGAATTTTCCAGCTAATTTGGGGGGGAAAATAAGCATACTGCAGCTTTCTATTGTAAAGATCTTTCATGAAACCTTCTGCCTATGTTTTTATAAACAGGCTGTGCCTGGGTAGGGTTTCTTGACCAAGTTTGCATCTGGTGCATCACCATGTGGTTTGGGAGGATCAGACACTTCTGTCTCGCATTGGGTCCTCTTGTCCTTTCACACAGTGGCCAAAGGCAGAGCTCCTGCTGGCCCCACTGGGACGGACACTCTCAACTGGGCTCTTTGCTGGGTGAGGAGCCAGGGAAGAGTAAAGCTCGTGGTGCTCCTAAACAGAGGGGCTGTTCTGCTCCAGCCCCAGCTCACGGCATCCAAACCCTGGTCCCAGGGCAGAGGAGATAACTTCAACATTTGAAAAGAATAAAAATCTTGGACATCAAATGCTTCACAAACAAGTCACAAATCAAATCTTAATTCAGGTGGTTCCCTTCAGTGTAACAATTCCCCTGCACACTGGCTGCCGCAACACATCCAGAGAAATTACTGTTCAGCTGCAGCAATTAGCACTTTGGGCACAGCAAGATTCGGAATTCAGATGTTTGAAAGCATCAAGTAACAGTATCATGTTAAATATATCCCGTGCCATATGCGTGCGGCACATGCATGTGAGGGGCATATGAGGCAATGTATAATTTTAAAGTACTGTGTCATCCTATCAGACTCTTTTCTCTTTGCCAGAATAAATCTACATTAAAAAATAAAGAAGGTGGCCTTGTGCCCTGTGAAAAGCAAAATCTGATTTCACTTTTTTTGGGCGAGGCATTTTTCATTTTACATTTCCTATCTCAGGCTTAATTAAGTATTCTGTGTGTTTCTGCTGCTGTCCTTGTGCTGAGGATGGGACTGAAGAGGTGCGGTCCTGGCTCAGGTGCTTTTGGTCAATAATGCCCGTCATCTCTTCATGCTTCTCAACGGGTCATCCCTGCACTGAAAATACCCCCTCGATTGACCCAAATCCCCTGGAGTGTCTCCTGTGCCTCCATAGCACAGCAAATGTGACAGGACTGAAATTCGCACGGAGAACTTGAATTTAAGCAGGCATTGTCTGGTGTCTAACCCGAGTGTCTGGAGCCCCAGCAGACCCTGGAGATGCTGGTTGGTGGGTGGTGCTTTTGGGATAAGACTCTGTTTTCAACATCAGCGCGTATCCAGCCTTTCCCTGCTCCGTTGCCACTGCCAGCCCTTTCCTCCTGGGTTTTCTTGGAACTCAGTGCTGTTGTTGGTTCTGAAGAGCTGCTTCTCCTTTTCATGTCCCACCATCAGTGGAAGCTGCCTTGTTGTAGGACCAATTTCCCCCTTGTCTGTTGGGACTTCAGTCTTTTATCTCCTGTCTCAGAGCTGCCCACACATGACCAGCTCCCGAGAGCCCCGATTCCCCATTTCTGTGGCCTGGAGTGCATTTCCTTTGAGGGAAAAATCCAGGCAGGGCTTTTTTTAATATTTAAAATTTGTCTACTTCAATTTAACAAGTTGTCACTATAGACCTGTATCTCAAATTAAATGCCCTCAGCGGACCAGAACACAGCAAAAAGAGGATAAAGATGCAAATCACAATATAAACGGTATAAACTTTTTTTTTTTTTCCTGAGTTTCTACATCTAGCAATAGAACCACTGGCAAAAACATCAAGCATCTTATGTTTTCCACTGAACAAACAGAATGCTGAAAACGTTCCTCTCCATCCAGCGCCCGGGGGAAGGGGTGGGCGATGGGGCGGCTGCGCTGTGGGCGGTGGGGCTGATGCTGGTGCCGCTACAGCAAAGAGCCACGTGAGCATCTCTGCGCTCAAGCGTCCTGTGAGAGCAGCCTTACTTGAGTTACAGATGTTTTTTTTTTTACAAGGGATTTAATTATATTCTGCATTTTACTTCTTCCGTTGAATTCCACTCCTGTATAACCTCTTTGAAGTTTGATGCACGCTATGTTTTGACAGGTAATATATTGGCCTTACCCACAGAGCTGTTCCTGGATGAATATTCATCCTGCGTGATCAAGCTCGGGAGCCAACAAATACCAAAGTTAATGTCGCACCAGATCCTCCTCCCCTCTGCCTGCCGGGGTATTCACCTGGCCATGATGCCATCTTCTGTGAGCTGCCACATGGGCTGGAAAAATTCTCTAGGGATTCACGTACACGGGCAGAGCAGCAGCATGGCAGGACGTGCCACACTTCATATAGCTGCGTGTGCGAGCAGCCGCCTTTATTACCTGCAGAATTAAAGCACGGAGTCTGCCACGGAGAAACGACAGAGAGTGGAGAAGATTTTCACCTGTAGCCAGCACCGGCCTGACAAGTCAGCTTAAAACCTGCTTTGTTCTGATGGAAGCACAGTCAGGGCAGTGGTGCCTCTCTGGCCAACTGGTTAAGCATAAAACAGATGCAAAAAAAAATAAAAAAGAAAAAACAAAAAGAAAGAAAGAATCCCTTTTAAATGGAAGCTCTGCGTTACGAGCCACAGCATCGTCCTACTTCAGTCACGAGCACTGAACGTCATGAGTCCTTCCACCGTATGTAACATCTGGATAATGGGTTTTTGGTAAAAGTACAGCTCCTTTCTGGAGGAAGAAGGAACTAACACCATGTCAAGGTCCATTTGCATTGCAGAACTCGCTCGTAAAAGGAGTCGTTTTCATGGGGCCCCATCTCCTTGGATTCTGCTCAAAGTCAGGGAAATACTGTAGTTATCGTCAGAGTGTCTTTGCAGCACACAGAGAAGAACTGCAATGAGACAGGACTGTAGAGAAGAGGGGAAAAAAATGACATACAAGAGGAATTTTAAAATGATTTCCACAATTTACAGCCTGCAGAAGCAATAAGGGACCCTGTTCTGCCACCGCTTATGTAATGTATGTCCTGTGTAGTCTCATAAACTACGTGGCTGCAGCACTTTGCATAGCCTTTTTGTATAATTAAGAAGGAAATGGGATTTACTGTTCCAGCAGCAGCCGGGAGCGCAGAGGGAGGACGTGGCTGGGATGTGCTGGGGGCTGGGACCCAGCTCGGGGTCACCTCCCAGAGCAAAGGGGGAAGCTCGGACTGAGTGTGCCCACACCAGCTTTGATCCACCTGATCCATCCATCTCCATGTGCTCACACCTCCCGTGGCACCTTCGGAGCCACATGGGCTTTCACAAGGAACACTGACGGTGTGGAAGGGGACTGTGCATGGACTGTGGATAAATGGTTTTCTCCATCACTGGTCATGGCTCCTGTATGATGATCTCCTTCCCCAGGAAGCCATAGACTCACCCTTCTATGGCCCTGGGGTGGCTCTCCATCCCCTCCCCACTCTGTCCTGCAGCTTTAATTGATGTGAGAAGGAGCGACTTTGACTGCAGCTCAGGATGATGATGGCCAGCGGCAAGTATCTTCTTGGTGCTGTGACCCCTGGATGTGGAAGGTGATCCTTCCTGTCCATTTGGCCTGTGGAGTGGAGCGTGCAGCCTCTCTGGTGACACTAAAGGGCAGGATTTGGCACTCAAGGAAATAAATTCTTGTTTTGAAAAGGCTGGATCACATTAAACTAAACATCATTTACGTGGCAGCATAAAAATGACCACACCAGCTCAGAACAAGGGAACATCTCGAGCTATATTTGACAACACAGAGTTGTTTCCCAAAAAAACGCTGTGAAGCAGAAGTTTGAATATAATGTCCTGGAAATGCTGATGTATGAAGTTGCCTACATGACACGTGCTCCAGATTACCCGAGCTGGAGACACTGGGCCATCTGGACTCTGAAACAAAAGAGGGAAACCCTGTCTCCCTGAAACTACAGGTCTTTTGAGATTGTCCAAGGCATTTCATTTCTGCTATACTGCAGGAAAAACTGTTCATAAAGGATTTTCCCCATGTATTTCTGGCCCTGTGGACTCCTGATTCCTTGCCAGACAACATCAGTCCACCAGCACCATGCTGCTCTTCTGGAGCTGTGGATCTTGAAAGTGCTATTGACCCCAATACTCAGACAAGGAGCTGAAAAATATGTCCTGCCTTTTTTTTTTTTCATTCTGACAAAGGTGATGACTTGGTACTTTTCTACATACCTCTGGGCAGCTCCTGCCATCACATCCACACTGTCAAGCTGAGCTGTGAGCATGCAGAAGCAGGAGTTCCACCAGCCACCAGTGTCCAGCTTTGCCATCATGCAGTCCTAAGTGTGATCATAGAATCATAGAATCATTTTGGTTGGAAACAACACTTGGGATCATCAAATCCAACCATCTACCCTACTCCACAAAGTTCTCCCCTACACCATATCCCCCAACACCACATCTAAACGACTCTTAAACACGTCCAGGGATGGGGACTCAACCCCCTCCCAGGGCAGCCTGTTCCAGTGCTCAACCACTCTTTCTGTGATGTGGCCATAGGAAGGGCCCTGCTTTTATAAGGTTAACCTGGAGCTTTCTTTTGCCACTTTTCATCGTATTTCCAGGAACTGAGTTATTTCCTGCAGAACAGGATATGAGTTTTTTCAGATTCTCCAGACACAGCTTGGCTGCAGTGAAATGGCCGGACATTGTAAATACAGAAAGGAAGCAATGTACTGACTGGATTATTAATTTCCAGGGGAAAGGAAAAGGTTAATTTAAAAGAATGGGGGAAAAAAGACTCAACCTCAAGCTGAAATAAGAGATTGAACAGGAAGAATTTTGGCATTTATGACTCCTGTTGTCATAGAAACTGAACTTGATATTTCCATAAAGCAATCCGTAGAAGTAACAAATACTGTACTTTATAACAGTGATGAATTAAGATCAACTTAAGATTTCCAATACATTGTCAAACAGATCAGATGCTGATTTATTTTGTATTGCCAAGTTGTTATTAGAGGCCTTAAAAACCATTGTTGATATATTTAAATGAAACCTATCTGGTATTTGCATTCTATTATTAGAATTTAGAGTGGCTGGGGGAGAGATACAACAATAGCATAGCAAAAGTCCTCACATTTCCACCAGAAAAGAGCGTGTCTCATGGGACACATCTTTTTTTGCCATCACACAACCTCCTCTGGCACCCGCAGCAATGACCTGCACAGAAAAGAGTTCTGTGCAGTGTTGTGGATCTTCAGGGCAAGTCCTGAGACTGAAATGAAAAGGGGACCCAGCATGGGAGGACTGACCAGGTTTTTGGACACCACAGCTCAGAACCTGCTGGTTTTTTTAAACGCCTTACCTCTTAGGTCTTTTGGCAGCTGATATGACACATATTGCTTAGGTTCTTCAAATTCTACTTATCTGTGTAGGCCTACTGAAGGGATGGTGGTGCCAAATCCAGAATTTCAGCTGGCTCAGATTATCCCAGTGTGGCCACCGTGTAGCTGAGACCATCAGAGTTGTATATTAAAGGTTTGGGTTTTTTTAATTATTTTGATCACAAACCATTACCTCCCATGTAGATACGAGTGCATGGCTTCTCTGAACGTGGTTCTGCTTCAAGGTGAGCATATCTTTAAAAAAAACTTAAAAAATTCACATTTGGTTTTAAAAAATCCAGTAATGAATATTTTTATCACATTTATTCGTACAATATTCCTCATTATCTTATTATACAAGCAATAAAATGGCCTTTAACCTGCAAACACCAAACTATTATTAACAAGGATTTATTTAGCTTCATTTCCCATGCGGATATTTTTTGCCCTTTATTAAGTAGGTTGGAGAATCCTCTGTCAAACTCAGGTTCCCTTTGTTGTTAAAAGTCGGAAATTGTGATCAGGATGGCTCTTTACCTTTTCTTTGTTAAGAAAAAAGTTCACTTAGTGCTTAGAGACATAGTTTAGTAATGGGGGGGGTTCTTTTCTATGGGGTTTTTTGGTATTTTTTAATTAGAGTTAGGGTGATGGTTGGACTGGATGATCTTAAAGGTCCCTTCCAACCCAGACGATTCTCCGATTCTATGACTTCCTAGGCAGTCTTTCATGTAAGGTCTCTTTTTATTTCTTTGTTTTGTTTGTTTTTGTTGGGATTCTCAAGATTCTCAGAATCTCCCATCATATTTTTTTTTTTTTTTTTAAATGATCATGTCAGACCTAGGGAATGCATTTTTGCACCACTTGTGTTAATATAAAACAGAGGGAAAGAGAAATGCCTTATACCTACACGACACTTGAAGTGATGTGGTTAATGCTGCCGAGACTGGCCGATGCCCGTGGCCAGCGGTGTCTGCGCTGGGGTCGGATGGGTCACTGACTCGCTGCTGCTTCTCTGGCAGGAGGATTTTCCCCTGATGCTGACGCCGGTGCTGCTGCTCCCGTTCCTCGTTGCTTCCAATGCTCGTCTCGCCCTCGTGCAACCCCCCGCTGCTCTCCGCCAGCGAGGATGCAGAAACAGCCGTTACGAAGCGGGAGGAACATCCTCTGAGCTCATGGGGTGAATAATCTGAGAAACCAGATTATTTCTGCGCGCCCCGACCTCTGGAGGCTGCGGGCATCAGCAGCGGAACTACGTGCCTGATTTGCAGAGGAGCTCCTGCCACTTGGTGTCATCAGGGCTGGTGGTGGGCAGGAGTCGGTCGTTAGTCCATCCAGAAGGAGCGAGCAGAGCCTCCGCTCTTCCTGCCAACAGGTAGAACATCTGAATTATGAATGAAGAGAGTTACATGCTTCCTGGGCTCGCTCATTTAGCTAACATATTGGAAAGAAAATTTATATGGGATGTGATGAAAGGAAAAAGACCAATGCAGGGAATGTGAAATGGCACAGGGGTGTTTTGTGGGCACTAATGAAGTCACATAAAAGCCTTAGGGATGATAATGCATCATTCTAGGCAAGATAATTCTTTATCCCAAACGTATACCACTGAGGGTGCTTTCCCTTCCTCCCTCCCATCCAGGAAGGCATACAAACAAAGCAAACAGGATGAGCCTGGGCAATAAGTCCAGAAAATGGCTCTCATTGCCACTGTTAGATGCTGACAGCAGGGACACAGCCCTTTGGAATTACCCAGTTCCTTTATTTTTAATTCTCACTTGGTGGAGCTTTTGCAGCACTATTTTACAGCTTGGCATTCCACGTACCCTCTTGGTAGATGAGGGGAAGAAATCTCAGTATTCTCATTTGTTCTTAATAAAGTTTAAGAAAAGTGTGAGAGGCTTTTCAGAATTTTACCAGAAATCAATGAAGATAATAATCAGACCCCCTTTTTGTGGAAAGCCCCGGTGCTGTTCCTCCGAGTGCTGTGCTCAGGTCAATAAATCATGCCACCACCAAGAGTGAAACCAGGCAGATGAGAAGCTAAAGGCTGCAGTGGGGACAACAGGGCCTGAGAAATATTCCATACGTTCAGCTTCCCAGAGCCTGAAAATACCTACAGGATTTTCCTGGAGAGCTGGAGTGTGGTACAGGATCAGCCACCAGGTTATTCTGCTTTGATAGCTCCATCGATTGCCATGCTGCTGCTAAGAGACCTGTCCCAATGCACAAAACTTGTTTATAATTTATGCAAACCACATCACTGTATTTTGCTGCTAATTCTGTGGCTCACTGACCTAGGCAGCCTTGGGAAGCAAGACACCTCTCTTTCCTCCGACATCCTGCTTGCCAAATTGGAGAGATATGGATTTGATGGGTGGACTGTTCAGTGGATAAGGAATTGGCTGGGTGGTCGCATCCAGAGGGTTGTACTCAATGGCTTTAAGTCCAGGTGGAGAGCAGTGACAAGTGGTGTCCCTCAAGGGT
>JAOTQQ010000041.1:462176-481555 GCA_026546715.1 Gallinago undulata | reverse complement strand
CCCCTCTTTCAGTGTCAAACCCTTCCCCCTCCTCCTATGGCTCCCCTCCCTGATCCAGAGTCCCTCCCCATCTCTCCCGGACCCCTTTGAGGGACTGGAAGGGGCTGTAAGTTCTCCCTGGAGGGGAGACCTCCCTCTTCTCCAGGCTGAGCAACCCCAACTTTCTGAGATTCATGGGGCATCCACATGAGCATCATAAACAGGGGAACAGCCCAAACGGCCCAACAGTTTAGTAAAAAGGTGCACTGGGGGTGAACCCAGGGGTGACAGCCAGAGCATCACTGTCACCACGAGCAAGGGGTGGTGGCTGGAAGCGTTTTGCTGCTTGTGCTGCCAGCCTGCAGAGAGCTTGTGTGACTACTTCTCCCTTCCACCGCTAGCTGGGCTAATAAAAGATGCTGCATCCTATCCAAACCCCTGAATCCATTAACAGAAGATAATGAGAGATCATTTTCTGACCAGCTTAGAAGCATTTGATGTTTTAAAGAGGTGTATGCCAAGTGACGTGAGGGACACTAACTGTGTCACTGCAGGACAGGAGAAGATGCCATTTCATGAATAAATGAAATAGATGAACGATGCTTCCTTAAAATGAAGGATAAAAATAGAATCTGAGATGTGAAGTTTGAGGCATGAATTTCGCAGGCTCAAGAGATTTGTCCTGGTGAAGCAAACAGATTGTGATTTTGATCAGGATCATTTGCATAGGCATCCCTGGAAGTCACAGAATTAATTCACATGAGAGAAAAAAAAAAAAACAGAATTCTGAATTAACTGAGTGGGAAATAACCAGAAGGTAATAAGTGTATCTTTAGCATCTGTATGGAGGGATATTTCAGTTGTATATTACATTCACATTAGGAGACATCCCTGAGGAATTTCACAAATTACAATGGTCTGTTTCAACTATTTTTGTTATTTAAGGAAGTTATAAAAAAAAAAAAAAAGAGAGATAAATAAAGTCATTATTTTGTCTATTTTTTTTTCCTTGTCTTATGTTTGGAACTTTTACCAATGGTTACAAGAACGTCAGGAAGTGTATTCAAGGAATTGACCCGAGTCAAAGACAAACCTGCATATGAACACTGACTCTGCAATAAACCCCACTGCTGCTCTGTGTGTGCTGGGAACAACCCCATTCCCTTCCCACAAGGAAGTGACCTGACCTGCCAGGTGCTTGAACGGGGAATCACTTGGGTTTCCATCCAAAAACTCTTTCTTTGGGGAAAATGCCGCTTGGGTAGAATGCAGGTACCTACACGTTCAAGCCAGGACTCAGCAAAAGCTTCAGTAAAAGTACAGGTGCCCCAAAACCCCAAAATTCCTGCTGATATTCCAGAGAAACTCCTTTAGATGAAAAAAACTGTTGTTTCCCTCTAGTCAACATTTCTGGTGCTAAGCCTGGCACCTCCAAGCACAGCTCACCCCCGTCCATGTTGGAGCTCAAAGCTTCGTCCCTCCCCACAAAGCCCTGGCTGAGCTGGTCTGGAGGTGTCTCTGAGCCCACCTGAAGCACCCACCAGCCCAGAGCAGGGTGGGTGACAGCATCAACCCACGGCAACGGAGGCACCACTTCCAACTCCTCTCAACTGCGGAACGTCAAACATTGCTGATGCTCTAAGCAGCATTTGCCTCAAAAACTGGTTTCAGCCTCGTGGAAGCCTATTGGAAGTTATTTAATGCATAAAAACACATTTTTGGCCCCAGATGGCCTCACCACAGGCTGCTGGGGGATGGGGTAAGGTTCATCTGCTACGCACCCTTCCTGGGCCACTCTTCTGGCTGCCTCAGGTGGGACAACAAGGACTCCTGTGACAGTGTGTGATCACCCTCCTCGTCACACCGGGACTCTTTCATCCAAAACCCCAGGAAGGGCAGCAATCATCCCAGTGGCATTTTTTTGGCACAGCAGAGGAACCTTTCCACGAGGGTCTGGAGCTCTCTCCCAGTACAAGACGAATTACGCGCTGAACCGTGCGGTTGCCGTGCTCTGGTCCACACAGCACAGGCATCAGAAAGACAGTAGAGGAAGATTTATATAAGACAGTAAAATACTGTCAAGTATACATCTCAGAACAGCCTTGTTTGTTTTGAGCACGTAGAGAACAATCAAAGTTTACTACAAATAATAACTGGAACAAGACTGAGATGAGAAACAAATACAAAACCTGTGTTTCCAATACATTTAAGAAAATCCCTACTTTTCCAGCCATCCCAGCTGTGTGAGAGAGTTCAGGGCACCTTTACTGGTAGAAGGTCACACTGGAACTGGATCTCTGAGATAACCCAAGGTAAAAAAGTAATAACTTTTTTTCTTTTCAATTCAGGTCTCTTTACAGGTCTACAAATCTCTGCACTGGCAGTATGTCAGTGACACACAAATGGAGGCTGGAACGGTGCAAAGAGATGAAGTAGGGAGGAGGAGGAGGACTGTAAATAAGCTCTGCCACTGAAGAAAATATTTGTAAACACAGTCTCTGAAATAGGTAACCAGTCCCTTCCACCAACTGTGTATATATAAAAATTTTAAATTAAAGATGTCATTGCTTAACTGAAGCATTCTCTTCCTGCAGGCTCATCCTGAAGGTTTTTTTTTCTGGAAGACAAAGAGTTAATCCCCCACTGCACCATCACTCCTGCCTTTGCTGGGATGTAGCACCCTCTTGGCCTTCTAAACAATCCGTCCTCATGTTCAGGAAAAGGTAAGACCATTCTGAAAAGCCTAAGTTTTCTCTGAGATCTTTTCTGGAGATTAAGTTTATATCTGTAATAAACTAGTATAATATTCAAAGTTTGTTATTCTTTGGGCACATTTGGGTTTTATGACACTTGACCATGGCCTAACTGTACTCTTCACTACATGTAATATAACTTGAAATTTAAGATTTTATTAAATATATCAGGTTCACAATTCCCAGTAACTGCTGCTTCTTGCATTCCCCCCCCCCTTTAAAGTATATCATAAAAGAAAATAGAATTGAAATTAAAACAATACAGAAGTTATAAAAACCTCTATAAATATAGTCTGCATGTCTATGGCTATTACCTCATTTTACACTTCAGACTTATCTTTGGTTGACAGGAAGCTGAAATCCTGAAATGGTTTAGTTAGGCTGAAAATCTTATTTAATAAAGTTCTGCTGCAGAAATATAAGCAAACGTTATTAACTTCCAAAAGAATCAGATCTATGAAGTCAGTGGCGAATTTTACTTTGCAAATGACAACCATATGTAGGAACCTAAGTGACAGATGGAAGAATAACTGTGACCATTTTTTGCATCATTTCTGAGATGGCCCTGGAAGTCCCTCCATCCCTAAAATGGACTTTTGCAAAATAAATCTATATATTCACCCACTCCAGACCAAGTGTAATGAATGAGAGCTGTTGCCTGGACCACGTGCACATTGACACACCACCCAGACACGCTCTGGGAAAGCAGACCCCGCCGAGGAAAGGCGCAGAAAGCTCTAATTTGAAGAGTCTGCCAGCACCAGGGTTTGTGCACAGCATGTAAAAGGGGAAAACGACGGCGTTTAAAGGAATTCCTCACATGAGCATTACACAGCGCTGGAGCAGAAGGGGACAGGGCTGCCAGCCTGAAGGAAAAGGGGTTGTTCTCTCCTCCTGGGATGGACTCAGCTGTACGTACCGGTGTGGTGCCAGGGAGGGAACAAAGACAAGGGGAGGCAGATGGGGAAATGTTTCTTCTGTGGTAAAAGAACCCATTCAAGAGAACGTATTGAAAACGATTTTGTGACTTACAAAACAGAAAGATACCAGAGCTCATTTATTACCATTTTCCTTTCACACTGGGTCTGGGGAGGTCTTTCTGGGGTTCCTTGACATTGGTGCAGCGTCCAAGTACCCCAAAAGAGCTCAGTCTCATCTGCAAACTCAGCAAAAAACAGATGAGATGGGCTCAAAATAGAAGAACAAAATAAAGACACCAGGAACAGAATCCCATCACTCAGCATAGCAAAGGTAAGGGAAGTTCAGATGCCCTTAGAGTCAACCCCATGCCTGCAGCACAACAGGCTACCAAGAAGGTGCAAAATTTATAGGGACTGTTGAATTATGCAGAAACATTTGTCCCTTGTCTGCCAGTCCCCTAGAAACCATTCCTGGGCAGAGGCAGAAGAGAGCAGCCTTTGGGGACACCCAGCACAGATGTATGAGGACAAGCTGTCACTGGCCAACTCGAGGGCCTCCCGTGGTGAAAAGGCTCTGCAGGTGATGTCACTGCCTCCGAGGTTAGCAAGGCTTTGGGGACAATCTCGTGTCAGGATTATAAGTGAGTCTGGTGAGACATGGGCTGGAGGGGAGGGTGGGGATGGGTGAAACACCAGGGTCACAGAGCAGTGGTGTGAAGTCTCCAGAGCTGAACAAGGAGAAAAGCCGTTTTATGAGATGGAATAACCCCCTGCAACAGGCCAAGAGAAGAGAAGGTGAAGGAGTGATTTAATTCCTGTCTCCAGCGACCCGGAGGGTAGTTATGGAGAAGACAGAGCCAGACCCTTCTCAGCTGTGCTCTGGGAAGGGTAACAAGGCGGTGGACACAAGCCGCAAGAGGGGAAGCTTGGACTAGGTAAAGGAAACCAACGCTTTGCCATGGGAGTAGTTAAGCAATTTACCCAGACAGGGACCCTCAAGGGTAAAGATTTGTGCGCCACAATGGCATACAAACCAGGTAAATTGGATTTAATTCAGAATAAATTTTTTCCTGGATTTTTCAGGAAAAATCTCTCAGCGGTGCAGAGGGTTAGATGGAAGGTTAGGCAGGACACAGCAGAAGACTAAGGTTTTTATGGGTTTGAGAGGAGATTGCACTGAAGGCTCAACAGCTTTTCATGGACCTTCCCAAATTGTCCAGGGACAGAGCTGGTCCTACTGATGCCTTGTGTCTCTGTACTGTCCTCTGAAAACTCCATCACTTATTCATAATCCTGTCTATCCGTGTGTATTAAAGTCATTATCCGCAATATCTGGTTAATGAACCACCACGTTTTTCTAAAGCATTCCTTCCATCTTTTCTTTTTTTTTTTCCACACCTAAGTAAATGTCTTTGCTTGTTTAAGTCTGTCCTCTCAAGAAATCCCTCGTGCCAGCCGTGCTTGGGCCTGCCGTGCTCTCAACACTTCCATGGGAGCTGAGGCTTCTGTTATTTTCCATCGTTTCTGAAGCTGGCATTCAAGGTGAGATTGTCAGTCCTGGTGCTGGAGGAACAGTGACAGCACAGAGCTGGAGACACGGGCTTCTCCTAAAGCTATTTTTGGAATTTTTTCGGCCTGTATCTTTTGCAGAGTAAACACATTCAGAAAAGCTGGAGCGTGAAGGCCCTACGCATATTTTTTAAGTCATGAAATGAGATAGAGATACCAGTGCCCGTCCCAGCTCTCGCTGCTGTCAATGTTGACTTGAGAGCTCTCTCATCTCCTCGGAGCAGGCAACCAGCTCCTCTCGGCAAACCTCCAGCCTCCGTGTGCAAATAGCACGGGGCTTAAGTTAATAACTCTGTTCACTTCTATTTGTAGATCTCCCTTCTAAGAGAATAAGTAGCCACATTTGCTTCGTAAGGAGGGTGGAGGAAGAAGAGCACCGAGCAAGCTAAAAGCACTGAAAATAGCAGTGGGTGGCTCAGCTTTAGCTGCAGTTCTCGTTAGCAATAAGTACGTCTTCGATTTAAAGAACTGTTCTTCTGGTTCCCAGGAACGAGGTGAATGAAAGCGATGATAGGAAGGCAAAAAAACCCCACCCTGCTGTGTATTACCAAGCTCAGGATCATCAGAGATGCTGACCTCAAGGGAAAACCATGCCCAGGAGGTGAATAGTTCCCCGTGGGGGAGTGTGGAGAGCCCTGCCGAGAGAAGGGCCCAGAGACAACGAGGGTGAGTCATTCACAGGAGTATGTATAGTTGCACACATAACCTTGCATATACATATATATTCACCTGCCATACCATAAAAACTACACAAAAAGAACAGCCCTAAATGGCAGTTCTGGAGGTCTGATCTGGAGGATCAGGAACCCGTGGAAGCTGCAGGGATGTGGCCGTAGGGTGCGTGGTCCTGTGCAAGCCAAACATCTCTCCGAGAGCAAACGATGCAAACTGGCCAGGAAAAAATACAGGCTGGGAATTAAAAGAGGACTTTAGTCCTTGGAGTAGTGAGGATATGAGTTTACCTGAAACGGCCTCAGGAATTGCCCAGGGCGTGAGTTGACAACGGGACAGTTGTTGATGTTTCTGCACCACTGTACCCGGTACCTGCACCCAGAAAAATCTGTGAATATTTCTGTGAGCCCCAGTGTTCCTTCTGAAAAGACGTGCTGAGGTTGAAAAGGTCCAACAGCACCTTCACCTCGTGAAACATGCTGGGGACTGCTCCTCTGAACGACCTCACTGCAGGAGTGACCTACAGTGGGTGGGGGCTGTGGGGGTCTCCATGAGTTAATTGGACCAAGAAGATCCAGAATACGATGCAAGAAAACTTCAAAGCCAAGAATGCAAATGCACCTGTTTTTCAGAATTAAAACATTTTGGAATTTGGGTGAAATGATAACCAGTTTTCTGATAACAGTATAAAAATTCCCCGCTAAATCAGACGTTTAACAAAATAAGTTTAGTCAAAAGGCAAGTTTTCTGTTGAAAGGCACTTTTTCTGGATCCCTCCTGGCGAAGCACACTCTGAAGCTGTTCATCCACCAATAAGCCAGTGAAAGACACTGGAGGCTTTGACTGGGGACCACCAGTGCAGAGAAATACTGAGGAGTTGGCTACCCCTCAGGGAATCGCAGCATTAGCTAGAAAAATCCTATAATTTCTGCAGCCTTTTTTGAATACCAAGTAGTTGTGGATGATGCTTGTGCTTACGGATGTATTTTCTTCCCACACTATTATTTTTCCATTACAACCCAAAAAATACTGCTGAAAGTGGAGAATATATCTCAGGCAAAGTCGAGTCCCAAATATAGAAAAAAAAGAAACATCCCAAAAATACCTAGGCTAGAAACAAACCAGAGAAGAGTTTTTGTTTTGCTTTTTTTTTTTTTTCTCAGGATGCATTAGGTGTGAATTGTGAATGGCATTTAATTGCAGCACTGTGTATGAGTTTGGGAAATGCTGTGCAGAACATTATCAATTCCATGGGAAACAGATGGAAATAGGCTGTGAAAAAATATTGTGTGGAGCAGACAAATGGCCTACAAAGTGTGAAAAAAAAAAACCCCTTAGAAATAGCACATTTGTAAGTTCTTCATATTGTTTGATTTATTTACTCCACAGTTTATATACTATAATGCTAGATATGGCTATAAGAGCTGTTGATGGTTCCTGACAACATTGAAATAATTGACTGATATCAGACTTAGTGCTGAAGGAAGCAGCAGTTTGGCCACACTGCATAGTTGATAGCAACCAGAATTACCTAGTTACTCATTCCTTTTTTTCACATCTTTAATTTCAGTATTTTATTTTTGTGGATAAAGTCCACAAAGTTCTTTTCCTCAATAGCGTGTAGCTGTGCAGCTCATGGTAGCACAGAAGACCTTGTCCCCATCCAAGGAACCAAAAATCATACACACCAAACCAAGTGGCGCAGGGCAGCAGGAGAGGAGGACAAGAGAGCACCAAAAGAGAGATCTGAGCACAACAACAAGTTGTCAAAATCTCTTGCAAAGCCAGAAATAAGGAGGACAGTTACATACAGAAGTTGGTGCCAGGAGCAGGACTGTTGTACCGATATTCTAAACCTCTTTTCAGTGAAGGCAGTGAGGAAAAATGACAATGTAATTGCTCTCAAATTTTAATTTTAGTGGTGTCTTATCTGTTTCATCTCAAACTCAGGGAGAATAAATCAGCTTTGTCCTTCCTCGCAACTGCAACCCCTGCACTGGTTGCTCTGGGGGCTCTGTCACCCCCAGTCCCTGGCCCAAGGCACCCACCACACCTGGTCCCTGAGACCTGCCACGAGAAGTGACCCCTCGTCAGCCATCCCCACCCCAGGGAGGAATGCCCCAAAACTGAGAGCAATTAGAAATGCTTTTGGCTCACAGCAAGCCATCGAGATGCTGGAAGCTGCCGTTTTATTTCTCCTTGGCTTTTATTAATGCAGAGTATTTATCCGTCCCTGCAGCAGTAGCAAAAGTTCAAAAACCTATATATATTTTATGAGCAATATTTTTAATGCTTTTTAATAAAACAAGAAAACAAGACTTTAGTCTAAAATTTCCTTCATTGAGAATCAATGTAAATGGGCAGAAGGTTTCGGTGTAACGCAAAGAATTTCCCATCTGGATTGAAATAAACTAGTAAGTTGCTGTTGGCTGGGCTGCTAAAACGCACCATTCTCTGAAATAAGAGCAGTGATACAATGTCAGCAGAGAAAAAGATTGACTGATTTCCCAGGTAATAAGCAGAAATGTGCCACTAGATGCCTAATTGCGCTGATCCACTGGTCACCAGCAGTGCGAGTGCCTACAAGTGAGAAGTACCATCAGACCAGGCACAGCTTTGGCCGTGCCCTGGCCACAGACCAGCAGCTAAAGTTACCCCTTGCTGGGACAGAAGACACCACCCCAGGTGAGGAGCCACTGAGGGGGAGCAGCTGCTTTCCAGTAGCCTCCTCATCCCAGGCACTGGTCATACTGGTGGGCTGAGGAGCACTGCCTCCAGCCAGCAGAGCGTGGAAAAGCCTTCGGGTGGCTCACGCTCGCTCAGAAGCCTGTGCCAGATTGTGAGGGCTCCAGGCACTGCGAGACCATAAAGAAAGCATATGGCCAGCTTTTTATCTGTTTCACAGTCCTGCTCTTGATATAGCTCAGCACATGTGCACAAGAGAAAAGAAAAAAAAAAAGAAAAAGGAATTTCGCATGAAAAACACTCTTTCTTTACAGGAAAACGTCTGCGAGCTGAGAAAGTACATAAAAATACATTCCTTCAGCACTGTTATTGATAGTGCTAAGCATGATATATCATTATGGATTGTAAATGCTGACAAAAATAAGCTCCAAATAACTCTTCAATGCAGCACTACTGACAGTAGAGTCAATAGCATCAACCGCCTCCCAGTAATGCCCTTCTGCAGCTGAGGCAAAGCCCTGACCCATCTATTCCCTCTTCCAACCCATCTGATGGACCTGCCAGGCTGGACCACGGGGTCAGATGAGCTCTGGCCTGGGGCCACATTTAGCCATGAAAAGACACTTGTTCCTCCTCAGCCGAGAAGGAAAAAAGAAAAAAAAAAAAAGGTAAAGCACGGAATTGCTGTGACTGAGGCACAAGTATTACACTGGGATGTGGAGAGAAATATGTCCCTTCAGCCTGAAGAAGAGAAATCAAAGGGAGACCTTAGAGAAGGTGGAGACAGACTCTTTTTTGAAGAATCATGGTGTCAGGACAAGAGGTAAAAAGCCTGAGCTGGAACACGGGAAGCTCCCATTAGATGTACGGAAAGACTTTTTAAAAACAGAAGCGGTCAAATGTTAACAAGACTTGAGAAAAAAACAGAAAAGTTGTGGAAACTCTGTCCTTGGAGACACTGAAAACCTGACTGGACAAGGCTCTGAGCAACCTGCTCTGAGGGCTCCTGCTCTGAGCAGTAGGTTGGAACAGACACTCCAGCAGACACTTTCCACCTGAATTATTTTGTGACTCTCTGATTTTGCTGTGGTTTCAGAACCAGAGGAAAACTTGGGGTGGAAGATACCTCTGGAGATCTCTGATCCACACCCTGACAGAGATCTCAAGAATGTGTTGTTCAGCCCCAATCTGATCCCTTCTCCTGCTGCTGAGGTCCATGTTTCTCCTTTCCCTGCACCTTCCTCTCCTGGATGATTAAGTTCACCAGAAGAAAAAGGTCCCTTGTCCTGATCTGGAGAGACTCTGCTTAACTTTCCAATAATTACAAAAAGATGACTCATATAATGTTAAAACAATGTTATCAGTGACTACCAGGTTAATGAGGACAGTGAAACCAGCTGCTGCTGGGGTCTGCTCTAAACCTGAAGGGATTTAATTATTTTCTCCAGTCAATATGATTAAAATGGTTTCAAATACTGAACTCTATTATTCCAGGGCAAATCTGGGGGCTAAGATCTCTGGTGCTTTATCCAACAGAGTTTCAAATTCCCTCCTGGAGCACTTCAGCCACCCTCTCTCCTGTCTCCATGAGCATCATTCACTGGGGGTGTCCACGCTCCTCTCATCTGGGGAGGACAGGGCTGCTGGGAGGGTAAACGGGCACATCAGAGGGATGAGAAGGTCCCCACTCCATGGGAAACCCTGCTCCTGTCACCCCCCAGAAGAGACCACAGCTCATGGTCCCAGCAAGCGATGAGGTGGCTCAACACTTCTCCATCCACACTGCCACAAAGCAATTCCTTTGATCTGTATTCAGAACCACTCTCTGGAAACAAGAAGTCAGTTGTTCTACTTTGATTCTGTTGCCTCAGTAGCAATTTTGACATTAAAACTACAGGATGATTACTGTTTTCTAGGCAGTGTACAGGTGGTGTGATGTAATCTCTTCATGCAGCACCATGAAACAAGAAATAAGCTGGAAGAAAGGAGAGGGGAAGCAAAAGTATGAAAATATCTCAAATGGATGAGTGGGAGGGATTAATCCTTCTACTTAGAATCAAGTTGATTTCTTAGTTTTATTATTGTAAACACAAACTAGCTGTTCACTCCATAAAACACTGCCTGTTAAGTAACTTTGGGAAAAAGAACATAGTCTGTGTACACAGAGGAGGGATTTTAGTTCCTACAAAATAATGCTGTTTTTCTGCTAGAAGGAGTGAGCAACAGAGTGAATATTTTAATGGAGAAGAATGAATTAATGCAAGACTATTTATTACCAGTCTCATTAATGAAGTTAATTAAAACAGTTATTCACTCAAAAGCAGTGCTCACCTTTAGTGCAGTATTTCATACACCCAGGGGCACTGTCGGTATCTGCTGGCACTCAATAAACTTTGCAAGTCTCTCAGTGCTCTGCTGACCTGTTGGACTTTGACTGTCTCCAAGGTTGGAGACCCCAAAACTTCTCTGGGCAACCTGCTGCAGTGCTTGGCCACCCTCACAGTGAAAGAATCTATTACGTGTGACTGGAATTTCCTGCATTTCAGTTTGTTCCCATCGCCTCTTCCCCTGTCCATGGGCACCACTGGGAAGACCCTGGCCCCGTCTTCTTCACACCCTCCCACCAGGTATTTATAGATGGATAAGATCCTCCTGAGCCTGCTTTTCTCCGGGCTGAGCAGTCCCAGCTGTCTCAGCCTCTCCTCACGCGAGAGAGATCCTCCTGTCCCTTCATCGGACTCTCTCCAGTAAGCCCATGTCCTGGGAAGCCCAGCACTGGACTCAGGCACCCCAGCTGGATCCCGACATCAACCTGCTGGCCACAGTCAGCCTAGAGCAGCCCAGAAGGTTGGTGGGTGTCCTTACCAACACATTTAAAATGCTTCGGTCTTATTGTCTATAGAATGTTCACCACACTCTCTCAGGTCACTGCTCTTCATCATGATATTTCACAGGTAATCTCTCCATACTGTTATTCTTTATGGAGAGGACTTTTATGTTTGGCATCCAGATTGCTTCTATGTGCAAGTTCCTGCCTGCAAGTTCTGGAAATTAATGTTGTATGTAATAATATACTGTGCAATAGGCTTGTGACCTTTGCTATGAAAGTGCACTTTGATTACTTGGCTTTTCCAACTGTCCTGTGTTTACACACCACATCCCACTAACCTTTGGGGACTGGACAAAGTGGCTGCTCAAACAAAATACAGAATATTGAAAAGGTCACGAGCGAAGCATGGTCTACCCTCGTCTGAATATATAAAATAACCACTCTTGGTTAGAAGAGGACATTCTCGCAGCAGAGTGAAACAGTGAGGAACTGCGGACACACTCACACGGCGAAGCCTGTGCGTGAGGAGAGAACATCGGGAAATGCCCTTCTGCTCATCTCGTCCTCAGGAATGGAGTCCCATCAAACTCCATTAGCTCAATGCAGGGCAGCAGGCACCCAGTGACAGCAGAGAGAGGAATGACTATCACGGTCATAAAGCCCAGAGCCACGCAGTGAGCTGCGTACCATCACTTTTCATGGGAAAACTCTTTGCACTGAATCTTCCCCAAATAGCCGCTACATGGAGGGTGCAGCTTTTAACTACCTGAACGTGAGCCGAATAGAGGGCAATTTGAGCTGTTCAGAAGTCCTCTGTCAAACTGCAGGTGACAAGACGTGCTCACAAATTACACTCCCATATGAGGAGGCCGCTCCCCAACCTACCAGAAAATACAGCCAAGAGCCAGAGACACGGCACGGTGTGGTTTACAGCTACAGAAGCTTTTACAGCCATGGCTTTGTGGTATTACACTACTCACATGTCCCTTTTCTTTTATTTTGCCTTGTATTTTATAAAGGAGCCTCAAACAACCAAACGATTCCTCTTGCAACTTGTCTTTTAGAAGTATTTAATGCTTTAAAATGGTTGGGTCTATTCCAGGTCTCCCTAGGCTGGGTTTCTGGGCATGTCTGAGCATGGCATCACACAGCAGCCAGCCTTGGAGACAGTCGAAGCTACCTGGAGATGACCCTGGGCAACTGGACCTGGGTGGTCCTGTTTGAGCGGGGAGGTTGCTGCAGATGACCTCCAGAGGTCCAATCCCACCTCAGTATTTGGCCATTGCCCATTTTTCACTTATATGCCCATTTTTCACTTATATTCACAAATATTCACTTATTTGCCCCACATGGGCAAATTCTGGCAGCTGCCGGTGTGTCCTCAGGGTGGCAAATAGGAAGGGAACTGAAGATGTTGAGCACCTGGCACGTTCTTCCACCCAATTGTGCCAGTCTCATGGAAGGACAAAAGTACAACAACAAATGCACACCATGAGAAAAACCAAGAAACCCCAGCATGCAATATTCTGAAAAAAAATTAATGACAATACCTGGTATTTACTAGAGGCAGAAAGTCTCCTGAGAGCTGGGCGGGTTTGTCAGCCTAACGTTACTGGCACTTTGCACAGGGAGAAGCTTTTAGGTTCAGAGCCCTGGTTTTTCTCTGCAGGCTGCCACGGGAAACAGCAAGGTGGTTGAAAGCGTGTAATTAATGCAATTAATCTGTGGGTCTGAAAACTGTTTGAATAGAACTAGTTGAGAAATGGGAAATTTTTTCCCCCTATAGCCAAGTTCTCTCCTACAGGAAAGATATGATGTATTATTTTCCTTGATAAAAAAAAGTCAGGACACATTATACAAGCAGAAATGGCAACAGCTTCCACTTTCTCTTTCACCCTTCTTACTGAAGCTTTCTTCCAGTTTTAACAGTAATTAAAAATTACAGGCTTGTTTTCTCATATTTAAAAAACATACTATATAAACAATGTCCACTTTTCCCCATCCTTTTCCATTCAAAATAATACAAATGGGAAAAACCAGTGTTCCCTCACCAAATTTTGCTTTATATTTTTCAAAGAAAAATGAGAAAAAGTAATGAAAAACAAAAACTCATAAATCACAACTTTTCCATTAAAAACATTTTGACAGATCTACTCATCACCTCCAAGTTCTTCAGAACTCGAGGTAAAGGTGGATATTCAGGCTACATTTTATTACTTCAGCCTCTATTGGCCCTTTTCAATATATCTTGTTCTTTTTTTCATCTGTCTTGCACAAAAGGATGGTTTGCTGTTGTACCTTTAATGTAGTTTCTCAGTGCACACAGTGCTTTTCCTCCTGGTGCTTCTTCCCAAGGCTTTACACCCTCCTACTCCCCGAGCATGCTGAAAACAGAGGGGGGGGGGGTTTGCTTTCTTTTAGCTTATCATCTCTTTTCTGGCACTCTCATTACATCCCTTCATTAGAATATGAAACTCCACCACCTGATACACGCGGGTCTCTCCCTTGCCCGCGATACCTTCCACCCTTCAGACCATCTCCTCACCCTCCTGCAACACCCAGGCACGAAGCTCCAGCTGCCTCTGCTCCCGTTAAACCTCCCTCCTCCTCCCGAGTGAAAACCATCATCCTTGGCATTTCTCAAGGACACAATGAACTGAAGTCCTGTCATTTTCTGTCTAGAGGTGCAGCTTGGTGTTACCCACAGGCTATGTGGATGTTCCTATCAATTGCTCAGCAAATGAAAAAGCAACTCCTGTCCCAGTCCCAGAGCCCCTACATGAACATACTTTTCTTTCCTCTTTTCTTTATTCACAAACATTCAACAATTTGCCACACCACCACTTTCCAGACCATCAGAACAACAAGACACTCATCTTCGTTGTTTTTTTTTTTTTAAATGTCTTTATAAGGACAGATGATAAACTTTCACATCCAGAATGATCTCTAACGGCTCCATCTGAGGTGCTACAAGGATGCCCAAGCCCCTCTCAGGCTGGGTAATGAGACCCTCTGCATCCCCTCTGCCTGCTCCCAGCAGATGCTCCTCACAGCTGGTACTCTGTGCTCCTCCTTTTCATCTTTCCTGCAAATATAACAATTTCCCTTTCTCAGTCTGGACTGAAATTCAGCAGAAGAGTTAGTCTGTGAAAAGAGCCAAACCCTTCACCCTTGGTGATTTTTCAATCATGATTATCTGTGCAAACAGGATCTGCAGCAAGAGCCACCGCTTCACATTTATCTTGCTTTCAACTTTTTCACTCCTCTTGCCATGACATGCAGATGCCTGATGGCAGATAGGCCATTCTGCCCCTCCTCATTAGGCTTATTAGTGTTATTGTTCCATAGCCTTGCAATTTCTAGTTTCTTGAAGACTGAGACCAGTTCTGCATTAAACCCCCTTTTCCAGACCACATCTTTCAGGTGCCACAAAGGAGCACTCTGATAGCAGTGTTTCTGCTGGTGTGCCTCCCTCACACTTCTCTGGGTATGGAATCATAGATTTGGTTTGGTTGGAAGGGACCTTGAAGGTCACCGAGTCCAACCATCAACCCAGCACTGCCAAGTTACCACTGACCCATGTCCCTCAGCACCACGTCTGCCCGGCTTTTAAATCCCTCCAGGGATGGGGACTCCGCTGCTTCCCTGGACAGCCTCTGCCAAGGCCTGACAACCCTTTTGGGGAAGAAATTGTTCCCCAATCTCCATCCTAAATCTCCCCTGGAGCAACTTGAAGCCATTTCCTCTTGTCCCATCATCTGTTCCTTGGGAGAAGAGACCAACCCCTGACCCCCCCTCCGCTCCCCCCCCGGGCTACACCCTCCTTTCAGGGAGTTGGAGAGAGCAAGAAGGTCTCCCCTCAGCCTCCTTTTCTCCAGGCTGAACACCCCCAGCTCCCTCAGCCTCTCCTCATGAGACTTGTGCTAGAGAGGAGCACTTGTGCTTGTGAGACTTGTGCTCACCAGCTCCGTTGCCCTTCTCCGGACACACTCCAGCATCTCAAGATCTTTTCTGTTGGAAAGTGGGCCCAGCACTCGAGGTGGGACCTCACCAGTGCCCAGTAGAGGGCATCACTGCCCTAGTCCTGCTGGGGCAGGACTGTTCCTGACGCAGGCCAGGATGCTGTTGGCATCATCGCTGCCATCAGATTTACCCTCAAAGGTACCCAACACAACAACATGCAGTTCATTAATAGAGTTGGATACTCCCTTTCCATCTCAAGAACAGCTATGGATTAAGGGGCCTATTCATGTGGATTTAGAGCTTTTTTCAATCAGATTTTTTTTGCATTCAGCATATCAGATATGTATTTTATCTCTTTCCAGACCAGTTGTATCTCTCTAAAGTTTCCTTCCTTTACAGATGTGTTCAAATTAACCTAAGTGAAATATAATTCATTATATAATACATTATATTCATATACACATGGGCACAGATTTATTTTTTGTATAATGGATGCACACATATATGGATATTGTATGTGTGTATAACATGTAATCTTGTTTAAAGTATTTGGGCACCAGACTTCTGTAAAATTATTTTTTAAATGACAGCTGACACAGAAGCATAGATAAATGATCCTCTCAAACATCTTTTTATCTTGGTTTAGTTGCAGGAAGGTAACCCCAGAGCAAAATCCTTTTAAAGCCCCTCTCAACAGTGCAAAATGAGATTAACTTGTTGTGTGCAGTTCCAGCACTTCAACCCATACACGCCGAGTGTGGAATACACAAGAAGCAAACATTAGTAGTAGAAAAGGATAAAGGAGGAATTAAGCTGCTGTATATTGATTTCTTCTTTTAGAGAGATTTTTTAGGTGTTAAAACTCTGATTTTTTACACAGTTATTCTGACTTTTATGCCAAATCAGAGTATGACACTTTTTGCCTAAGGTTGTCTGTGCTTTTAGTTTAACAGAGTCCAAGCATTGTAAAAAATATCCAGTGTAATCTTTCTTAGGTACCACAGCCCAATGATTTCACTGTTAAATTCCAAAGAAACCTCAGGTAACAGCTCAAAGAATTACCCAACACTCCTTAATGTAAGTACCAACAGTCCGATGCTCTATTAGGAAATCTTTCTCAGTTTGATGACAGAAAACGGTGCCCTGGCCTCATAATAAAGTGTTATTATGCCAGAATGTGGGTTCATTTAAGCCGGAAAAGGTACAGCATCCTCCTGCAGGAACATTAGACACTTGTAACCCAGTGGCACCTCTCGGCACCCAGGCAGATCTCTGTCAGCATGGACTTGTGTGCTGCTCCTACTGTGGTTTCCTGCCTAGGAGATAAATCAACCTCCACAATGAGTCTTAATGTGCTTCAGAAATGGAGGCAGAAGCTGCCTCCTACTTTTTCAGCTTGAAGCACATCATCTATTTCTCTTTTTCTAACCTTACTAGAGGCTGTTCCCTCTGAAAGTTGTGTGGTCTGAAAATGGCAAACTACTGACGTTATGATTTGTTAATTCTGTTAAGCTGTGATGGAAGCTCCATTTCTGACAACACTAATCAGCTTACACCATCTAGACTTGCTTACAAATGAACTAAGTCCATTAAAATGAGCTTCAGCAGATATATTGATAAAAAGGAATCAGATCACAAAGTTGTCGAGGAGCAATCACTACCCAAAAGCCAAAGAAATTCAGTAGAAGCCAGGAAAAGTGTATTTCTCTTAGACTTCACACACTAAGGAAGCCACGTGAAAATCAGAGAATCAAATAACTCATCGGAGAAAATACAGCAGATGAGCGTGCTCAGAATACCGTGGCTCAGGGACCATTAGCTACTGGTAACAGAAATACAGCATCAAGCAAGATGACTCCCAGAAACGCTGGTTCAGTATCCCATGGAGGAAGGAAGCTCCCAGCAGAAAGTAACTGGTAAATCAATCCATAACAACAGCAAAAACCACTGATGGGGTGGCTAGTACAATTATTAGAACACAGAAATGGTCACGTCTCTGCCCCTTTTTAAAACAGAAGGAATAATGAACAGCACTTAAAACTGGAGAAATCTGAAAATTATTAGTAGCGATTATAGTTAATAATCACTAATTTCTGCTTTACGCCAGTGGAGTACAAAGTACTCTAAGACAAGGAAAGGGTCAATGTTATACACACCCTCAGCAAAAGAAACAACCAGGAGGTAAAGATCCGTGAAGTTAGTTTTACTTTACAGAAAAACTGCGAAGGAAGTCAGCATGATAAACTAGAAACAGCTTGGTTTTAATGAATCACATCAAATCAGTCTAGGTTTTTCTCCATAGGACAGTAACGATCTCATGATTTCTAATGAAGAGCCAGCCGATACAGATTCAAAAGCCTTACAACAGTCAAAATAGCTCAGACACTATTCTCCTAGGGAAATGAGAGAAGCATGCTCTAAAATAAATCATTACAGTTTTTAGAGGTATGCAGTATCCTTTAGTTTGTAAAACAATCGTAATATATGAGGGTGCAAGCCTGCTTGGAAACTATCCTTGTAGAAAGATTATTAACATGTATTACCAAGAAGAAGGGATGCATCTGCAGAGGCTGGCCAAACCAAGTATTTTAACAGTCTGGATGACACCTCCTAAAGATCACTGCGCCAACACGAGACGGATGGCAGATGTACCGGAGAACAGCCCAAGTGAGGAACAGCTTTGCCATACTGGGTGGACTGGAAGCGCAGGCAGCTCTCAGCCGGTAAGCGCTGCAAGTGGGCTATGTGGGCAGGAGCCATCTACACTCACATACAACGCACAAGAGGACACGGGGCTTGATGGAAACAGACCAAATCAACAATGTGCAGCTGTGAAAAATGGTCTCCAAGAGGAACGTTACCTGCGAGATGCCTGAAGTAAATCCTCCAGCTGCAGTCAGTGTTGGGAAGGTATTGGCTTGGCGCGCTGTGACCAGGTTTTGGTGCTGCACTTCAAGGAAGAGGTGGATAAAGCATAGCCTGTGAGAGAACAAAAAAGCCTCCTCAAAAAAAAGTAATGAAAAATCTGGAAAATCTTACCTTCAAGGAGAGATTTGGAATGATGAGCACAAAGAAGTTTCAAGGGACGTGGTTAATGATCTTCAAATGCGTGAAAGGCTGGCAAAAAACATTAAATAACCAGTATTCTATGTTCATCACAGATAGGGCAAGCGTAACAAAGGTAAACTTAGGCAAGAAATGTTCAGAGAAGGTTTCCAATGCTGGATGAAGCAGGGATGGAGCAGGTTGCCTCAGGAGGTCTGCAGAGCTGTCTTCACTGCTGCCAAGAACAAGCTCTGCCCCAGGAACATACAACTGGAGCTGATCCTGGCCCAGAGCAAGGGGTGTCCTACACACTCCTCTGTCTTTAGTGGTGCACATCAAAGTGCCAAATAGATTGAAATTCCTCCTGACAGCTCAGGATTAGAGAGAACAATGGGTTTGCTTTCTCGGTATAACCGCTTGCAGCAGTTAAAGCAGCCACCTCAGAAGGCTTCCTTAGCAAAGTTAACATTCAAACTTACCATTTTCAGTTTTCCACCAATGAAGCAAAGAAAACTCTTCAAAGGCTGACATAGTGTTGTCTCGTAGGGTAAAGAAGCCATGGACAGCTTTCAAACCTGATCCCTACTGACAGCACCTTGTCTGTGCTGGCCAGGGCCAGCTGCTCCCAAAGGGCAAGGTGCCAGCAGCCCAGGGGAGGCAGTCCCTCATCAACCCACACACATCCTTACAGAGCCCAGCCACAGCTGGTGAGAGGGTCCATCAACAGCCCCAAGCATGGCAAGGCAGGAAACATGCCCGAGGTCCAGCCAGAAGCAAAAGAATCATAGAATGGTTAGAGTCGGAAGGGACCTTAAAGGTCATTGAGTTCCAACCCCCTGCCCTGGGCAGGGACACCTCCCACCACACCAGGCTGCTCCAAGCCCCATCCAGCCTGGCCTTGAACCCCTCCAGGGATGGGGCAGCCACAGCTTCTCTGGGCAACCTGGGCCAGGCTCTCACCAC